>JAKSZT010054334.1:25455898-25484115 GCA_026826555.1 Tolypeutes matacus
GACCTTGAATAAAAGGGGGAAAGGGTAAAGACAAATGAGTTCAAGTGACTAAGAGACTTCAAAGAGAGTCGGGAAGTCATCCCAGAGGTAACACTTACGCACACCTCGGTAGGAGCTCATAGAACATCAAAGTGCCTATCACCCCACACAGAGGGGCTCCTGAGAGCTCTGGAGACACCCAGGTTGTATATAAGGGGAGATAGCCCCAGAGACTGACGCCTTATCAGTGGGCTCTATTTTGGAATCTGTGCTCCTGAGAGTGACAGAGTTGGACTCAAATAAGTCCTCCCTGCACATGGTTCATCAGTCCCTTCTATTCCAACCTATATGTGATGCTGGAATTTTTAGGTATACTTCCAGAGACTGGAGCCTCTAGCCTACCTATGTGCCAGGTGTGCGTTGAATCTCGGTGGAGCTGCAACTCCTACCCTACAGCTCAATGAACTCATCCAAGTCACCTGGCAAGGAGATAACGATGGCAGCAGCCATCCCAGGGAATGGAGAGGGCCTGCATCTGCAGGCAGGATCATCCCACCCACCATATCCATGGGATATAAGCCCTCTCTCACTTGGAGGTGGAGTGGACATCACCATCCCAGTTCCCTCAGGATTGGGGGAAGAATATGGACTAGAGTGGACTTAATGGCATTCTGTTGTACACATATGGTGATTCTAGCAATGGAAGAAATTATAACAGTGAGGTGGAGCCGGTGGCCAATGGACACTTTTGGGGCAAGGAGGGGATGTGCAGTTGAAATACAGGGGCTTTATTGGGACTTGGAGGTTGTCCTGAGTGCTGTTGTGGCAACGGATGTAGGCCATTTTAAATCAGCACACACCATTCAGAACTGTGTGGGAGAGAGTGTGGTCTACGATGTGAACTGTGGTCTATGGTTGATGGCAAGGCCCCAGGATGTGTAAGTCCATTGAGGGTGATGGGCGACACTTGTGGGAGATGTTTGTGTGGGATGTGGTGGGAGGTGTGGGAGGTGGGGAACATGGGAATCCCTGTAGGTTCCATGTAATATTTAGGTAATCTAAGCACCTCTTAAATATATATATATATTAATAATATATTTATATTATTAAATTAAATATTATATATTTAAATAAATATATATATTTAAATAAATATATATATATATAACATTTTTGTAAGCAAATGCACATATATGCATATATATTTATATAAAATTTTACAAATATTGGTATGTATTGTGAAAATTTTGATTTTTACCCACCATAAAAAATAAATAAATTAAAAAATATATATATATCAGATTTACATGGTATTCTGAGTACAAATATGAGATGCAAAATATGTAAAAATTATAATATAACATTTTAACATGTATTGTTTATTATAATGAGTACTGTACTGAAGGGTTTGCATATTTTACATCATTCCTATATTGTCATGATAATCCAACGAGGTATGTGTCATTATTTTCCTATTGTACATGTGAGGAGATAGGGGCACAGAGTGGATTAAATATCTTAGGCAAGGTTATCTGCCTCTTCCACAGAAGGATCTGAATATAAACTTGTACCATCAAGTTTCAAAATCCAAACTAAACTCCATAAACAAAGAAAGGAAGATAAAAAAAATTAAAAGCATATGATCTGGACAATTTGGTGAGATAATATTCCATTTTTATGATCTTGCTTACTTTACTTGCAAAACAAATAAAGTTTTAGTATTTAAAGTGGGTATTAACATGGGTAAATTTACACCTTTACACAGCTGTCTATGGAAACAATTTACCACATTAGTACAAAATTATGGAAAATACTAACCCTAAGTTTTCAATGTAAGTCATTCCTATTCCTACATTTGGATAAAGTACATAAGAATGCCAACTATTAGTCCATATAAAATCAAATTTTAAAACATTAAAATAGACCTTTATAAAGCAAGTAGTACCACTCATTACTAAATTAACTGCAAGAAAAAGTCCCTTTCTTAATAGAGAAAAATAAGTAATATTTTATTTAGAGAATAAAAAGTAACCTCTAGTTACTGTATTCTCCATTCACACAAATTTTGAACCTACACTAGGTCTACCTTAAAATCATTAATTTCATGTAGAAGCCAGGAAATCTCCATAATAGGAAGAAAAGAAACGCTTGACCACTCTTGAGCATATTCATTGACAATCTCTGTTTAATATTACACAGTGGAATATTGTGACCCTGAGGCTGGGAGAGATCATCCAAGTAAGTTGGAATGGTTGTAGCTTATCGTTAAAAATTAATTTATTGTCATTCTGAAAGTATTCATCATGCTTAATGGCATGGTATGATGAAAAATATATCTTTACCTGTGTCAGGGCCTTCAGAACTGATAGTCATATCCTGGACCATTATAACTTCATTAAGCTGAAAACCATCACCTTATGATGTTGCCTGAGAAATAATACTTGCCTACTTGGTCCATAGGGAATATCTCGACATTAATATTAAGTATGTTTTGGGTTGTATAATTATACTCAGGCTTCTTCTAAGTTCTGTTAATCATTGACTAGTATGTAGCTATGACAAAGTATTTTATGTTGATAATTATTTTGCGGGGGTCTGTCCTGCAGAATCCGCGCAGCACAAAGAATTTCTCTGAACACGGAAGGGGAGAACAGCTGAAGAAGCTATCCTCCTTTGCTGATTCCCATCATGGTTTTTATTCTCATTTTCACAAAGCGCAATGTCAGTGTGTACGTGCAGGAGATGATGGAGAGGCACAGGGTTCTAAGCAACTGATTAACAGAGCAAAGCAAGAATGTTCCTGCTATTTACCACAGGAATTGATAGCAGCGGTTTTCCACTTGCGCAGTGAAGCAGGCCCTGAATTACTTCAAAGATGTTTTAACCAAAGAGCTCCTACACTATTTAATATGCATTTGGCTAAAATATTAAGGTTATAATGATAAAAAGATTTTATTGATGAAGCATTTTATTGCCTACTGGGGGAAAAAAGCAGAGTAAATCTTTGTGAAATGCTTTTTAAAATGTATGCTTCTAAACTAAAAGAAACTTTCAGCAAGACTTTTTCATCATCCCATTTACAGTAATAGTATGCACTAAAAAAAAAACTTCTATGTATTTATTCAATGATAAATGAGAACTTAATGCTTCCATTTCATAAAGCACAATTGTAGGTGGATGGAGAGGACTTAAAGAAAATCAGGCAATCCATTGCATAAGATGGAGCATGATAAAACGTAATGATTGTCATAACAGAAGTAAGGTAAATAACTGGGAGGGAAGAGATTAAATCCAGATAGGGTCTAGGAAAAGATTCCTGGGCGAGATGATATTTAAAGCAACTTTGGAAGAATGGCAGTCCTCTTTTGAGTTATGTGCTTAGACTGGTTTATATGATACATTCTATAAAACCTTCTTTTAATTTCTATTAGTTACTATATCTGAGCAGAAGCCCTGACACTTCCTAGTTTAAGCAGCCCTACAATGTTTCATTTTATGACACAAAGTGTATACGGGAATTTCTTTGTTTCTATTTGCTGACCAGAATCAGCAGATATTTGCAGGTGGTTCATTACTGCCTCTTTGAAGAAACAGTAACATCTTCTATGGAGTGAACATTAGGGTGACTACTAGTATCTGATTAATATATACATTCCATTTTTACAACTAGGGCAATCAACTAATGTTCAGCTTATTATACTGATAGTATAAATTTTAGGATACTAATCCCATGATGTTTATTAAACTTCTTGAAAGAATTGGAAATGAGCTCTGTGGTATAATTTTATTTATTTTTGCTTTTAAAAAAGTATGTAAGATCATAGTTTGCCCACCTCTTATTTAGATGACTCCATTGTAAAAGTGATTACTGCCATGGGATTTTAATTCACACTTTTGATTTTTTGGTTTATTACCAAGTTAATGGCAAGTGGTACTAACAATAAAAGAACAGAGAAGGATTTAACATACAAATTACAAGTATTTGCCAAGCAATACCTACATGCCATCAGAACACTATAGTATGTTTCACAAACTTATGAGAAATTTGAAGAGAGAAAAATAGTGTGAGAATTTATTCATTTCAATCACATGTCATTTTAGGTATGGCAAATACAAAATAGCTGCAGTCAGTGGTTATATTCAGTTGTAAACTATAATTTACACAAAGCATACCATTATGATCATCAGCCACATCAAATTAGTGTTGACAACTTTTTATTTTATTGCTTTATTTTTTATTTATGTCAGAACTATAAGCATAAGAAATTTATACATAAATTTATGTTTCTCTATACTAAAAATAATCATCAAAAATTATATAAATTGATGCTCATGTTTCATAATAATCTTTCATGTTTCTCATATTTGAAATATATTCTGCAGAAAATTCTAATTTTGATTAGTACTTGTTATAGGAATGTTAATTCCTATAGAAGGTGACTATAAACACATTGATTGCTGTTTCTTACCTTGAGAACTCTTTGCTGAATAATTCAATAATTTTCATCATTGTAATGATTTTTGTATTCATTTCAAATTAAAGTTTTCAATATTCTTCAGCATATGAAAGATACTTTCTGGTTTTTTTTTTTTTTTTTTTTTTTTTCTTTTTTTTCCTTCCTCTGGTCACAGAACTAAAACGTCAGAAATCTGTAAAAAGTAAACAAAACCATTCTAGATTTTTTAATCTGATGACATTGTAAAATGTCAGACTTTCTAAGGTTACTAGTGATGCAGGCTTTATTAAGTCTGTACAATATAAAGGGAGGGGCCATTTGGTCTGAAACAATTAATTATCCACCCCCTTAATAAATGGTTAGAAAGAGATTGAAGCTTTTTATAGAGCCTTTTCTTTAGGTTACAAAGCAAATGTGGTTGACTTTGTAGACATAAACCAAAGGTGACATCAGTAACAAAGTCAGATGCTTTGTCAGTGGAACTGGAATGGGTCACATCATTGTAGTTCCTTAAGAGAGGCTTCCCCTCTGTAGATCCAGTGATACTACTTTGAATTTAGAGGCTATTTTTTTTTTTTTTTTTTTTTTTTTTTTACCGGGAGGTCCCAGGGATCGAACCCGGGTCACTCCATATGGGAGACGGACACTCAACCAGTTGAGCTACATCCGACCCCTAGAGGCTATTTTTAATCCAGATTAGAAAGTAACAATTTTAATACCATTACTAGAATTTGAAATTTTGTTTTCTTACCTCATGCAGTACTACTAAAACAATAACATTAATTGGCATTGCTTGTACTGTTTTCTTGCTCTGTTTATAATGTCACTTTTGGGGCAAGACTTTTCCATCATAGTAATATCCACTTATTTGAAGCTGTAAATGTTTCACTTTGTTTTTTAAATGTATTCATGACACCTCTCTACTGTGTCGATTACCTTATGGAATTTATATGAATGCCTGTTTCGTTCAATAGCATCAATATCCTTTGAAACAGGATGGGTTTCTTTGAGTCTTATATAATACCCAACACAGTGCCTTACATATATCGGACACTCAAAAATATTTGCCAACCAAGTTTAGTTTGTTTGTTTGTTTTTCATCACTTTTGGAGTGTGAAGGAAAAAAGATGTCATTTATATATGGTACAGAGATGATTGTCAGAATTTTCCCTGATAATTTATTTGTACCTTCCAGGCCAAATGAGCAGAAAAAGCTGAACTGTGTTCAGGCAATTTTTCAGGCAATTTAAAGGTATACTCACATCTTTGTGATTGCAACAGAAATCTTTCTGAATTAACCTAGTGTTCAGATTCCAACAGTGTATTCTGATTATTTGCTTGTCCTTAAGGGCCTGCTTGGGACAAGCTCTTATTATGATATCTGATTCTTGTCCACACCCATCCATCTAAAAATTCTTGCCATGATCCATTTGGATGATGAATCCAGCTTTATTGATATTACATAGCATGCTTTGCTATTTTTGCTTTCTAAATTTTATTTTATTTTTCCTGATTCTGTATCTGCTTATGCTCTTAAATTGATAATTCTTCACAGACTTTCATAGCCTCCTGGTTTGAGATCTTTCTTTTCTTTCTTTCTCTCTTTCTTTTCTTTTTTTTTTTTTTTTCTTTCTTTCAACAGGTCCTGATGTTTTTATCCCATGTACTTAAGCTGTTCAAAGATCTATAAACTCTATTATGTCTTTTCTACTGGCATGGGGATATCAGAGATCAAAGTAGCAAAGCCAAACTATTCTAAACTCTTATCTCCATCCATCTGGGCATTTAAAAACTAACATATTGCCTTATCCTGGTAATTATTAAGACCTTATCATTTTTAAACTAATGTAATTATTCAAACAAAATATAAGCATTAAGTACAATAGGTAAACTGAAAACGTTTCCAAGATATAAAAATAATGTTCTTGTGTCTTTAATTTACTTTAAGTGTTTTGATAGTGGAAGTGTTATCCAAACTCCAAGAATACATTAGTTTAAAATATACCATGGGCAAAGTTATACTAATGAAATTATAGAAGATAGATCTCTTGAGTTGGCTGACAGACTCATTGGCATGTTTTCAGTATTATTGCAATGAAAATATACTTTGGTCAGTTATGAATGTTCTGTCACAAAATAAATGAATATATACCAAATTCTGTCTGTGCTTCATAACGATGATTTTTCTCATAAAACAATGACTTTACTTACACTCACAGCAAATAAAAATCTTGTTCCACACAAGTTTTCTAGACAATTATATCCCTGTATCATTAATACTAATAGTTTTTGGTTTCCTTTCTTTGTTTCAGATGAAGCACTAAAAGAAAGGCCACAAACTCAGAAATTGCTTTACGGCAGGCGGCATGATTTGGGTTCTACAGCTTTTTCCACGAGATGGGAAGCAGTTGAATGTCTCCATGGCTTTATTGAAAGTTTTTACAAGTCTAGACAAAACCCTACACAGAAACTACTTGCAACACTGTAACTATAGAACAAATCTGTGCAGCAAGACTCTGTATGGAGAGTCAATATTACAATTAGACTCCTGATCTCCAGGAGTAGACCATTTATTTGTTTGTAACTTAGTTGCGATTCCAAATATTTTTAGGTCCTGATTTAAACCTCACTCAGCTGGAGATTTCATGAACTAGTAACATAAAGTCTTGGTATTATGACTCCAGTTTATGCTTTAACCCACCTATAACACAGTGTTATAATATTTTTTTTATCAAAATGCAAATAGATTTTACTGACACTTATCTATTGCTTACAAATGTGTATTTGAAATTTTTTCCATAATATCAAGAATATTCATTTTAAAAACCAATGTGGGGGGCAGGCAGATGTGGCTCAAGTGGTTGGGTGTCAGTCTCCTATATGGAGGGACCTGGGTTCAATCCCCAGGACCTCGCGGTAAAATAAAATAAATAAATAAATAAATAAATAAATAAATAAATAAAAACCCAATGTAAAGAAAGGTGTTTTAGTTTGCCAAAGGCTGACAATGCGAAGTACCAGAAATGGGTTGGCTTTTATAAAGGGGATTTATTTGGGGTAAAAACTCACAGTTCCAAAGCTGTGCGAAGTCCAAACCATGGCACCATAAGAGGTGCTTTCTCACAAAAGTCAGCTACCACATGACAAAGTAAGATGGCCTGCTGATCTCTGCTGAGTCTCTCCTTTCTGCAGCTGTAGGCAAATCTGGCATAGGGCTTGTCTCTTACTGGGTCTCCTCTCACTCTCTCTCAGGTCTTAGCTTTTTGAGCCTCTTGGGAGTTTCTCTCTTTGCAGCTCACTTGTGGGCAAAAACCTTTCTCATGTGGCAAGATCAAATACAGCAGCTTCCTTTTCCTGTGTCTCTCTACCTCTCTCTGTTTCTCTGTTTTTATCATACCCAACTTGGGCTACACCTCACTGAAGTAGTCCAATCAAAAGTCCTAAATCGACCTTACCAAGTAATCTAATCAAAAGACCCTCAACTGAATTTAATGCAATCAAAGGGTATCACACCCACAGGAATAGATTAGTTCAAAAGCATAATCTTTCTGTTTTGGGATTCATAAAATAATTTCAAACTGCCACACTAGTCACGGACAAAATATTGGACAATACCAAGACGTCTTTGTAAATAATCAGTCCTATTACAATTAATAGAACATTCATGAATTTGAAATTGCCTCTTAAGTAAAAAGAGTAAAAAATAAAATATTTTTGGCTTTCAGCAAATTTAATTTAATCCTGTGTGCTATATCCGTCATCAAGCTAGTATTGCTGGGTTTAATAATGTTTAAATGAAGTATCAGAAGAATGGAAACTTATGTTAATTTGGACAAGTAACAGAAACCAACCAGGAGTTAGCTTAGGTAGAAAGTGGCAATTAAATATAAAGCTGCAACAATTCTTATGTATCAAGTCAATGGCTCTAAATTTTCTAGAAACAGGAAATGGAAAAGTAGACAAACTGCTCACTACCTCTGAAAATTTCCTGTATGAAATATGCTTTATTATTTTCTCTCTGAGCAAATAAACTTTGCTTCTTTCATCCGTAGGTCAGGTGGGTATATGCTTGCAGGTTATAAGCCCATCCTTAGTCTTAATTTTAAATGTTAGGGAGATATTATGGTTGACCTTCAGGTGCTCATTCCTGACACATTTAATTATATAGAGGTACAAGGGCCCCTTCTGCTCAAACATGACTAGGCATTGTTGTTGTGGAATACAGTGTCCCTGTGGATGGGAGGTAGTTATTAGAAAACAGAGACTCATGATGAGCTGGGCAAGTACCAATACAACACTCAGTTATTATTATTATCATTACCAGTTGTTATTAGACTATTAATGAAAATAGTTCCATAGCTACTGTGCAAGGTGCTTTTCTGTAGATATAGCAATATAAAATATGATATGATTCCTATTCTCAAAATGCTTACAACTGGAGATTTGTAGTACTTGAAGATTTTTCCATTTACCTCATTCATGTGACCTGCCATGAGTTTAGCACATACTGACTATAGAAAATAATATTTACTAACTTTAAAAGTATAAGAAAAATTCATATATATATATATATGTACATATATACACACACATATAGGTACTCGTGTATATTTACTGAATATGGTGTCAGAAAACCAAGTCAATAACACTAAAGGGTAATATATTTAAAGAATCAGGGAATCATTAACTTAGTGAATAGTATGCTTCCTGTTTTCCAGAGTTGATTCCTTTATTCAATAACTCTTTTAAAAGGTCAAGAAAACAAGCTTTTGTAATCTAGTAACTGTTTTGATTTAATTGTTTTGTAAAGTTTTTAGAAAATAAAATCTATGAAAAAAATGTTGAAGATCTGGGGAAATTCATCCCTTGGCAAGGCATCAGTCTCCCTCCCTTTACCTTTGCCCTTGTAGAACACTTGAATGGATCCTTTCAAGGCTTAAGTCAGATTAGGCTGCTCCTCCCCAAAACTTCCCATCTCAGAGTGAAAGATAAAATCTTCCCAATTGTATCAAAACCCCACAAATTCTGTTCCTCCCTCTTGATTCTCTGAACTGATCTTAAACTCTCCTTACCCGTTCTGCTCTTGGCACACTGGTCTTCTCACTGTGCCTTAAACATGCTAAACATATTTATACCTTAGGTGTTTTGCATTGGCCATTCCATTTACCTGGTGTGCTAGTCTGAATATTTTGTGGACCCTAGAAAATTATGTTCTTGAGCTAACCCATTTCTGTGCATGTAAGCCCATGTATGTGGGACTTTTTGGTTAGATTCAGTTAAGGAGCCTTTTGATTAGATCATTTGATCATGTCAGTTGAGGGCTTTGATCTTGCAGGATCTGGGATAGGTCTTAAGCCTTTCATTGGAGTCATATGTAAACTGAGGACTGAAAGCAGAGATACACAGAGAAAGAGAACTGTATTTACCCTGTCATGTGAGAGAGAACTTCAGGATTGCCTACAGCTGCCAAAAGATGGAGAAACCCTGAGAGGCTGAGAGAGAAGCCAGAGGCTGGAATCAGCAGAGCGGCTCCAAGCTGAAGAGATGAGCCATATGCCTGATGGCACACAACTGAGCTTTTGGCAACAAGGCTGCTGTTTTGCCTTGCCACTGAAAGGAGTCCAGGATCACCAATGGCTGACCTTTGTGATACAGAATCTCTGATGATGCCTTAATCTGGATATTTCCACAGCCTCAGAATTGTAAAATTTTACTCTAATAAATACTCATTATAAAAGCCAACCCCCTTCTGGTATTTTTCATTGGCAGCCTTTGTGAAACTAAGACACCTGGAATGCTCTTGGCTCAGATTTTTGTATGTCTCCTAATAGAAACACATTTTTCCACACCACAGCCTTTCCTGTCCCACATATTTTTTTTCTCTATATCTATCATACTACATATTTATGTATAAATTTATAGACTTCATGAGGGTAGGGGCTTTTTTTGTTCACTGTGCTCCCTAGAGCCCAGAGCAGTGCCTGAACAGAATAAGCGCTCAATAAAAAAATAAAAAAATAAAATAAAATAAATCATCGAATGAATGAATGAATGAATTTAATAACTAGGCTTGTGTTGGGACAAATGATGATATCCAGATATTCTAAATACCTCTTAAGAATTTTATATATGTGTGTATGTACATATGCTTTCATAGGAGTAGACATGAGGGATTTAGGTTGTTCTAATTATTTTTTTTCTCATAAAGGGAGTTTTGAAGCATTTTATAAAAATATGGAACCTAGGGAAGTTGTAAAATCATCTTGGGTGATCTTTTAAAAATGTGAAATTCTCAGCTGTCTAGAAGAAACTATGCACAATCTAGACCCAAGTTGGCAAGTTGGTCCAGATGATTTCAGATGGCCATGAAATTGATGGATGGCAAGTTTTGAGGCAGTTCAAGTGTTAGTCACAGGCAATGGAGTGATTGAGATTTGGAGTCAGAAGAACAGAGTTCAAATGTTAGTGTTACCACTTCTTTACTTTGTAATGTTGGGCAAGGTCATAAAGATTACACAACTTGATGTGGATGTAGATATTGCTCAACACATTGATAAACACATGACTAATCAAATGCATAATGTAACTGTGGGAATATAATACAGAAGGAATGATAATAATGAAAATTAATATTTATTGAGGATTACTGCAAACCATGTACTGAACAAAGAAATTTACAGTATTAGCTTTTTGAATGACTACTGCAGTTCCATGAGGAAAGTAAACTTGGTTACTCAAACTTAACCCATAGCAATGTATACTTTTCATACTGCCAGTTGCTATTTCCTCTTTGACAGTGGAGATAGAAAATGTAAGCAAAATTAACGTTTTATAGGATTTGAAAAAAGAAACCAAAAACATACACACAAACTCCTCTACACATTAAAAAAAAAAAAAGATGTAACAAAAACACATCATAAGGACCCAAGAGGACATATGTATGATCAGGGTTGTTTGTGTAAATTTGTAATTACTATATGCAATAGAATATATATCCTCAGTGATATTCACAACTTCTATTGCAGGATGTGCTTCCTGAGGAAATTGCAAATAAAAGCCCCAGTAGTTCCAGCCCAGATATCTCTTAGAGAGCCTGAGGGCTCTTGGGCCCTCTGCTACCCTGAGATCACTGCACCACATACCAGGCAAGATCATGGGTGCTGAAGGCAGGACCTTCCTGAGTGCCAGACTCCATCCACACAAGTCCTTCATGGATGGTTCACAAATGTAAGTGAACTTCCTGTTGCTGTAGCATCCATAGAACATGTAAGGAGGTGATTCATTGTCCAGCCCCTAGAAATTACAACTCATCTCTTCTCATGCTTGATTACATGAAAGAGAGCAATAGAAATTGCTAGAAAACAGTGCTTTAAATGAGGTTGAAATTCAGAATCTACAGTGTATCAGAATCACCACTACCCTCGATTTCTTTTGCCATCTGAAAGATGAACTCTGATTTCAATAACTTATTTAGGTATTACCTACATAGGCTTTTTATTTCTTAGATGTATTTTAACTTCAACACTGATAGCAAGAACAGGCTAAATGGTTTAAAGGCAAACTGCCATCTGATTGTGAACTGGCTCTTGATTTTTAAACAGGACAAGTTTGTTCCTAGTTTCAAAGCAATGGAAAAAGCAGGAAGGTTTTGGAAGAGAAAATTAGGTTTGAGAATAGGTGGTGGGGATCTGATTTGTTGATGTGACACATTTCTTACTGGAACTGTGCCCAGAAATTTTTTCATTCCCATTTGAAAGAAGTGGCTGCATAAATTACTCATAAATAGAGAACAGTTTTCCCTAGAGAAGATGCAAGTGACAGGCCATTCAGGGCAAGCAAGTTCTGAGACAAGAACAGAAGGGGCAGTGGATCCTGTGGTCAGTGCTGGGAGAAAGGCCAGAAGGAGCAGTGAGATGAGATGCCTGGAAAAGACACTGGACCTGAGGTCCTTGGAGGACAGAGGAGGAGGGGCCAAATAACAAAGGCAGCTTTGTCAAGAGGGATAGGTGGGACAGTCAAAGAAGAAGACACCCTTTACTTGAACCCAGTGATTAAGGGATAGCAAGGAACTGGAGACATGGAGATTTTTTAAAATGTGGGGGCAAAGGAAGGGATTTACCCTAAGGAAACAATGAAATAAACACAAATATTTATGTATAAGAGAATTTAATGCAGCAGTATTTATAATATTGAAAATTTTAAAGTAATCTGCATGTCTAACCATATATATGGTATATGAAATATATGAGATATATGTGTATATATGAATTGTGTGTATATATGTATATATATATGTTGGAATAATACGTAGCCATTAAAATATATTATACTATTTTAAATCTGAAAAAAGTATGTGAAGTATGTTAAAAATGCATAAAGCAGTACTTACGCTTATATATAAGCATAAATATATTATATACATATATGTATTCATGTAAGCAGAGAAGAAGAGACTGAAAAATGCATAAAAATGTCTAAAATTATTTTTTTCTGGGTGATGCAATTACATATGATTTTAATTTACCTTCTTTATGCTTTTAGATGTTTTCCAGATTTTCTACATTAATAGAGTGCTCCTTTACATTTTACATTTTCTTCATTTTAAGTGCAATTCATGAACATTTTTTAAAGTTTAAACTAGGATCCATTACCTATTAAATAAGTATAAAAGCCTCCTGCTCCATTTTATCTCAAGCTCCCTTTAACCATTTAGTCACAGTCTCTTAGTGGTACCATATTTATTCATGTTTGTTTTTATTTCTTTTGTTAGTTATTATCAGAATTCTAAATAATTTTATATTGTGTACTAGTTATTATACATATGCTCTGATGTTTTCCCCATTCTCTATTGCCCTTCTCTGTGACTTAAGAAGCTGATTTTTATGGGCTCCATCTTTTCAGCCTCAGTTGTAGCTTGATTCTGGTTGTATTTGGTCAATAGGAAGCACCAGCAGGAGATCAGGGGGTGGGTAAAAGAGAAGCTGGCATATGTCATCCCCACATTCTCTCTGTTTTTGTGCAGAATCTCTAGCAGATGAGTGTACCATCCTTGACATTCCAAGCTGTCATTGGGATCCACATCTCTCTGTTCTCCCCTGGTAGTTACACCCATAGAATAGTAACTGCTTTCTGATATTGCTTGCCTTTTAGTGCTTTGTCCCTTCACAAAGCACATTAAAAATATCTGGAGTGAATTCTGTCTCCTGCCAGGTCCTGGACTAGCAGAGTATTTGGTACCAGAAGGAACACTAGGAATGTACAAAACATTCCAAAATGGGGTAAAGGGATAGGGATGCTAATTGCCAGGGACAGCAGTGGATTCCTGGTCAGGCAAAAATGAGTCAATGGAATCCCTGGCATGGTAGACTTCAGATACTTAAAATAGCACAGTGATGGTGTACACTGAGTACCACAGGGGAACAAGGTTTTGAGTGATCAAGTGACTGATGTGTGTGATCACATGGCAACACTGCAATGACAACAATGATGGGGAAAGAGAATAGCTGTCTGCTTTCACTGTAAAGATGACAAAACATAAAAGATAAGTTCAGAGACTTCACTTTTCAACTCAAGGCACTTATGGAAAAGCAGAAAGCTTCTATGATGGCTTTATAATAATCCCTGCAAGGAAAATATGGCCATGTTAGTTTCCTATTGCTGCTATAACAAATTTCCACAAATTCTGAGGCTTAAAACAACTCAAACGTATTATTATACAGATTTGGAAACCAGATGTCCAAAATGGATTTTAATGGCTTAAAATCAAGGTGTCAGCAGGACTGCATTCCTTTGGAGTCTCTACAGAAAGAATCCATTTCCTTTTCTTTTTCAGATTCTAGAGGCTGCCTTAAATTGTGGCCTATTCCTCCATCTTCAAATCCAGCAGCTACATAGCATCTTGAATCTAACTCTCACCTTGACTCTCCTGCCTCCCTCTTTCCCTTATGCAAACCCTTTTGATTACATAACAGTGGGCCTGCTAGATAACCCAGTATAATCTCTGCATCTCAATATCCATAACTTAATCCCATCTGCTAAACCCATTTTGCTATATAAGGCAACAAATGTATAAATTCTGGCAATTAGGACACAGACATCTTTGGGGGGTCATTTTTCTGCCTACAACAATGGCTAAAGATAAATCTCTCAATCTAATTATATGAACTCCCAAATTACAAAGACAATTAAATACTTAAAACCATATCATAAGTCTTCAAGTAACAGATAAATCCATTACCAGCTGGGGAATTTATTAACAAAGCGGGTCCTTATATTCACATCTTCCCCAAAAAAATTCTGTTTTAGTAGGTCTGGAAACTATGTACTTGGACTTTCAGCAATATTTCCAGGAGATTTTGATGCTCTTCAAAGTTTAAGAACCATTTTTCTGTATATTTATCCCAGCATAACCTAGCATGTAAGAGGCACTCAGTGAATATGTTTGAGTGGGTGGATGAATAAATGAATGAATGAATGAATGAATGAAGGCACACTTAAAAAAAAAAATCTGAGATCCATTCTTTCTGTGGGTAAAACTTTATTTCCAAATTTGCAAAGTTTGTGAACTGATAAACTATGACAAGAACTGTAGTGCAGCAGTATAGTGGTAACAGTATATAACCTCTCTGAACCTCAACTATCTCATCACCAAAATGAAAGCCATATTCTGTAGGTTCTTACAGAATTGCTTTAACTATTTTATGTACATCTGCCAGCGCTTAATAGGTACTAAATAAATGGGTTCTCACCTAGAAAATACTTATATTTTTCATTTTCTTATGCATACAATTAAATAAACTTACTTGAAGCTTTTGAGCAGTATAAATAACTTGCTCATTTGGGTGTGAGGCTCAAAGTCATGAGAAGAATTTGGATCTGGTCTAACTTAAGCATAGTGTTTTCAATGACATTAGTTTTATTTTATGGTGCTAGCTGAGATAAAGAAAGGATACATACAACAAGATAAAACTCTAGATGAAGGTGTAAATGAAAGTATCTTTGACCTCACTATTTTTTTGATACTTTGGAAGAAAGAGTCTCTGAATTTGTAGGGAAGAAAATCAGAGTGAGAAAAAAATATATACACCCTTGCAAGATGTAACCTCTTGCACCCAAAGCAAATGTGTTAGGTAAGCCCCAGAATCCAATTAAACAATAAGAGTCCCAAGTGTTTGAAGCAGCTGGATTCCACTAAATGGACAATAAATATCAGAATGTGATACCACAGAGAGGTGCCAATTAGAGAAAGTCTATCTGAAAGATTTGCCCCACCACCTTCTTAGGTATAGTTCCACTGTAATTAGTCTTTGATAAGCTAATGGACAATTCTCAGAGGTTCAAATATCTGGCAGCTTAGAGGCAAAATTTCCCAGAATCAGATCTAAAAACTGAAGGATGCTAATTAATCTTAATGGTAAAACTCTACAATAATAAAATGGGTCCCAAAGGTCTGATTTTGTTGGAAAATGGAAATATGTGAATCCCACATAGTTTATGAAATACCTAGAGAAATATACAATAAAAATATTAGTACCTTATAAAAGAATGAAGAAACTTGGTTTTCTTCACAAAATATCACATTGAACAAGGATATCTTATTAGTCCTAAATTGATATGTGAGCCAAACTGTATTTTTCTTCTTATGGTTGGTTATAGAATATAATATATAAAAATATAATCTATGTTGTTAACAATTGGTATATATAAGGAATGTACATTTCCACGTGCACAACTTTGTACTGTGATGTGGGGTTACTGCAAGCTGTGTTGACACCTTCTGTGCAAAATATAGAAGAGTATGTTGCAGGATGGAAAAATCATATTCTCTTCTGTGTGATTTTTCTAAGCATATGAAGTCTAAAATCACCTGAGAAGTATCTGGGGAATGTAAAAATTGGAAACTAATAATTTATTCTGAAATACAGTCTTTCTAGAGAGTTAAGGGAAGACTATGGTCTATCTACTAGGCTTTTGGAGGTTGAAGGCACTCACCTAACATCTTGATTAACATCAGTGTAATTCCATATTGTTTACCACAAAGGAAATAAGAGAACCTGGGCATGTTTCCTCTGAAAATTTAGGGTTATGTGCAAAGAAAGCTTTACTATATAAGGTGAGAATGTTTGCAACTCCTAGTTGGAGTAACTGTAGTGAGAGATACTCAAGGCAGACCACCCAGACAAAGAAAACAAAGTTCAACTAAACTCCCTGGCAAGTAGAATGCTATGGAGGAAAAAGCAGGGCTCAGGATTAAATACTTCATTTATGCCATTACATTGTCCTTGTTAGTAAAGAAGCAAGTTAAGTTGTTACAGAAGTCTACTTGCCTAGAAAAAACATTTTACTCAGAAAGCAGTCCCAGCCAGAAGACTTAGAGTTCACCAGGTTGAGACTCACAAGTAATGAAATCTGATATATCTACAAACTGGGTTATTGGTTTCAATTCACTGAAAAGCTTCGAACACAATATTTCAGGCTCATTCTTTCACCATGGATAGGCAACATCTGGCTAGCATATATTCTATTAAGTGATAAACAGATACCGTGCTGTAATTTCAATGGCTTGATATGGATACTGATGCTCCTAAGCTTCCTAGAGAGTGGATAAAAATAAACTACAATCAATGGATTTTGAACCTCTAGCACAATAGGGATCTCAAAAATATCCAGAATATCCTCCAAACGGTATACCACTAATGGCAGCAAACCAATACTCTGGGCTATGTTGATCAAGGTCAGTTAATAAATGACACTGACATATGAATAGTTCTTCATTAAAAAGAAAAAGAAGCCTGCACCAGCATCTCATGGTAACTGCAGGCACTTTCAGTCAGCACAGACTGAATAATCAGACACCTGGGACTTCATCCCCACAGCCCAAAAGGATAGGAGGGAAGCTGTGATTCCTTAGCCTCTCTGGGAAACAGCAGGCACTTTCAGGCCACACGAATTAACTTGTTGAGTGCCTTTGATTCCATCTTCACCCCTCCACCCTATAGGATAGGAGGCGGCTGGTGTTTCTTCAGCCTCTCTGAGAAACTACAGGAACTTTTCAGCCCACACACTGGAAAACTGGACACCTGTAGCTCCATTCCCACCCCTCAATGGGATAAGAGGGGAGCTGAGTTTCCTCAGCCTCTCCAAGAAACTGCAGGAACCTTCAGCCCACACGAGCTGGTTTGTTGAACACTTTCGATTCCATCTGCACCTCTGCCCACCCCCATGGGTTAGAAAGGGACTGATGTTTCCTCAGACTCTCAGGGCAACTGCATGTGCTTTTGGCCCACACAGACTGAATCATAAGACACCTGTAGCTCCATCACTGCCCTCAAGTAGGATAGGAAGGGAGCTGTGCTTCCTCAGCTTTTCTGGGCAATGGCAGGCACTTTCAGCCTATATGGCCTGGCCTGTTGGGCATTGCTAGTTCCATCCCCACCCCCTAAAAGGCAGAAGGGACAGTACTCCCTCAGCCTCTCAGAACAACTGCAGGCATATTTGACCCACACAGATTATATAGTTGGGCACTCCGGAGGGTCCATCCCCATACCCTGCAGGAAGGGAGGGTTAACTGTTGCTATGTCAGTCTATCTCAGCAATCATGGTCATTTTGGACCTGCACAGCATACATTGCTGCCCACTCCTGCAGCTCCATCCCTGCCCTATACAGGAAAGGAAATGGTATGAAACTTCATCAGTATTTACAGGCAACTACAGACAGTCTTGGCCTGCACAACTTGGATTATTACACATGGCTGCAACTCTGTCCCTACCCCTGGCAGAGGAGAAAGCTGAGAGAAGCTTCATCAGTGCCAGGGATAATGCAGGCAGCTTCAGTCTTCACAGTATCAACTACATCCACAGCTCCTATTACACAATCAACAAGGGAGAAAAGGCAAGAAACCCTGAATTAAAGAGAGAAACTGCACCCAGAATAAATACATCTAGTAAGCCAGATGCCAAGACATCAATCCGTACCAAGAAACAGAAAGATATGACCCAGTTAAAGGAACAAGATAAACCTCCAGATGACATAAAGGAGTTGAGACAACTAATCATAGATATTCAGACAAATCAACATAATAAATTCAATGAGATGACTAAAGAGATTAAGGATATTAAGAAAACATTGAATGAGCACAAAGAAGAATTTGAAAGCATACATGGAAAAATAGCAGACCTTATATGAATGAAAGGCACAATAAATGAAATTTAAAATACACTGGAGGCATATAACAACAGATTTGAGGAAGCAGAAGAAAGAATCTGTGAGCTTGAAGACATAACCTCTGAAATTGAACATATGAAAGAACAGATGAAGAAAAGAATCAAAAAATTTGAACAAAGTCTTAGGGAACTAAATTACAGCAAGAGACGTACAAAAATATATGTCATGGTTGTCGCAGAAAGAGAAAATAAAGGTATATGGTCAGAAGGAATATTTGAAGAAATAATGGTAGAAAATTTCCCAACTGTATTGAAGGACATAGATATCCATGTCCAAGAAGCACAATGTACTCCCATCCAAATAATCTGAATAGAACTACTCCAAGGCACATACTCATCAGAATATCAAATGCCAAAGACAAAGAGAGATTTCTGAGAGCAGCAGGAGAAAAACAATGCATGACATATAAGGGATACCCAATAATATTAAGTGCCAATTTCTCATCAGAAGCCACGGAGGCCAGAACACAGTGGAATGATATATTTAGGATACTGCAAGAAAAAAACTGCCAGCCAAGAATCTTATATCTGACAAGACTGTCTTTCAAAAATGAGGGTGAGTTTAGGATATTCACAGATAAACAGAAACTGAGAGAGTTAATAACAAAGAGACTGGCTGTCAGGAAATACTAAAGGGAGTGCTACAGTCTGAAAAGAAAAGACAAGAGAGTCTTGGAAGAGAATCTAGAATTGAATAGTGTATCAGTAAAAGTAACCAAAAGGGTCAAAAGAGTGATGAAAATAAAATATAAGAGAAAAAAAACCAAAGGTCAAAATGATTGAAATAAGAACTGCCTTTACAGTAATAATATTGAATGTTAATGGATTAAAGTCCCCAGTCAAAAGACACAGACTGGCAGAATGGACAAGAAAATGTAAGCCATCTATATGCTGTCTGCAAGAGACTCACCTTAGACCCATGGATATCAATAGAAAGTGAAAGATTGGAAAAAGATATTCTACCAATGCAGTAACCAAAAAAAAAAAAAAAAAAAAAAAAAGCTGGAGTAGTATACTTATATTGGATGAATTAGGCTTTAAAAGAAAAATTGTTATTAGAGACAAGTAAGGATATTATATATAAATAAAAGAGGGCAACTCACCATGAAGAAATAACAATCATAAACATATATGCACCTAAACAGGATGCCCCAAGATACATGAGGCAAATACTGTAAAAACTGAGGGAGAAATAGCTATCTCTACAAAATAGTTGGAGACTTAAATACACCACTCTCAGCATTGGATAGAACATCTGGGCAGAGGATCAATAAAGAAACAGAAGGCTTGAATAATATGATAAATGGACTAAACCTAATAGAGATATACAGAACATTGCACCCCCAAAACAGCAGGATATACATTCTTTTCAAGTGCTCATGGACCTTTCTCCAGGATAGACCATATGTTGGGTCACAAAGCAGATCTAAATAAATTCAACAAGATCAAAATTATACAAAGTACTTTCTATAATCATAATGGAATAATGTTGGAAATCAACAAGAGGCAGAAAAAGGGAAAATTTACAAATATATAGAGATTAAACAGCACACTCAAATAATCAATAGGTCAAAGAAGAAGATTTGAGAGAAATCAATAAATATCTTGACACCAATGAAAACGAGAACACAACATATCAGAATTCATGAAATGCAGCAAAGGCAGTGCTGAGAGGGAAATTTAAAGCCCTTATTGCTTACATTAAAAAGGAAGAAAGAGCTAAATACTTAATGACCTAACTACATGGCTGGAAGAACTACAAAAAACAGCATACTAACACCAAAGCAAGTAGAAGGAATGAAATAAGAAAGAGCAAAGCAGAAATAAAGTAAATTGAGAACAACAACAACAAAAAAAAAACAATAGAGAGAATCAGCAAAACCAAAACTTGTTTCTTCAAGATTAACAAAATCAACAAACACTTAAACTGACAAAGAAAAATAGAGACAAGATGCAAATAAATGAAATAAAAAATGAAAATGGGGACATTACTACTGGCCTGAGAGAAATTAAAAAGATCATAAGAGGCTACTATGAACAACTGTATGCCGAAAAACTAGACAATGTAGATGAAGTGGAAAAATTCCTAGGAATGTACAAACAACCTACACTGACCCTAGAAGAAATAGAAGACCTCAAAAAAACAATCTCAAGTAAAGAGATTGAAACAGTCATTAAACAACTCCCCAAAATGAAAAGTAAGGAGCAGATGGTTTCACAGGTGAGTTCTACCAAGCATTCAAAGATTTACTACCAATCTTACTCAAGCTCTTCCAAAAAATTGAACAAGAAGGAATGCTACCAAACTCATTCTATGAAGCTAATATTACCCTAATATCAAAGCAGGATAAAGATATTACAAAAAAAAAAGAAAATTACAGACCCATTTTTCTAATAAATATGGATGCAAAAGCCCTCAATAAAATACTTGCTAATTGAATCCAACAACATATTAAAATAATTATTTTATCATAATCAAGTGAGTTTTATACCAGGCATGCAAAAGTGGTTCAACACAAGAAAATCAATCAGCATAATACACCACATTAATAAATTAAAGAAGAGAAATCATAGTGAAAGACATAGCTTTCCCATTGAGATCAGGGACAAGACAAGGATGCCCACTATCACCACTGTTGTTTAATACAGTGCTAAAGGTTCTAGCTAGAGTAATCAGACAAGAAAAAAGGGAAAAAAAAAAAGCCATCCAAATCAAAAAGGAAGAATTAAATCTTTTGCTATTCACAGATGATATGATCTTATATCTAGAAAGTCCAGAAAAATCTACAACAAAGTTGCTGGAGTTAAAAATGGATTTCAGTAGAGTGTTAGGATATAAGATCAATACGTAAAATCAGTGGTGTTTCTATACAAAAATAATGCGCAATCTGAGGAGGAAGTCAGGAAAAAACTTCCATTTACAATAGCAACTAAAAGAGTCAAATATTTAGAAATAAACTTAACCAAGAATCTAAAGCACTTGTATTCAGAAAACTACAACACATTGTTAAAAGAAATCAAGAAAGACCTACATAATTGGAAGAACATTCCATGCTCATGTATTGGAAGACTAAATATTGAGATGTCACTTTTACCCAAATTGATGTACAGATTCAATGCAATCCTTATAAAATTTCCAACAGCCTTTTTTGAGAAATGGAAAACCCAATTATTAAATTTATTTGGAAAGATAAGGGGCCCCAAATAGGAAGTACGTAGTTGGAGGATTCTCACTTCCAAACTTTCAATCATATTACCTAGCTAACAGTGGTAAAAACAGCTCGGGACTGGCATAAAGATAGACATATAGATCAATGGAACAGAATTGAGAACTCAGAAATAGACTCTCACATCTACAGTCAAGTGATTTTTGACAAGGCTGACAAGCCATACCAGCTGGTGCAGAATAATCTATTCAACAAAAGGTGCTGGGAGAACTGGATATCCACAGCCAAAAGAAAGAGGACCCTTATCTCACACCTTATACAAAAATTAACTCAAAATGTATCAAAGACCTAAATATAAAAGCAAGAACCATAAAACTCCTAAAAGAAGACGTAGGGAAACAACTTCAAGACCTGGTGGTAGGTGTTGCATTCTTAAACCTTACACTGACAGAATGAGCAATGAAAGAAAATATGGATAATGGGACCTCCTCAAACTTAAACACTTTTCTGATTCAAAGGACTTCATCAAAAAAGTGAAAAGACATTCCACTCAATGATAGAAAGTATTTGGAAACCACATATCCAATAAGGGGGTAATTTTCATTCTATATAAAGAGATCATACAACTCAACAATAAAAGAGAAAGCAATCCAATTTAAAAAATGGGTAAAAGATTTAAATAGACATTTTTCCAAAGGGGAAATACAAATGGCCAAAAAGCACGTGAAAAAAAAAAAGTTCCATATCACTAGCTATTAGGGAAATGCAAATCAAAATGACAATGAGATATCATCTCACATTGCATAGAATGTCCATTATTTAAAAAAAAATAAACAGAAATCAATTAGTGCTGGAGAAGATGTGGAAAAATAGGAACACTCCTTCATTGTTGGTGGGAATGTAAAATGATGCAGCCTTTGTGGAAGACAGTTTGGTGGTTCCTCAGGAAGCTAACTATAGAACTGCCATATGATCCAGTAATTCCTCTACTAGGGATATATCCAGAAGAACTGAAAACTATGATGTGAAAGAAATTTGCACACCGATGTTCATAGTGGTGTTATTCACAATTGCCAAAAGATGGAAATAACTCAAGTGTCCATCAACCAATGAATGGATAAACAAAATGTGGTATATACATATGATGGAATACTATACTGCAGTAAGAAGAAATGAAATTGGGATACATATGATAAGATGGATGAATCTTGAAGACATTATGCTAAGTGAAGTAAGACAGATACAAAAGGACAAATATTGCACAGTCTCACTGATATGAACTAAATATGAAAAATAAATGCATGGAGTTAAAATCTAAAGTATAGATTATTAGGACTACTGGTGTGTAATGTACGTAGAAGGTTTAACTAATTCTACTGTAAAAGTGTTGAAATGGATAGACTTAATGGTAAAACATTATAGTTAGTAGCAGCTGGTTTATAAACGGGATTGTGACTGAAAAGAGTAGTCTAGGGATATAAATGTCAATTGAAAGACAGCTAGAGAATAATCTAGGGACTGAATAAACAGTGAACCCACAGGTGGATGAGAATTGTGATTGATGGTACAGATGCAAGAGTTTACTTCTTTGAGCTAGATCCAATATATGTCACTATTGCAGGGTGGTGAGAATGTGTAGAAGCATGGGAAAAATACAGTTGGTGCGACCTACGGACTGTGGTTAACAGCAATACTGTAATATTCTTACATCAATGCCAAAGATGTAATGTGTTGATAATGGGGGAAAAACTGTGCCAAATGTATGCTATGGACAGTATGGAAATACTGTGCCAAATGTATGCTATGGACCATGGTTGGTAGTAATAGTCTCATGATATTATCTCAATAATCTGTAACAAATATTTCACTATAGTGTGGTTGTTGGTGAAGCAGTGTTGTATAGGGATT
The DNA here is from genome assembly GCA_026826555.1 of Tolypeutes matacus. NCBI lineage: Eukaryota > Metazoa > Chordata > Mammalia > Cingulata > Chlamyphoridae > Tolypeutes > Tolypeutes matacus. The sequence goes on from JAKSZT010054334.1 coordinate 25,479,633, forward strand.
CTACACATGTGCATGAGTGTTTTGTAAGTTCACAACCTCTGTAATGAAAACTTATTTTAAAAAATAGGGAGCAGATGTGGCTCAAGTAGTTGAATACTTGCTTCCCACATAGGAGGTCCCAGGTTTGGTCTCCGGTACCTCCAAAAAACAAAACAAAACAAAACAAACAAACAAACAAAAAACAAGCAATGAGCAAAGCAAATGAAAAAACCAACTCAGGGGAGTCAATGTGGCTTAGTTGTTGAGTGCCAGCTTCCCACATATAAGGTCCTTAGCATGGACCCCGTGCCTCAAAAAAAAAAAAAAAAAAAAAAAAAAAAAATAGCCCAGGTTGGGGGAAAAACACACCAAACATAAGGTATGAACTATTGTTAGTAGTTATATTTTGACAATGCTCTTGCATAGTTTGTAACAAATGTTTCCCAGCAATGCAAGATGTTGTTGGTGGGGTGTTGTATGGGACTCCTGTATGATGTTTTGTAAGTTCACAACTTTTACTATACACTTATTGTTTATGTATGTTCATGTATGAATGATATATTTCAATAAAATTTAAAAAAATAAGCAAAAAAAAAAAAAAGGCAAAGTAGGGAGATCCAGGACTCAGTCTTTCTACCAAAACAACTATTAAATAGGCAGAAAATGAAACAACTATTTTGAAACTCTGGAGGCTAGAAGATCACCATACAGCATCCATGGAAGAGCAAAAGGAAGAGGCTGATAAACTACAGTAAAGAACAGTAAATTGCTCTCTTCACATGGCAGCTACTGGTGCCCATATCCTACTTTCACGGCAGGCTGCCCTGGGGTTCAGCACCTGACTAGCTTGCTGGTGACAGAAACGGACATGAAATTCCTCTTCAAGATCAGGACTGGCCCAGCCAATCACTGATTATGGCTTTTGATTAGCAAATTTGGGTTACTGGGGTCCTAGGTCTGAGGACAGCTATTGTTTATACCCACCTCAGAAAAAAATGGAAGCAGCCATTTTTTCAACCCTGCCTAATTGTTTCAACTCTGCCTGCACGTGGGGTGGAGGTGGTGGAGATTTAAAGATAAATCACTTTTTCAGGTGGGGACAGTTAGCTGAAGAGTGCAGTTGCTGAGCAGATCAGGAAAGCTCAGCTTTGGAGAGCTGTCAGAGAAGATTTTAACACCCTTCCAGATTCCCTCCCCAGGGCACTCTGGAGCAAATCCATGCCCCCTTTTCAGATCCTTGGCCCTATTTTGGCTAGAAAAGATAGATTTGGGAATGTCCTTTCTGGAGTAACATCCTTCCCAGAATTTGCCTTCTTTAAGCAAAAGCAGCTAGAGACAACGAAGGAGTGTAAAAAACTATAAAGGCAGGGGAATGGGTGTATCTCAGTGGTTTGAGTGCCTGCTTCTCATGTACAAGGCCCCAGGTTCAATCCTTGATACTTCCTAAAAACAAACAAACTGTAGAGGCAGACAGAGCCTGGGACAAAGGCCTGCCACCTTCAAGCACCCGGGAGAGGGAGGTCAGTCTCCTGGGAAACCAAACTCCTGTAAACAAGGAAACTCCAAAACAACTAAGAAGCAAAAGCCCAGGACAAGACAAATACCAGAAAGACCAAGAAAACCCTGCACATTGCTTTCACCTTGTGCAGACCTTCCTGATTGGAGGGCTGAAGATGAAAAAAATCTCTGTCTAATCATAGGCTAGTTACAAAACCAAGAAACAGACATCTCAGGGAATGATCTCCATAGTTAACATTTTAAAATATTAAAATATACAGTGTGCAACAAAAGAATACACGACAAACAAACAAGAACAACAACAAAAAAAAAACAGGAAATGATGGCCCATCCAAAGGAAGAGGATAAAAATACAGAAAACACCAATGAAGAAAACAAAAATGTAGACATACTGAACAAAGCCTTTAAAAAATGATCTTAAAAATGCTCAAGGAGATGAAGGAAAGTATAGAGAAAGAACTAAAGAGTATCATGAATATCATGAATGAGCAATATGAGAATCTATGAGACAGAAATTTTTAAAAGGAACCAAACAGAACTACTGGAGTTGAAGACCACAATAATGGAAATGAAAATTGCTCAAAAGGGTTTCAAGAGCAGATTGGAGCTGGCAGAAGAGAGAATCAGTGAACTTGAAGACAAGACCCTTGAAATGGGTCAAGCAGAAAGAAAAAAGAAAAAGTGAAAATAGCCTAAGAAAGCTATGGGAAACCATCAAGCACACCAATATATGCATTATGGGTCTCTCAGAAGGAGAAGAAAGAGACAGGTGCAGAAGAATAGTCAAATAAGTAATGACAGAGAACTTCCAAAACTTAGCAAAAGATGTGAATATGCCCTAAAAGAGCACCTAACAGAATAAACATGATGAAAATGCACCCTGTCGTGTTTTGATTGCACTATTAAATGTAAAGGACAGAGAGAGAGTTCTGAAAGCTTCAAGAGAAAAGCAATGTGTTACATACATGGGAGTCCCCTTAGATTTAGTGCTGAGTCCTCATCAGAAACCAAAGAGGCAAAGTAAGTGGGTCAAAAGACTCAAAGTGCTGAAAGAAAACAAGAATTTTATATCCAGCAATACTCTCTTTCAAAAATGAGGGAGAGATTAACACATTCTCAGATAAACATATCTGAGGGGGTTCATCATTACTATACCTGCCATATAAGCAATGCTAAAGGGAATTCTTTAGACTGAAAGGAAAGAACACTAGACAGTGGTTCAAAACAGAATAACAAAATAAAGACCTGTGGAAAAGGTAACCATTTAGGTAATTATAAATGCCAGTATTATTGTATTATATTGTTTGGTATGTAATTCCACTTCTTACTTCCTACAGGTCCTAAAATGCAAATGCATAAAAAGTAATGATACATCTATGTTTTTGGACATAGGACATACAAAGTAGAAAGACATAACTGGTAATAAGTACAAAAAAAGGTGAGGGGACAAAGGAGTATAGGAAAATTATATGTGCATGTTATTGAAATTAAGTTGGTATCAAGCCAAATATGATTGTTAATGATTTTAGTTAAATTCTAACCCAATGGTAACCAGAAGGAAAATAGATGAAAATTATATCCAGATAGAAATGAGAAAGCACTCATCATGGTACAATACCAAAAATTAAATAAATATAAAAGTAAGTATTAACAGAAGAGGGACCAAAAAAAGGTATAAAACTTACAAAGGCTAAATAGCAAAATGGCAGAAGAAAATCCTATATTTTCAGTATTGACTTTAAATGTAAATGGATTAAACTTTCCAGTCAAAAGGCAAAGATTGGCAGAAAAGATAGAAAAGGATGGCCCAACTATATGCTGTCTGCAAGAGACTGACCTTAAATTCAAAGATAGGTTGTGGTGAAAGGATGGAAAAAAATATACCATGCAAGTATAAGTAAAAGAGAGCTGGAGTGGCTATACTAATATCAGATGAAATAGACATTAAGACAAAAATAATGACAAGGGTCAAAGATGGTCATTATATATACTGATTAAGGGGACAGTTCAACAGAAAGATTTAACAGTTGTAATTATTGCACCTAACATCAGAGCTGCAAAATATATGAAGCAAATACTGACAGATTTTAAGAGAGAAATTGACAGTTCTACATTAATAGTAGGAGACTTTAAAATGCCACTCTCAATAATGGATAGAACATCTAGTCAGAAGACCAATATGAAAGTTCTGGACTTGAGTGATACACTAAACCAGCTATACGTAACATAAATATATATATACATATATATACACACACACATATATATACATAAATATATATATTTAAAACACCCAATGAAAACAGAATACACACTCTTCTTGAGTGCATATGGATCATTCTCTAGGATAGACCACATGTTGGGTCACAAAATAAATCTCAAAAAATTCAAAATTATTGAAATCTTACAATGTATAATCACCTACCACAAAGGAATGAAGCTAGAAATCAATAACAGAGGGAGAAAGGGATAATTCACAAATATGTGGAAATTAAACAACATACTATTAAAACCACCAATGGGCTAAAGAGGAAATCAGAAGCAAAATTAGGAAATATCTTGAGGCAAATAAAAATTAGAACACACCAAAACTTATGGGATGTGCCAAAGCAGTGCTGAGAGGGAATGTATAGCTCTAATTGCTTACATTAAAAAAAAAAAAAAAAAAAGACTTTAAATGAGAAATCTAACCTCAAAACTGGAAGTACTAGAAAAGAAAGAGCAAACTAAACCCAAACAAGCAAAAGGAAGGAAATAGCAAAGATTAGTGCAGAGATGAATGAAATAGAAAACAAACAAACAAAAACATAGTGAGAATCCACAAAACCAAAATATGATTCTTTGAGAAAATAAAAAATATTGGTTGTTAGCATTGTTATAACTGTTATGCAGATAGCAAAATATAGCAACTAAACATTGTCAGTGATTTACAGTATAGTTTACAATTTAGATGATACAGTTAAATAATTTTGATGATATTTACCAT
>JAKSZT010054334.1:25489115-25543964 GCA_026826555.1 Tolypeutes matacus
AAAAAAAAAAGAAAAAAAAATATTAACAAACTTTTAGCTAGACTGACAAAGGAAAAAGACAATACAAATAATAAAAATAGGAAATGAAAAGGGTGGGAGTGCTACTAACCTCACTGAAATTCAGAGTACTGTAAGTGGATACTGTGAACAACTGTATGCCAATAAATTACATAACCTCAGTGAACTGGACAGATTCTTAGAAACACACAAATGACCTACACTGACTCAAAAAATAGAAGACCTCAACAAACCAACTACTAGCAAGGAGGTTGAATAAATAATCAAAAATATCCCCCAAAATAAAAGCCCAGAAACAGATGATTTCACAGGGCAATTCTATCAAACATTCCAAGAAGACTTAAGCCCAATTCTGTTAAAAGTCTTCCAAAAAATTAAAGAGGAGGGAACACTCCCTAACTCATTCTATGAGGCCAACACCATTACCTTCATAGCAAAGGTGACTAAAGATACCACAAGAAAAGAAAACCACAGAACAATATCTCTGATAATGCAAAATTCCTCAAAAATACTAGCAAACCAAATCCAACAGCATATTAAAAGAATTACACAACATGATCAAGTGGGATTTATAACTGGTGTACAAGATTATTTCAACATAAGAAAGCCAATTAATATAATACACCACATAACAAAAAGATGAAAAAAACACATGATCATCACAATTGATGCAGAAAATGCATTTGACAGAATTCAGCACCCTTTCTTGATAAAAACCCATGGAACTCTAGGAATAGAAGAAAATTTCCTCAACATGATAAAGGACATATATAAAAAAGCCCACAGCTAGCATCCTACTAAATAGTGAAAGACCGAAGCTTTTCGTCTAAGATCAGGAACAAAACAAGGATGCCCACTGTCACCACTGTTAGTCAACTTTGTACAAGAAGTTCTTGCCAGAGCAATTAGGCAAGAAAAAAAATAAATAACAGGCACATAAATTGGAAAGGAAAAAGTAAAACTTACCCTGTTCGCAGATGATATGATCCAATATAGAGAAAATCCTGAAAAATCCGCAGCAATGCACCTAGACCTAATAAATGAATTCAGCAAAGTTCAAATCAAAACTCAGTGGTGTTTCTATACACAAGCAATTGACAATCAGAAGAGATCAAGAAAAACATTCAATTCATAATAGCAACTAAAATAATCAAATATCTAGGAATAAATCTAACCAAGGATGTAAAGTATTTCTATACAGAAAACAACAAATATTGTTAAAAGAAGTTAAAGAAGACCTGAGAAAATGAAAGGACATTCCACATTCATGGGTTGGAAGACTAAATATCATTAAGATGTCAATACAACCCAAAGCAATTATAGATTGAATGCTATCCCAATCAAAATCCCAAATTTCATTTGCAGAGCTGGAAAAGCCAATCATAAAATTTCATGGAAAGATAAAAGGCCCCGAATAGCTAAAGCCATCATGAAAAAAGAATGAAGTCAGAGAACACACTTCCTGATCTCAAAACCTTTTACAAAGCCACAGTAACCAAACAGCATGGTACTGGCACACAGACATAAAGACCATTGTAATAGAATTGAGAGCTCAGAAATCAACCTTCACATTTATTGCCAAGTGATTTTTGACAAGTTGTCAAAGACCACTCAGTTGGGAAAGATTTATTGCCTTCAACAAATGGTGTTGGGAAAACTGGATCTCCATTTGCAAAAAAGGAAGAAGGACCCTAACCATAGAACATATACAAATATCAACTCAAAAATGGATCAGACACCTTAATTAAGAGCTAGAACTATCAAACTCTTAGAAGAAAATGTAGGCAAGGATCTTCAGGACCTGGTGTTATGCAATGTTTTCTTATACTTTACACCTAAAGCACAAATAACAAAAGGTAAAATAGATAAATGGGCACTAATCAAAATTTAAAACTTTTGTTTCTCAAAGAACTGTATCATGAAAGTAAAACAACAACCTATATAATGGGAGAAAATGTTTGGAAGCCACTATCTGATAAAGATTTAATATCCAGAATATATAAAGAAAACTTTCAACTTAACAACAAGACAAACAATTCAATTTTAAAATGTGCAAAAACCTAAGCAAACTTCTCTCCGAAGATTTACAAATGGCCAGAAGCACACACAAAAAATGCTCAACATCATTGGCCATCGGGGAAATGGAAATCAAAACCAAATTGAGATACCATTTTATACCCATTAGAATGACTGCTATTAAAAAAAAAAAAAAAGGAAATTAACAAGTGTTGGAAAGGATGCAGTGAAATAGGAACACTCATACATTGCTAGTGTCAATGTAAAATGTTGCAGCTGCTGTGGAAGACCATTTGATGGTTAGTCAGAAAGCTAAGTATAGAACTACTATATGAACTGACAATCCCAGTACTCAATATATACCTAAAAGAATTTAGGTATATAAAGCAGGGATTCAAACATACATTTGAACACTGCTGTTCATGGCGGCATTGTTTACAATTCCCAAATGATGGAAGCAATCCAAGTACCCATGAACTGATGAATGGATAAATGAAATGTGGTATTATGTACAATGGAATAGTATTCAGCCATAAAAACAAATGAAGTCCTGATACATGCAACAACATAGATGAACGTGGAAGACATCATGTTGAGTGAAATAAGTGAGACACAAAAGAACAAATATTGTATGAGCTCACTGATTTAAAACAATTAGAATAGGTAAACTCATAAAATCAGAATCTAGAATATAGCTGTTTTAATTTTTTTAATTTTTAATTTTATTTTTTAATATCCCCTATGCAGCATTTATTTACTCACTGAATTCCAAAACAATTAATTCAGAAGTCTGGTATTTTATAATCACCCATCTTGAATGCTATGGGTAGACACACATGGCACGGTCAGGATACACAAAGATAATTGTCAACGGATTACAAAAAATAAATCCATGATTCTTAAACAATTGCAACCAAAAAAAAAAAAAAAAGATTACAGGTATCAAAACGTTAGTGGTAGTGGGCTGCCGATGCAAAGTATCAGAAATGGAGAAATGGTTGGCTTTTAAAAAGGGAGAATTTATTTGGGGTAAAAGCTTACAGTTCCGAGGCTGGTAAATGTCCAAATCAAGGCACCATTAAAGATGCTTTCTCACCAGATCAACCACTGGTGATCTTGTTATCCAGCCACATGCTGAAGCAAGATGGCTGCCAATCTCTGCTAAGATCCCTGCCTTCCCCTCCAGAATCTACTGTCTCCCAGAGCTCAGCTCTGGGCAACCAGGCTCTTTCTGGCCCTCCTCTCTCAGTCTCTTGAGGCTTCTCTGCCTTTCTGCAACTAAGCAAACCTGGAGTCCTCTCTCACATGGCCAGATCAAATATGGCAGAGCTCTCTTTCCTTGTGTGTGTGTGTGTGTGTGTGTGTGTCTCTGTCTCCATTTTTATTAGAACCAGAAAGAGGGTGGAGACTCAACCTGAGTCACACCTCACTCCTGACATAGTCCAATCAAAAAAGTCTCACACCCACAGGAATAAATCATCTTTCTCTTTTGGAGATTCATTAAAGAATTTCAAATTGTCACAACAATTAGCCTGGGAACTGGCTGAGGATAAGGAATGGGAAGTTAAGTCTTAAAATGTACAAGGTCCTGTTTCAAATGATGGTAATGTTTTGGTAATGGATGGTGGTGATGGTGGCACAATATTGTGAATGCAAATAATAGCACTGAAATATTTATCTGAATATGATTAAAAGGGGTAATTTTCCATTGTATATATGACAACAGAATAAAATTTTTTAAAAATCTATGGAACTACTCTACACAAACTTTGAACCCTAAGTTTTCATGGACTCCAATTAATAGTACAATTATAAAAATGTGCTATCATCAATTGTAACAAATGTTCCACATGAATGCAAGGTATTGGTGGTAGGGTGGTATATGGGAATCCGGTATTTTATGCACAAATGTTCTTAAAGCCACAACTTTGCTAACACATAGATTAAAAAAAGAAAAATGAAAAAAGAAGATCCCAAAAGCTAACAAAAATAACATTACTCTTATAGAAATAAAGGAAATGACTAATGGAGCCAAGGTAAATTTTCTGAAATGTACTAATGCTACTCCATATTTATGAGAGCTTGTCACAGTAACTTTGATTTCCAAGACCGGATGTGACATTATGTGCCCTATATAACCTATAGATCCCAAAACACAGTGTATATACATAAAAGATGCATGGTATTTTCCAGATGAATGCAATTAACTTATAAGCAGAACAGGCTGTAGAACATGACATGTAGCAAACCTCTAAAGTGAATGTCTCTTAAACAAGATTATTGCATAAAAGTGACAGAAATTTACCCTAAAAGGGCTTTAGTAAAAAAAAAAAAAAAAAAAAAAAAAAAAGAAAAACAATAACAATATTGGATGGGTGGGTGGGAGGGAGGAAGAAAAGAAACTATTTCCTCATGAAACTGAAACATCTACAGATACCTTTTTCCTCTGCCTTGGTTCCATTCTCAGGCAGTCTTTCACAGTGACAAAAATGGCTGCTCTCAGACTCAAAGCCTTTAGTTGAAAATATGAATTATTTTTCAACAACTCTAATGGAAGTCCCACAGCTTAAAGTCTGTAGCTGAAAGTATGGAACACCCCAGTTGCCTAACCTGGAACATATTTGTCCATCTGGATGCAGAGTTAACTCTACCTGAACATTTAGACTGGAAGTAAGGAAACTCAGGGAACTGGTACTAATTAAAAAAAGAATGGATGTTAAACACGCAAAAACAGGCTTTCTACTAAGTATGCATAGATTCCATGCCTCAGCAAGAGGACAGAAATAACATGAATACAACATCTTAGCCTTGGCCTTTTATAGAAAGCTAATGCTTCTGTCCTATCCCTTGCACAGATACCAACCACATGGGACCAGTCCCTGCCTCCTCCTCACTCATCCTTCTTCCTCCAAGAATGGGTCATTGCCAAAGGCAGGGAATGTTATTTGGCTTTGGTCCTATTGGGTGGAGAATTTTTGGTGCAAAGTTAAAGCCCAACTCAGTAGTGGTGGGCTCTGCTCCCACGCATTTGGCAAGTGAGATAAGTCTGGGGTTCGTTCCATTTGGGAACTGCCCAGGGACCTAGTGTTATGTTGGGATTCAGGGCAAAAGCCACATTATAAGAAAGAATATGCCTAAGCCTAGCTTTGCCCTCTGTGCACACATCTCTCAGGCACACATTTGGGGCAGTGTGAGATAAGGGAAGGATTCATGGGTTTGACATCCTGGGTCCTGGCACAAATACCATGTCTTTTCAGTCTTTAAACATGAAGTACATTTGGTACCGTTTCTGCAGATCAATATATGTGTTTGGAATGTGAATTAGGAGGAAAGTGCTCCAAAAGAAAGAGTGAGGCACATGCTTTAGGAAAAGCCTCGGATGTTTATATAAAACTACAAGTGCAGCTGTGCCTGCTGAGTAATATCCCATATGCAGCAGGCAGGGTCTGGTGTTAGTGGGTATCAGGATTTATTTCTCCTTCCAGACAGCCTCCCTTGGGAGCTCTAAATGGCAAAAGCAGTGAACCTCCATATGGGCTAAGGTAGGCCATAGTACTCCTCTGCATATGGGATTTTTTGGCCATGAGCCTTCTCACCTTGCTTTGAACTCTGTATTTCCTCTCCTTTGCCACCTGTGTGTAGCCTGAATCCAGGATCAATGATGGATTTGTGGTGGGACTAAATTGGGCGGTTCTTGTGGCCTCCTTGAAATATCTCTGAGGCACCCATACCTCCACTGTTTGGTCCATTAGATAAATTCTCATCTCTGAACTCATTCAGGGCCGGGCAGAGAAAGACATGTGGAAAGACAATCTTGTGTTAATGTGCACGGCTTGCCCACAGAAGAGCCAACCCTGTTGTAATCTTTTCTGCTAGGGATCTAGACAATACATTCAATATTCCCTCAACTTGGTGGCAGGTTCAGACTCCTAACGTGGATTCTGCCATATTGAGTAAAAGAATTCATCACTTAACACATGTTTCTTCTTTTTAGACTCAGGTAGATAAATAGGAGCAGCCACAAAACAAATGAACAAACAAACAAAAAACAGTAACAATTAAGTTAAGCAACTAATAGTTGTTTAAACATGTGTGTTTATTACTCACATAAAAGTCCCTCAGAGGAATGTAGTCTAGGGCAGGTTTAGTGATTCCTTGTTCATTGGGCACCCAGGTTTTTTCTGTCCTTCTGAGCCACCAGCCTACTACATGACACCTGTCCTTAAGATGCATTGCTTATTTTAAAATTATCTCTGGAGTTCCGAGGAGCAGTTCAGCATTCCAAATAACAAGAGGAAGGCTGGAAGAATAAAAATTTCCAAACTCGAGCTAGGCCAATTCCTTTTAAGCATGTCAGAATTCGGTTAAACGGTCTCAACTTGTTTCTAGCCAGGCTGGAAAATGTACCTGTTAGCCGGGTGCGATGTCAATCTGAATAAAATTTAAAATGTGGTGAAAACCAACAGTCTTTGCCACACGGAGGCAGCCTCACATGCCTTCAAGCCCTAGTTTTCTGACTTTCTGATCATCTTCTCCCCCAAAGGCAAAATCAACATTCCTAGTAATCTATAAACAGAGCTATTAAGGTAATTGGATTAAAAAAAAGAAACAAAGGCTGGGGAGGACATTGTCCTCTAGGAAGAGTTTAAAATATTACTCATTTCCTCCTTCCCATTCCAACCACACTCTTGGTCCCTGTTCTCCAGAAATATGTAAAGATGAAGGTAAAATATAATTTATTGGGTCACAGTACTGGCACTGGGTCTCCCATTTTCACAAACAGAAGGTAAAGCTTTGAGGCCTAAGGAGTGCACACTTTCTCTGTTCACTCTCTCTCTCTTTCTCTGGAAATGCCAACTTATTGACCAGATACTCTAGGCTATTATGCTAATCAACAGCCAATTTGCTTTAAGATTCATACTACCTCACCTCTGCTTTGCTCAGTATTGCAGGGAACTACGTTCCCAAGCTCCCTTTCCCTCTGAATTCTAAGCAAGTACAGCCAGTAGGATGCACTGACATAAGATTATAGGATTAGAGAAAAGGAGAACAATGGATATGCCCTCTCCTTTGCTTTCTGTTACATCTCTTACCAGTTTCCCCAGAAAGTACCTCCTTCTATTGTTTCTGTTTCCATTAGGCAGATCCCTCTGTGATTTTAGCTCTTATTGGCTTCAAGGTCAATACTGTCTTTTCCCATGTCCCTCTAGCATAAGAGTAGCAGCTTCCTGCTGTAAGTAATCTCTGTGTTGCCTTTCTGTCCCCTGTTTGCTTTCTCTGCTCTTACATCATCCTTGGAACCAATTGCCTGCCCTTGATTTTTTGTACTTACTCAATTTGAATAATCTGAACTTATTTTTGTTTTTCTGGTGTGCCTTTGACTGATAAAAAGAATACTTCAATAATCAACAAGCCCCCAAATCTCAGTTGCTTAACACATAAAATATTATTTCTTATTCCCACAGTGCTGATGGATGTAATGCATCCACCTTCCAAATGGTAATTCAAGGATCTAGGCTGCTTGCATATTTTTTTTTTTTTTAGTAGATACTGGAAATTGAACCTGGGACCTCATACATGGGAAGCAGGTGCTCAACCACTGAGCAACCCACTCTCCTGCTTGCATTTTTAACAATGCCATTTGGAACATGTGGCTTCTAAGGTCACTGCAACAAGAGAAGAAAGTACATGGAGAACTCAAATGAGCTTGATCTACAAGTGATATGTATTCATACCATTGACAGCCCATTCATCAAAACTAGTCATTTGGCCCAACCTGATTGCCAGAGATGATTGGAAATGCAGTTTTCCTGTATATTTATATGTGTGTCTGTGTGTATGTATATAGGTATGCACAAAAAGAGACATACAGAGATAAATAGAGATCATGGTCTTGGGAATCTCATAGAGCATAAAGGAGATAAGACAAAAAAAAAAAAAAAGGAAAAGATTTGGATAACTTGGATTTTTTATCCAAGTCAAGTATGATCTCCTCAATATGTATCTTAAGAACACAATTTTACTTTTGGCAATGGCCAACCACTTCACCTACTTTTTTGAGATCTTTGTTATTCAACATCCAAAGTCTTCCATTGTGGAAATGTTATTCTAGAATTATTTTCCAATGTATGGCTCTACCCAGTTACAGCCAGATCTAAGTTGCACAAATCAGGATAAGTCTAGCAATCCACTGTAGCATAGATAATGACTCAGAAAAATCCTCGTGAGGAATAATTCTAATTAAATATTTTGAGAATACAAAGAGTAGACCAAAAATCCAAGTGAAGCCAAAGCATGAGCTTCCTTATACACATCGATAATACCAGCTAGAATCAGTTAAATGGGAATAATAATAATACACACTCACAAGGTTGCAATGAAGATTAAGTGACTTAATATTTATAAAGTGCCTTAGAATAGTACCTACAATTAATAAGTGTTATATAAATTCACATTAAATAAATTTTAAAAGATGAATTTTGTATAAATGGTATTTCAGCCATAACTACTATTCTGTGGGCTGTATTTAGGAATAGATGAAAATCACCTAAAAATGAATGGCTATTGAATTGTTCTTTTAATAATTTACTGCATTATTTACTTAGGACCTTTTGATGAGGCTCCTTCAGGTAAAGTGTGTCCCACCTCAATCAGGATGGGTCTTATTCTTACTACTGGAGTCCTTTATCTGAGAATGAAATTCAATCAGAGAGAAAGAAAGCTATAGGAAACTACATTAAGGGAAACAGGAAAAGAAGGGAAAGACCAGAAGATGCTACCATATGCCTTGCCATGTGACAGAGGAGCCAAGGATGGCCAGCAGCCAGCCCAAAAATGCTGGTCTTCCAGCAGAAAGCATCACGTCGATGATGCCTTAATTTGGACTTTCTTTTTCTTTCAAAACCATAAGTTAATACATTCCCATTGTTTAAGCCAACCCATTTCATGGTATTTGCTTAGCAGCCCAGATAACTAAAACACATGTTATGACAGAAATCAATACAATGAAGGCTATTTGCCACAGTGGCATCCCAGGCTTACACCTATTAAGCATAGCTGGGACCTTAACAAATGGGATAAATTAAATTGGGATTAATGTTTAAGTCTAAAAAATACTTGAGCTTGTTTTTCATTTGTTTTTCCCAGTGAAAGAAGCCAGTATGTACAGAAAATAGGTTCATTTAATTTATTTAGCATCTACCACGTGCCAGGTGCCAACCAGGGGTGCTTGAAGTATAGCAGGGAACAAAACAGATTCATTCCCTGCTCTCTTGAAGCATATATTCCAAATAAGGGATCTAGACAATAAACAATTATATATTTAGTGAACATAAAAATATAAGGCAATATAGGATCTTTTTTTTTGTGGGGGGGGAGGGGAAGCAAGGAGGGGGAAGACCAGTGTGACTGGACCATATGTACAAAGATCAATTTGATAAGTGGTAAGATTGGAAATGTGGATACACAGAAGATTATACATGGCCTTCATACTTTGGAAAACTTTTTGAATTTTATTCTCAATGGCAAGGCATTGGAGAGTTTGGACTAGGCTTATGTTTCCCCCGCTTTCTGATTTATGGGTTTTAGAAAGCACCTTAGTTTCTGTGTAGAGAGTAATTTTGAACAAGCAAGAGGAAAACCAGAGAGACCAGTTAGGAAGCTACTAAAATTTATCTGAGTGACAGATTATGATAGTTAGGAGTGTTGTAGAGTACAACACATTTTCTCATTTGAACATCACCCCCTAAAATGGATAAAGTAGGTAGGGCAAACATTATCAAGTTGATATTTCATCTGATAGATGAAAACATTTTGTCACTGAAGGGTTAAGTCATGATTCAAGTATTTTGCTCCCAAGTTTAGATCTTTATTTTTGCATTTTATTCCCAGCAAAAGTTCAGAAAAAGAATGAACATAGTTGTATGTAGGTAGACTCAAAGCATGATATAAGAGTTAAATGATATTTTATAGACTTAATGAATTTTGAAATTTTTGCAAATTATAATATGCTGTGTGCAAAGCATCATAAGCTATGGGTGAGGCTTCAATAATCACTGGCATGTGATTGCCACTGGAAGTTTGGATTCATGCTACCCTGAACAGATAAGGGTTTCTTTCGAATTCAGGTAGAGGGGTGCTAGCCCAGCCTCCTGTGCTCACAAGCACTTTCTCACTCTCCTCTGTCACCCAGAGAAAGATGTGATTGTGTCCTTATTCCAATTCTATTTTTGATAAAAAACAGGCATATTTTCTCTTTCTAATGCTGTTCCTGATTCAGAGGAGCATCGGAAGTAGGAAATAGTTTCAGTGTAATTGCTTATTTAAAAATAGTATGAATAAAGACACTTCAATTTCTCTTTGAAAATTTAAGAACTAAATGAGAGGTAAAAATTTCCAAACAGAGAATTTTTTTTCAAAATTCAAAAACTGCCTTTCAAAGTAGAGAAATGGGCTTCCAGAATTTTGTGATCAAATTAAGCTTAGATTAGTTTAAAACAGAAAAAAAAAATATTTTAAACAAACATCAAGCTATGGGTAGAGAGTTAAGTATTGATTTGGAAATAGCTGTAAAGGGTTTTCTGTTTCTGAAAACTTTCAATTATGTGTTTTCTCACTATTTATTTCCATGGCATAGCTGTTGTTAGATTAAGTAAATAATTATTCTATATATTAAAAATAGTGACTAAAAATGTCTGGTTCATTTAAATCTGGAAGTTCAATTTTTGCTTGAAACCCCTGTAACTCCGCCCATTGTTTGATTGATAATTAAGGATATTTCCGGGAAGGAAATAATAATAACAGTAACAAAATGACCATTTATCAAATCCTCTTCCTACTTTGTGCCATGTATGACGCTAATCATTTTCTATGCCAATTTTAATCTCTACAACAACTGTATTAAGTATATTAAGTTGTAGTATTTCTATTTTTAGGATAAAGAAATACAGGATCAAATAATAGAAGTTCAAAAGTAAGTTCTGAAATTCACACAAGTAATTATTATCAAAGCTGAGATTGGAACACAGGCAGCACTGATCCTAATGCCATGTTCTGTCCATTAGTAAAAGCAGCAGCAGGAATCAATTCTCTCACATTTACTATACAGTCGACCTAGATATATGGCAGTCATCTTCTTGAGCAGTTGCATTACATAATAATGAGTTCATATATTTGTCTAATTGGATTGCGTCATTGTGAATTTAGAAAACTTGAGGATTAGACTGATGGATTGTCATTAGTAATCCTTCAAAGATAGACATGAATCCAAAAATAGAATGATCATTTAACTTATTGTTTAAACTAGGACTGTATTAATTATTCCAGTAGATATACTGATAATAGCTAACACAGGATGTCTTGAGCAAACCGGGACACATGCTCAACACCACTCCCCCTTGCCCCTCCCCCCCAAAAAAACAACTAGAGATAAAAAGCATACCACACATTCAAAAAGGTAATGATATTATGTCTTAAACTTTAAGCCAGGAAATTTTGATTTAAAATCTCCAGATAAAAAATCCAGGAATGATTATCAACTGGACTATTAGTAAAGATAAACATAGGTACACAAAGATCAAATTAAGCCATTCAAAATGTAAGGCCAATGTCAACTGAAGTCATACTGCCCCTTAGTATGGAGATAAATTTTACTCAATACATATTTATGGAAACTCTAAGACTTCTGGGAAATTCAAAGGGTTTACACTGCCTTGCTACCCTCTAGTTCCAGGTTTCTGGCTCCAAATTTCTGTCTGATTTGGATTCATTTTCTTTCTTTATATATCAAAGTAAGCCTGATCTCTGTATTAGAGTCAGTGTAAGTAAAGATCTCACCTTTTTCTTGGTTTTTAGGCCAAATAAGCTGGCAAATACACAAACCAAGTATGCACACACACACACATTATTCCTACTAGTTGTTTGTGTGTAGAGCAGACACTGAAAGCAGGTAAAATTGTAGGGCTTCACAGGAGAATAGGAAGAAGTAAATTTTGAAAAGAATATGACTCCAGACCTTGGTTGTGCTGCTCACTGCTTATGTGATATTGGAAATATTATTTTTAAAATGACAGCACTAGATCAAAGGGCTGTTATAGGAAGTTAATGGGATAAGTCATGTTGCACATGTAGCACAATGACTGGGCACAAAATAAGATAACAAGAAATATTAATAATCATTACTGTGCACTGTAGTTAAGAAAGCAAACAAGTTAGCACTGATTCACTATTCAATGATGAAGTCCTTTCACCTTTGTGCAATAATATTAGAACATCTGCTCATTCTTCTCTCTACCTACTGTTATCTAGTCTTTTCTTTTACTCCCTCAACCTAAGGGGATCCCCCACAAAATCCTCCAATTATCTTCTGTATAGCAATTTTGTTTTCTTCAGCATCTATAGACAAATGAAATTCTGAAATTTTCACTACTCATTCTAAGATTTAACTGAGCCTAAGAACAATAGAAACACTTGAAAGGACTTAAGTGTGTAGACAGAACACCATCCTGGTCTAACTGTAGAGGAGATAGAATTCTTTCTTTCAGTTACAGAATCTCACTTCTTTCTTAAGCAAGATAACTTGATTGATGGATTGGAGATGTTCACATAAAGTTTTCAAAATTCAGCTATTGCTATAACTTATTCTATGATCACACAAAGGAAAAGAGAGAAGTTAAATAATAATATATTTTGGTAAATTCATTGGGGGTTGATTTTTATCTCAAGTGCAGAATGATAGAATTGATTTCCACCCAATTACTGGATTTTTGAAGACTGTGTTCTTGGTTCTTAGACTATTTACAACTCAGACCTTTCTGAGATTTGGTAATCTACAAAATTATATCTACATATTCAAATAAGATATATATATATAAATCTGTATATGCATTTATATATACTATACATACATATATATGTGTATGTGCAAACATATATATATATATATATTTTTTTTTTTTTTTTGATAAAAGATTCACAGAATACCTGAAACTCATGAACCTCTAAAGGCTCATAGACCTCAACCTGAAACCCTTGATCAAAAACAAAACAAGAAAAGAGCAATGATTTGTTGTGGTTCTTTCAATGTCATAGCAGATACTATCTAGAAAATAGTCTGAGCCAGTTTTTACAAAATTTGAAAAGCAATACATGCAAGTTAATATACAAATCCAGTCAACAGGTGTCAACAGCCACTTAATGATCAGGCAAAAGGATACACAGATCACTGTATTTACCAAAGTTCACTAATAACCAGTTCTTACAACCTAAGCCCAATTCCTGGATATAAATTTGTAGTATAAGGTTAGCTCAAAACTTCCATGAGTTTTTACACAATATTATATACCATTGAGATATATGGAGTCTACTGTACCTGCATTCAAATCCTAGCTCCACCACTAGATAATTGTGAGGCCTTAGCTAAATAATTTCACCCTTCCCAGCTCTTCATTTGAAATACAAGGATCTTGATATCTACAAGTAATATTGTTATAAGGCTTAAAATGAATGATAGGTATAAAAGTGAACCTGACACATAAGTAATCAATAAATGACTGCAATGTTTTAAAACAAGCTGCTAAATTCTTAGGCAATTGTAAAATGATCATAATAAATATTACAATTACAAAATGTATATATTATGCAATATATATTATTACAATTATGAAATACTAAAAAGTAGATTTTCCTTAACTCCCTTGGGGACAAATACTCAATGATGTTCTACAGAATCATGGAATAAGGCCAGTTGTGGATTTAGAGTAGCAAAGGATTGGAGAAGCTGAGCCAAGGCAGGCAAAAAGGAGTTACTCAGAACAAATCAATGAGTTAAAACTAGGTATGGGTACATACACAAAGAGTGAGGTTCAGGGAAAGCTAAAAGTCAGAGCCAGGCAGGCTATGAATAGATGTACATGGATACCAATGGACTGGGCGAAAGGGTATTTTCAATTTCAATTGGGAAACAATTTTGAGCAAGTTGAAAAGAGTATCACAATGCAAATTTAGGAGAATGGATTTGAAGTGGCAATAACAAAAATGGTTTTGATTACTAAACAATACTTGTTTCAGTTGGAGAGTTTTTATATGCTTCCTGGTAAGGATGTCTTCAACCCTATGTGTGGCCTGATGTGAAAGCCAAGAATCTACAGTAAGTGGCAGGACTGGGGAGAAAGAGAGAGAAAAGAACTACCAATGGCAAGGCTTTAGAGAGTTGGTCCCTTGGCTAAAAGTACCTCCCCCAAACCTCTTCACACCAAAAGGCATTCATTTCATTTATCTTCTTACTTAACAGGAAATTCAGATCATCATTGATGAAATGATCATTCCTTTTTCAGTTTTAATCAATTGTCAGTATGAACAGAGCATACATTTTTAATTTCAATGTTTTTCATGGCAAGGCAGAGTGGGAGATACATCCTGTATTTGACAAACGTCATGCTTAATCCCAGCTTACTCTAGCCTTTGGTAGGGATGTTTTGATATTTTAATATATTTTAAAAATACAAAAAATATGTAAGCATGGATCAAACGACAGCTAGTAATCTTAGAATATATTCTTACGGAAAAGAAAATAACAAAATATACAATTCAGTTTGGCATTTTATATCCCTTGCCTTATTTTTTTTTCTGATCACTATTTCACCACTTTCTCAGAAAACTCATTTATCCTATCTCAGTATGCTATAATGTCTTGAAATGAACTAATGTAAAGGGTAATCACCTTCAAGTCAGGAGAGCTGTTTTCAAATTTCAGTTTTACCATTTATCAGTATATGACTCAGAAATTCACTTATCCTCTATGCTTTTCAGTTTTTCATATTATAAAATGAAGGAAAATAATTCCTTTGATGTTTTTGGTGCCTCCTAGCTAAAAAAAAAAAAAAAAGTGGCTGACATTTTCAAAGTGATTTACTTGCATATTTACCTAATCAAATTCTTAATATAATTTGTTAACCAAAATTTCTTTTCCTCCAAAAGAGGATCCTTGTTTTTGGTTATATGCTATTACCTCTTGTTTTTATATAATGGTGAAATTGGACATTCCTATGTTATGACTGATAAAACTGAACTCTGAGATATTAAATAGCTCATCAAAGATGACATGATCAGACCCTATAAAATAATAATACATATGTGTATAATTAAATACTGTTTGCTTCAATTATTACAAATATTCACCTCAAAATATGTTTCTAATTAAAGTTGCCTAACACTTAGATGACATTCCAGTTATTTCAATGTAACCTCAAAACAGTCTATTGATTATGTTAAAGAAAGTATTTGGACAGCTAACATTTACTATAGTAGGATTTACACTGCATAATAAAGTTAGAAGATTAAATTCAGGAAATAAATTATCAACCAGTTAATATGCATTTTCTTTTCAGGTCTTACTCAACTTCCCTACCTGTCACTTCATATAATCATACCTTACCAGTAAATTAAGCTCTCCTTTTATCAAACTCAGCTGGGGGTTATTATATCAACTTTAAAGCCTCTAAAACTGGTACTAAATGTTGATTTATATCACAAATGGAAAATCTGAGAGTGAAGGACATTTTCCATTTGGCAATCTCATAAAACTATCACTTTTAGCAAACAATTTGAATTTAATAGAAATTTACAAAAATCTTTTGAGCACATTCATGGTCTTCGGAGGACGTGCTAATATGGAGTCTGTCTGCTCTACTGCAGCTGCTTGATTTATGAAAGCATAAACAACCCTGACTCATTCTAGGGAAGTCATAATTACCATATGGAGTGTTAAATGTACAGACACTTCATAAGGACCATTGCAGTAGCTTAAATTATAGTGATTATGCTATCCCTGCTCCCAAATCTTGCTTTAATCCCTGCTGAGACAAGAAAAAGAAAAGACCCCTACTCAATATCTTTCTCTATCAATCAAACTGCATCTCTAAAATAAATATACAGGGCAAAACCTATGATAAGGTGGAAGGAAGTGGTTTGGCAGTGGATGGGGGTGATAGTGGTGCTGGAATGTAAACATGAATAGGGTGGCACAGTTGAGTTGGACTATCCATGAAACTGGGGTGAGGGTTGGAGGTAGAATCAGGTGAACTCTGCGGATTTGTAGGTCTGTGGCTAAAACCACAATGGTGGGAATGGTCTTTCGGCAAATACGGCAGGGGAGGGTTACTGGTGCAGGGTGTCAAGGATAGGGGCATATGTGGGGTAGGGCACACTTGAAGCATGCTTCTATGGAATATGAAAGTGTTCATCTTGTCATAGGGTGTTATTTTAGTGGTGGGAGACTTGCACAATAAACAAAAAAATAGTAAACTCCCATCCTGGGGAGTCTAGCTATGTTCTCAATTAGAGGGGCAAGACTCTTGAGAACATAGGCAGTACCTAATAAAAGAAAACAGGCCAATATGTCAAGCCCTCAATACTAATTTCACAAGAAAAGTTTCATAAGTATAAGCATTAATATCAAGAACCCACCTTTGTAGCTTAGTCTAGTATTATATATTGCCTAAGAGTTACCTACGGAAAGCCTCCTTGTTGCTCAAATGAGGCCTCTCTAAGCCAAACTCAGCATCTAAAAGCACTGCCTTCCCCTTCCCCACTCGCCCCAGGGTGGGACATTACTCCTGGGGATGAGCCTCCTGGCACCAAGGGATTATTACCAAGACCAACTAGCAATGCATTTGGAAAAAGACCTTGGAAATATTAAATACAAATGAGTTTTTATGGCTAAGAGATTTCAAAATGAGTCCAGAGATCATTCCAGAGGTTATGCTTATGCATATCTCGGGAGAATCTCACTGATGCCACAATAAACAGCACCTCAAACAGGGTTGCTCCTGAGGGCTCTAGAGATATCTAGACACTTTAGGCAGGACAAACAATCTCAGGAATTTGGAACCCTGTCAGTGAGCCTTGCCTTAGTGTATGTGATATCCTGTCCCCCAAATGTGTCAGAGTTAGACTCATTTATAATTTTCCTACATATGGCTCTTATGCCCTGTTTTTGAACCTATAATTAGCACTATACCTGTTAAAAGTGTGTCCCAGAGACTTCAGTCTTCGAGTTGTTTATATGCTGATTGAGCTCTGAATCTCAGCAGAGTTGCAGCCAACACCTACTCTCCAATTAATCTAACTCATCCAGGACAAGTAACAAAAGGGGATAATGAACAATGCCCATCTCAAAAAACAGAGAGTACCTACAACTGCAAGCAAGACCGTTCCATCAATCTGCCCCATGGAATTTAAGCCCCTCTCAATTGGAAGCAGAGTGGGCATCACCATCCCCAAATCCTCAAGATTGAGGAATGAACAAACATAAGAGGGGAATGCAACTATGGGCCAAAGTAGACATTATTCTTGCAATGGAAGAATTTAAAACATTGATATAAAGGCAGTAGTCAACGGAAGTTGACAGGGAAGATAGGTGTAATATGAGGCATTTGGGGAACATTGGAATTATTCTGCATGACATTGCAATTACAGATACAGGCCATTATACATTTTGTCAAAGCCTATAAAATTGTGCAGTGCAAGATATAAACCATAATGTATACTACGGACCATGGTTAGTAGCAATGGTTCATTACATATTCATCAATCGTAACAGATGTACTACATTAATGAAATATGTTGTTAATGGGGAAAAGTAAGAGAGGGGGTAAGGGTGGGTATATGGGAATCCCCTATATTTTCAATATAACATTTACATAATCTAAAGCTTCTTTAAAAATAAAATAATATGAAGTGAAATAATAAATAAATTAATTAATTAAATAAACATCTAAACACTGTGTAAAAGAGGATAGAAAAAGCTGGTTTAGAAAAGGCAAGGCTTGAATGGCTACTTCTTCTAATTTTTGATAATGACATAACTAGTAGGTCTAATCTAAACTGTATATTATTCTACATAAGAGGGCTGTCTATATGAATATTATACAGGCTAACTCTTTAAGGCTCCAGTGGGAGAGGCAAACAAACATTTGAAAATACAGGGTGAGTCCTAATAAAACCTAATAAAACCAATGCTCCTAATAAAACCAATTAAAAAAAAAAAAAACCCACTAATATGCATATAAGAGCAGTTACAATATCCTAGATATTTTCCAGCTTCTTGATATCTATATTCCAAAGAAGTATTTACTGGCATTGTATCTTTCCATGAATTGTCCAAACTGACATTAAGTATCTTAAAAGGCAATTAACCCTCCTCTCATCCAGACACTGAATTGTATGTATTGGACCACAATATCTGAACAAATCTCAAAGGATCTTGACTATTCCATTACAATGGCCTAGAGGCAATGGGAATCTTTCAATAGTTTTAAAACAATAATAGAAAATACTTATTTAGCCTTCATTATGTGCTACACACTCTTCTAGAAGCTCTAAATATATCAATCCATTTACTCCTAACAAACTCTAAGAGAAAGGCACTATTATTATCCCTATTTTGCAGTTGGGGAAGCTGAGGTAAAGAGAGCTTAAGTAACTTGCCTAAGGTCATACACAATGAGGTCAAATTCAAATGCAATTATACTGGCTCTAGGGTTTCTGGTCTGTGCTATTGTATATCTCAAACAATACAATGATATCAGAGCTGAATTCTATAGTATATATATAAACAGACACAGACCTTGACAGAGAACTACAGCAATATGCCAGGCAAGAAATGCATAATGTAAGAAAAGATATGAAAGCAATTTCAAAAATAAATGGAATTTGTTGACTAATTGAATATGGAGGACAGAGGGGGAAAGAACTGAAATATTACTAAGGATTTGAGCTTTGTAAACTGGGAAGATGTCTCCATTGAAATAGATAAAGTAAGAGTGAGGGAATGCTAAGTCCATACTGAAGCTTCTTATCACTAGGGAGAAAACTAATCAGCAAGCTCATATTGTATACAAAAAGCACAATCAGCCAGGCTATATAAATTGACCGTTTTCCTAGGTTCTTTCTATTCCTTATTTGATTGAGTGTATCATAGAAACAAATTTCAAGAGCATTTCCAAAGATATCCTATATCTTTGGAAAATTTAGCCATTACATCTGTAGATATATATTCAACCATAAAGAACTATGGTGACATAGAAGGTATTTAATATCCTTTAGCCTAAATGTTCAATGAAGGGTCTGTGTGACTTTTTCTGTGACATAATCCACCACATTCCCTTTTAATCCTATGCATGAAGTCAATTGATTTTGGCTGCTTGAAATTATTATAAGACTGAACAAGAAGCAATGTTAAGTCAATCACAAAGGGAGAAAACAAAACACTGTCCAGGTAGCCAGGTGGTCTGCAAATGCCTGCTAGCACTTTTTCTTCCAGTTGGCATGTAACATCTGTTTCTACAGTGAAAGGGTGTGAAGAAAATGACACAAGTGGTAAGCACTGACATATGTAGGGGGAAAGGAAGTGATTTATTTTATATTAAAAATTGTTACTGTTGCAAAAATAAAAGCACAACCTGAATATGCCTCTGTAACACTTGCATAATATGTGTGTGTGTTTAAGGAAAAGATTGTATACTTTTTATTAAATCATAACACGAAAATACAAGGCTCCAAAAATCTAATTAGCACAATGAATAAAAACAGGAGGCCCATAAAAAATTGTTTTCTGAAATAAGGTTAAGAATCAACCAAGAGTTTAGAAATAAGAAAGGTGGGAGTAGAACCTAAGAGAATAATATACTTACCTAAAACAGTATAGATTATAATATTAATATAGGTTATATTATTCATTTTTATAACTAGAAAGATCATATAGGAAAGAATCAACATTTACTAAGAAAAAAATAAAATAATTGAAAAGAAGTGCCGATAAAAATTATCAGTATATTAATTTAAGAAAGGCAATCACCAATTGAATTAGGGAAGATGATAGTTATTACTGAAACTGAAAGAAGTCAATATCAATCATATTAGTTTCTTAGAATGAGTTTATGGAAAACAGGGAAAGAGAAAGTGTAGAGTAAAGATTGATCTTTAGCACTATAATGGACTCTAGGTATTAACAAGTTTATACCCCATTTTTACAAATAAAAATTGCAAGTGGCAAAGAAGTAACATGACTTTCCCAAGGTCATACATAGAGCTAGAAAGGGCAGGAAGGAAGATTGGTTTGGGGGATTTGTAGCAATAGTAAATGGAGAACTTTCTTTGGAACAGTGATAAGAGGTGACAAGAAGAAATGAGGAGGATGCAATATTGTCAAGGTCCCAGAATGAAAGGGAACTGGGCAGAGAATTAGGCATGGGAGCAGGGGAGGCAAAAATTCATTTACAATAAAGGAATGGGAGAATATATTTGGTTGCAAAAAGTAAGAAAGGACCAAAGCACAAAATTACAATGAGATTATCAAAAAAGTAAATGTGACCTTAAGTTGGTTAAAAATTTATTAAAATTCCTCCAATGAAAAACAAGATTTTCTAAAATCTGAGTAAACAGCAAACTTATCAATGTACAACTTAAATGAATGGACACAAAACAGATGGCTAAGTAGGTAATTACATTTTACCTCCCTTTCTGAAAAAGGGAGAAGACAAAAAAATTCAGTTGAGTATCTTAAGATAAAAAACTGTTGATATATTATTTTTAAATATCTAACAATAATATTTATCTGTCACGGGTGGAAGAGAGATATGTAGAAGAACCACTTAAAAATTAGGAAACATGAAAATAAAGAGAAATGAGCACTGTCTTTAAAAAAAACTTTTTTTCTTTTACACTTTTTCAGTATTTTTATGGTGAAACATGGAACACAAATCTTAAATCCTTAAATATTATATGCTGGAAAGTCCTGGGTAGCCACTCTGACCTCCACAGTCTCCTCCATGCTCACGGCAGCAGCGGCCATCTCTACTACAGTGTGCATCCTATTGCACCCCTCCACGTATTGGATACACTACCCAAAACAGGGAACTTATTTTATACATCTTTGTCATCATGGTGCCTAGTGTATAATCAGTATTTCACAATGTTAAACTATTAAACTTAAAAGCACCTGCTTTTTTTGGTTATAGAAATCATATATATAATGCATATATGACAATAATAGTTGTCACACATTTGTGACAATTGGGATGAAGTGGTATCATCATACGTAAAGAAAGATGCAGGAGGACAAAGATTTTCAATTACCATCTTCAGAAATAATATTGCCAAGGCTTATGAAAGTGATTTCAAGGTACGGAAAATAAATGAAAAGCAGATTTTTCTCCCTAACAAAATTGCCAGTGGGTAAGGCAAAGGTTCAGGAAAACAGGAGGTTTCTAATATATTAATCACCCATTCAATGTCTGGCTGCAATTAGGAAAATAATTAGGATCCTAAGTCAAATTAACAGCACCAATTAAACTCACCTGCAAATGCATTATACCAAAAGGTAGTGGGACACATCTAGAAAAATATCCACAAGAAATGATGTCAGATATTTCTGATGTTCTCAAAGAAAACAAAAACAAAGACAAAAATAATGAATGGATAGGAGGTTTGAGAATTTTACCAAAGGAAAAGTAATTCAGACTTCACCACAATTTTTTACAAAGCCAGATCAAACTGTTTTGAATGTTTAAAGTATGCGATTACCTTTAAGTCTATTTTTGTAGGCAAATAATTATTTCCAAACACGGACTATAAAATATAAATACAAAAAAATATATTTAAGGTCGATATAAGAACCCTGCAAAATTGAAAATGAGGTAAAGATATTACACTTAATATAACATATTGGAAAGCTTGATGGAAACACAGTATTTTTGAAGTCATATAAAATCTTTTTAATACTTTCAGCAGTTTTTTGTGTATAAGAAGCTTTTGGTTGCTAGTTTTGGAAATAAAGAAGCCACCATAATAAAATAACTCCCATTTTATTTATCTCGGCTGCACTTTAGGATTTCAAGTTATGAACATGTCATATTAAAAAGTTTATTGCAAATCAGTTTTTTTGAAACTGGTAAACATTTCTGTATAGAAATAGCAATGATGGTTGTTTGGTTCCCAGATCAGCCCAAAATGGTCTCTTTAATTGTTGGGTACTAAATATAAAATTTTGTTTTACCTGTGGGTCCTGAAACTGAAATCAATCACATTATTGCAACTACACCTAAGCAATAAACATATTTTCCTTACTTGAGAAATGATACCAAATTCTAAATCAGAAGTCTAGGAAGACCTTTCCTTCCTGCCCAAATCCTCCCAGTCACCTCCTAAAAAATGAAATAGTTTTAATCAAAGATTTTGTCACTAAATTCGTCCTCAAAAAGAAGGCACTTCTTTAAGGCAATTATCCTACTAGAGTGAAGACGGGAAGGAGAGAAGAAAGAAGAATCTTCCTGGCTTAGAATTTCCAATGCAATTGTTTATTCAACAAAACATACATTGATTACCTACTAGGTAAACAACTTTGGGGCATGCATTATGTGAGTAGGGAAAAACATTGATGACTTTTATAAGGAATATGTCTTTCAGGAATCTAATATAGTCTGGGGGATAGAAAAAACATGTGTATAAAGACTATGGTGTATCATGCCATGAGGTTTAGCCAGACAATGGATGTCCTTGAATGCTGTGACAAAGGAATTGGAGTTTACTCTATAGACAATGTTTTGGGGGTAATGAAGTGACAATATTCAAGATAGGTTTCAGGAAGAGTATTTCAAAAGCCCATGTTAAATAAATTACAAAGAATTGGGGAGGTCATTGGGAGAAATTGATGTTGGGAGACCAGCTATACACTATCATTGAAATAATATAGGCAAAATAAGATTCTATGCAGCCTTCAGTTTGGAGGTTGAGAAGACAGATTTAAGAAACATTTTAAAGACTTGACCTGGCAATGACTGGACTAATTCATAGTGGAGAGCCAAATAGAGCAAGAAATAAAATAAGGCTCTCAAGTTTTGTGCTTGGATAAATAGGAGGATGGGGATAGAAAGAGTTGGTTTGGCTGAGAAGATCAAACATTTAATGATGGACATTGTGGCAGTTTGAGATTATTTATGAACCCAAATAAATAATTTATCTTCTGCTGGGTGTTATATCCTTTGATTGCATTAAATTTGAAGGTTTATAGTCTACTTGATAAAGGATTAGAGCTTGCTTTGATTCGATCATGTCAGTAGGATACAACTCAAGTTAAGTCCCTGACCCCTTGATTGGATGATATAAATGGGCACTCACACAAGAAGACACAGAAGAAGATACACAGGAAGAGAGAGAGAGCTCCATAGACATGGCAGAGGAGAGAACTTTGATCCTGCGGTCCCAAGAAGAGAGATGAGCCATTCACCTGATAGTTTGCAGCTGAGCCTGGAAAGAAACAAGTCCTATGCCAGCCTGTAGCTGACAGAGAGAGAGAAATGCTGAATCCTTGCAGAGATCACCCGCCATCTTGTTTCAACACGTAGCAAATGATTTGGGTGAGAAAGTACCTCTTAAAATACCTTGAGTTAGACTTTTTAGGAACTTGTAACTGTAAGCTTTTACCCCCATAAATAACCGTTATAAAAGCCAACAGATTTTTAGTACTTTTCATCAGCACCCCTTTGGCTGACAGATACAGGCATTTAATTTGAGAAGCTGTTAACATAGAGTTGATCATTACAGGGGTTTTAGTTAAATCCTTACTGCTGAATGATTTTATGGGAGAGGAGGAGATTTGAGGAAATGTATACATTTAGGGAGTTATGGAAATAGAGATCAAATAAATGTAAAGTATCAAAAAAGAACTTGAAAATTGTTCCTTCATGGAAGCCAAGAGAAAAGGGCATGCCCAAGGAAGGGCTGAGTAAATTTTTTAAATGCTGCACAATGTTGGGAGGAGATGAGAAATGAAAAAGGACGAGTAGAGTCTTCAAATAGATCTCATTCATTCATGTGACATTTGTTACTCCCAAATTTGTCTGCATCCAGTTTATTTTTTAAAAAAGATTTATCTCTACCATCAATCTCACAGGAAGACATCAGTTTTGTTTTGCTAATTAAATAATAGTTCACCAGTTTTAATAAGCCAACTTTTATTTAATTAGACAGACTTCACCTTTATCTTTCACAAATTTCTTCAGAAAATAATTTCTGGAATATTGTCTGGCCTGCAGAAATCACTGAATAATGGTACATTGGTTAAAACAATAACGTTGGTGTAGGTGATATGGAGGTACATTTGGGAGTAAGGAATGAAGGGAGAAAGTGAGGAGGTAAAATAAGGAGTCTGTTTTTAAAATGGCTTGTTTGTATGTAGGCAGAATGTATATTATTTATACTTATGAAGAAGATTAAGGTGAGATGGAGTTTGGGAAAGAGATGCCACAGGTTTGCTCAACCTTGCCTCAGGATACATTTGTTTCCACTGTACTTCTTCAAATCTTTAGCTGCTAGGTATTTTCACCTTGTCTTTACTTAATAATTTTTTTCTGGAGTCTGAAATCCTATTTCATCAAAGTATCAGTTTAAAATGTCATAAATTCCTTTAATATTACCTGTGTTTTCAAATATAAATTGGAACTCTAAAAACCTTTAACTAATGAAAACCCACATAATAAAGTAATTTTGAAATTCTACCAAAAACATCTATGCCAATATATGCAAAGTATTCCCACAGGTTACCAAAGGCCATTTAATAAAAATGTAAATTCAGTAAAAGTTTCTAATACAGTAATTCTGCTTAATTAAAATTTTGCCCCTCTATAATGAATTATTAGGAAATACTCCCTTATTTATGTTTACTGATTCCTAAATGGCATGTGTCCCTGTCCTCACCCCTGCCCCATTATTACCTTATGAATAAGCTATTTGTGTTTTATTTTTATACCAAGTTTGTGTTTTTACTGTCCTCCTCTTCACACTCAAACTGAAATTGGCATCTGACAGTTGGGAAAGGGAAGAATGATCTCAGCTCTTCTCTGAGCTTTTGCGTCTCTTCCTTTCAATTTCCTTGGGTTATTCCCTCATCTTTTGTTACTTTCTTTGGCTCATGATAAAGGTGCCATCATGATAGGACAAACTAGTTATACAGAATTTTGACTTTGAATCCTTAAAACTCACACTTGAGTTTATAGGTGAATTTCAGAGCACCACTGGAGCTTACTAGTGATTTTGGTATGACAAGCATAGACATTATGTAATTTGGAAACTTCATGCTGCCTTTATAACTTTTTTCTTTGAATTATTTTCCTTTCCCCACATCTTCCTCAGATGGAGAACCCCCTATAACAGATATTTGAAGTAAAACCTGCTACTTTTATACCCCAAGCCTATTGCCCAAGTTCCTCTGTGGATTATTATAGACCTTCCATTTCCTCAAATTTGAATATTTTATTTGTTGAGTAACCACTGTAACTTTAATGGCAAACATTCTTCTCTGAAAACAATTTCCTTGCTTGACTGCTTTTAAATTTGAGGTCCCATACCCCCTTTAAATGGATGTTCCAGTAGTATTTGTGAATTTTAGCATGTTTTTAAACTTGGTCTTGTTTTTTCTTTACTTGAAAGACAAAAACATCTCAGCATAGTTTTTGTTTTTTAAATAAGCTGTAGTGTTAATTTTCCAACTGTAGTTTTCCTTCTGCCTCTAAACAGATCTGACTCCCACATTTAAATTGTTCCATACAAGATATTTATTTTACTTTCTGAACCCTTAGGTTTGTAGTAATTTAGTTGAGTTTTTCTTCCACCTGATGTCATTAGGATGGCAAATCCTCTGTGTAATATTATGGATTTCCATTCACCTCTGATTGCTTATTAATATATTCCACTCACTTCCTGGGCTCAATTCACACTCCAGGACCAAAATCATAACTCATACTTACCTAATATCCACTGGGGATCCTTAGCCAGTAGAGATAAGCACAGAGGCATCCCTGGGTGTCCTGGAGATGAGCCAAGGTGATTACTATGGTTAGATGGTTAGATTTTTAAAATTTTTTTCCATTTATCTTCTTTCTCACTTTCTTCTCCCCAATTTTCAAAATCCACAAGAAACAAACCAGAGCTTACTTGAGAGTACACTATAGGGATGGTTCTCAGCAAAGTACCACATTGAATTCTACAACTTGATCCTGAGTAAATCTCCTCCTTGTTCTTATAAATTGCTTAAGATAGGAATGAAGTATTGATGAAGATAGGGAATGAGTTTTTAAAAAGGGAATAGATGCTTAATATATGTAGGTTGATTGTAAATGTGTGTATATGTAAATGTATAGAGTCGATGGTAGCACATCATAGTGAGTATAACTAAAACTGCTGATTTATAAATGTGATTGTGGCTGAAAGGGTAGTCTAGGAATGTAAATGTTAACTGAAAGAAAGCTAGAGAATAATCTAGGGACTGTATAACCTAGTGAACTCAGTGGGGGATGAAGCTTGTGATTAATAGTACAAATATAAGAATGTTCTTCTATGAACTAGAACAAATGTGTGTCACTATTTCAAGGTGTTAAGAATATGATGATACATGGGAAAACATAATGTAATTGACGGACTATAGTTAACAGCAATATTGTAATATTTTTGCATCAATGGCAAAGAAGGCACTATATCAATGCTAAGAGTCAATAATAGAGGGTGTGACAGTTTAAGATTGTTTGTGAATCCCCAAAAGAGAAAGATTATGTTTGTAAAGTAATCTTTTCCTCTGGGTGTGATACCCTTTGATTGCATTAGATTTGGCTGAGATGTCTTTGATTAAATTACCTTTTAAGATTAGGGCTTTAATTCAACCATGTCAGTAAGGCATGACTCAGGTTGAGTCACTGCCCCCTTGGTGAGCCTGTATAAATGGACACTTACTCAAGAAGAAACAGGCAAAGTATGGGAAAGTGAGGGAGGGGGAGGGAGGGGCCATATGGAAATCCTATATATTTTTTATGTAACATTTAAGTAATCTAAAGCTTCTTTAAAAAATTTTTTTTAATTAATTTTTTTTTAAAAAAAAGAAGAAACAGGCAGAGTGAGACTGTCATTTTGATCCTGGGGCCCCAGGGAGAGATGAGCTATTTGTCTGATAACTTGCAGCGGAAAGAGAGGAAGCTCTGAGAAACAAGTCCTATGCCAGCCTACAGCTGAGATCAGGAAGAGGCTGCGCACCTGGAGCCTTAAAATGGAGAGAAAGCCCAGGAAGTACAGCCCAGGCAGAGATCAGCGACCATATTGCTTCAACATGTGACAACTGACGTTGGTGAGAAATAACCTTGAGTTAGACTCTTTAGGGCCTTGTAACAGTGAGATTTTACCCCAAATAAATACCCTTTCTAAAAGCCAACAGATTTCTGGTACTTTGCATCAGCACCCCTTTGGCAGACTAATACGAGAGGGTGGGATTTTTTCCATTGGAGTAAGGAAAATATTCTAAAACTGACTGCGACAAAGACAGCACAACTCTGATGAAATGGAAAACCACTGAGTGTACACTTTAGATGGTGTAGCATATATATGGCTTAGCATTTTCCCACAACCCTTCCAATTCTTTCTCCTAGTTGCAGCAGCATTTCATTTCTTAATAGTTACACAGCAAACCTTGAGAAGTAACTGTATGTGAACTCATAACTGATAAGTAAAACTTGTAATCTTAAACATCTTGCCTAGAAATTCTAAAAGAGGGTCACTGCTTGACCATCTTTGTATCAATAGATTCCTTACATAATTACTGTAAAGATTTAACTTCAGTCCTACTGACAAACATTGTAAATGCTCGTTTTACTTAGTTACTATGAAAGTGTAACTTCTGTCCCGCTGGGAAACATTATGAATATCTGTACCTTCATTATCTGTCCTGAGCTCCCCTCATGTTCCCTCCACATCCACACATAGACATGTAGTATAAAAGACCCCTCTTGCTTTGTGACAAGTGAGGACTTGACCCTTGGAAGCACCCTGCTCTCTGCCTGCCGTCACGGATGACAATTTAGGCCACAACCAGGCTCCATCTCTCCAAGAAAGAGGACTTCCCTTTGGATCATCACAGACAAGGCCTACATAAGCCCCATATTAGATGTTCTTTTCCTCACCAAGCTGGACTTCTCCAAGTCTTTATTTGGTCTGACATATCCCTCTCAGTTTGGTGGGAAGCTGTCATTTTGCATGACTACCTGTTATACTTGGAGCAGATGATGAGACTGTATAACACAGTGAACCATGTGGTGGATTATGGACTGTGGCTAACAGTTCAAATATGAGAGCATTCTCTCATGAACTATGACAGGTGCACAATATTAATACATGATGTTAATAATAGGATGGTTTGTGGAAAAAAGTACACCAAATGTAAGCTTTGGACCATAGTGGTAGTAATATTTTGTTGATGTTCTTCCGTAATTTGTAACAAATGTTCCACAACAGTGCAAGGTGGTGGTGGGGGGGTGATGTATGGGGATTCTGCACATTACACATGATTATTTGGTAAGTTCCCAACTTCTCTAATAAAAATAAAAGATAAAACAAAATAAGTAATAAAATCTGTGCAGCCAGTTCTGTACCATTCAGTTCTGTCTGGCACCACCAATCTGAAACCCAAAAAAACTGTATGCATTGCATCTATGCCTATTTTAATGTGAAATGCCTTGACTTTAGGAACAAACTCCATATCACTACCCAAACAAGCTTCTCATGAAATAGAGGCCATAAGTTTTATCTACTTTCATTATAAGAGTCTAACTTTCCATGGGTAAGGTGTTGGTTTGAGGTTCCCAAGTAAGTTTCTTTCAGAAACTTTGTCAAGGCAGATCAAAAATAGAGATGGCCAGCATCATAAACTCTGAAGTCCCCTACCAGTAATCTATGTCTCTTAAAGATTCATGAGGGACAAACACATAGTGGACAGTACAGGCAAATCACTCTATGATTCCTAGATTTGAGACAACATGAGTGTACAAATTGATCTGCACAACCATTGCCTTAAATTGCATGCATTTCCTATCCCTGAGCCCTGGCACAACAATAGGCAAAAAGAAATCAAGAAAAGATTTTATAGTAAATACTACCTGACCCAATAAATCTGATCAACACATAAACATTATAAGGAGATAGAATAGAAGAAAGAAAATCATAGAAATTTATACATAATATAATGTATTTTTTGCCTTCCTAAGTCCCAATGGCTTATTCAAGGTAAAAGTGTTTTATCTTGGGTGTTGTATCAATGAGATAAAGCAATTTTGGTAAATATTTCAAATAAAATCATTCTATTTCCCAACTTGACAAGATCTGTACTCTGCCATGGTAAAAATGGCAGGGATGATGTAAAGATATTTCATTTTAGTATTAATTTCACTTTCAACTACCTAGCCATTTATGACCGAGATCTAAGTGACAGATATATCTTGAAGGTCAGAGAAACAGGTGTGAAGGTCACACAAGTGTCAAATGGAGGTTGAGTCAATAAACCCTCATCTCCTAATCATTTAGAGAGGTGAAAGGAAGTATTTATGCCCACAATGACTGAAAGGAAAAACTTGGGTAAGTTCCAGTGAAGAATGTTCTGTATCTGAAATTTTGCAAGAATAAAACTTCCTTAAGGTAAACACTTCTTAATTAACTTATTTATGCCATTTTATGTTCATATTATTTATCTATTTGCTACCACCTTTCCAAAAGTGAGGTACAAAAGGACAAAGACTTCCTCAATACAAGTCAATCAGTGTTCCACAAACATCTATGACCCCTGACCATGAAGCTGTGAAGTCAAGGAGGGAAAGAAGGAAGGCAGAAGTACAACTGCTAAATGCATAGGGCAGTTTAAGCTATCTGTTGCACATATGTACTACAAATCTCCTCTTTCATAAATAACTAAACCAAATACAGATACATCTTTCATATAATGAGTAACTACTTTACCCCAAGCACTATGCTAAGAGTAGTCATCTACTCTTTCATACCTGCCTATTAGGTTTAGCAATGGAACAATAAGGAGAGGGCATGGCAAACTAAGACAAAAGAATATATGAAAAGGAAAGCAACAATTGTAACCACAAATCAAAAGAGCTTACCTTACCTTCATAATTGTGTGCCACTTGTTTTAAACATTTGTCCATGCCTGTACTAAGTACTCCTCCAGAATTCTTACATCCTTCCCCACAATGCTCTCCCCATCCTAATCATTTTTTTTAAAGATTTATTGATTTATCTATACTCCCCGCACCCCAGTTGTTTTTTGTGCTCACTGTCTGCTCTCTGTATGTTCTTCTGTGTCTGCTTATCTTTTCTTTAGGCAGCACCAGGAACTGATTCTGAGACCTTCCAGAGTGGAGAGAGGTGCTCAATCTCTTGCGCCACCTCAGCTTCCTGGTCTGCTGCATCTCTTATTGTCTCTCTTCTGTGTCTCTTTTTGTTGTGTCATCTTACTGCGCCAGCTCTCCGTGTGGACCACCACTCCATGTGGTCCAGCACTCCGCGTGGGCCAGCACTCCTCACAGGCCAGCACTCCGCATGGGCCAGCTTGCTTTTCTCCAGGAGGCCTTGGGAATCAAACTCCTATATGGTAGATGGGAGCCCAATCGCTTGAGCCACATCTGCTTTGTGTAATCATTTTTTGCCTATTTTGACCTCTGTTCTAATCTTCCTCCTCTCAATTCTTCAAAATGTATGTTTCAAATGCCTTCAGGAAATTCTACAAACTACCCATTGAGATGGCTTTAGAGTAATATTGTCAACCCCTTCTTAATCCAGGAAATGAAACTGACTCAGAAACTTACAGCAGTATAATTTCCAAAGTCTGAGTATAGGAATCTGGAATCATAATACATAGTGGCTTTGGGTTCTGTGGGTGGAAACTTGCAAATCTCCCCTTTGGAGTCCTTCCACCATTTTGTGATACAGATATGTTATCTCACATGTCTTGAGGTCTGTGGGTCTTGCAGTATCCACTTGGACACATGCATACACACACACACACATAATCATAAACCCATACACATAAATATACATAAACAGGAAACATTTTTAAAGGAATCATTGTCAAAATTAAGGTAAAAACAGCATTTTCTCAAAAGGCACAGTTTATGTGCCTTTTACCTCTGAGACTGTTCTTCCCAAAAAGTCAATAGGTATTTTACATTTTTATGAAGAATAGGTTTAGCTATAATGCCCAGGTGATATATTAATACATAAAAAGCAAGCCCTTAAAGTGCCTGTTTAGGAGTCCTAATTCAGTTACCCTTAGGCTTTCAACACCAAAAAGAAATAGGTTTTTGAAGATCAGATCCCATCATCAAATTATGATCTATAGGTACAGCAGGGAAAAACAACATAACATTTTTGATATTGGG
This sequence comes from Tolypeutes matacus, assembly GCA_026826555.1. Taxonomy (NCBI): domain Eukaryota; kingdom Metazoa; phylum Chordata; class Mammalia; order Cingulata; family Chlamyphoridae; genus Tolypeutes; species Tolypeutes matacus. The sequence continues at coordinate 25,520,402 of JAKSZT010054334.1, forward strand.
ACTTAATTTTTCAGTAAGGTTTTCAGTCTCTATCTCTATTTTAAAACTACAATTAGTAATGTTTGGTCTTAAAGAAAATAAATTACATTAGATTTAACCTTTAAAATTTAGAAAAAAATCTAATCTGAGATGATTTTCAAGGTTATCCAGTTCAGTGCTATAATTTCATGGATGAAGAAATTGAAATCAGAGAGTTTAGGTAGTTTTCCCAAAGTCACACATACTTAGTGCCAGAATCATGGCTAGAAACAAAGTTTCCTACCACTACGTTTATAATTAATATATTACAACACATTGACTCTTGTTTTGAAAATTACCATTACCTCTAATGAGTCATATAATTAGTCATGACATATTTATACTTATGTATTAGTTATATGAAAATGGAATACTTAATTTCATAATTCTGGATTTATAAGAAGAAACAAGTCATACTAATATACTACAGTTGTTTCCTAAATAGAGGATAGGAAATATCCTGGTTCTAATTGTACAAAATTTGGTTTATTAAAGATGTTTATCACCAAAATATTTGATTAGTCAGAGTGGAGAATGTAATGCTTATGTATTTTTCTTCTACGAAAAAAGTTTTTGAGTCATTTACAAATTTTTCAAAGAACTATATCTTCCAAAAGTCTAATAACATAAAATTGTGATAATCATTGTTGATCAATACTCAAGGACCACAATTAGATTTCAGTAAAAATTAATCCCCCCATGACATGATCCTATCTATAGAAAATCCTGAAAAATCTATAACAATGCTACTAGAGCTCATAACAAAGTGAGCAAAGTAGCAGGGGACTAGATGCAAAAATCAGGAGTGTTTCTATATACTAGTAATGAATAAACTGAGGAGGAAATCTAAAAGAAAATTCCATTTACAATAACAATTAAAAAAATGTGAATATTCTCACTGTCCTATGCAAATATTCTCCCTGTCTTATGCAGATATTCTCACTGCACTGATTTTGTGATAATCAGGGTAGGCTAAACATTTGCTATATTAGATACCATGCATGTGTCCTCAGACCTAGTTTTTCTCCCTAGGCCTGGTTTGTGGGATGCTGGTGATAAACTGAGCCTGATTTATTATATGACCATCCTGTATGGGAAAAGATTGTATCTTTGGGTATCTTTGGTCAACCTTAAGAGATCTAACAGGGGGACAGATGTGGCTCAGGTGGTTGGGCATCCATCTCCCATATGGAGGGATGTGGGTTCGGACCCCAGGAACTCCCAGTAAAACTTAAAAAAAAAGAAAATATAGAAGGCACGTGAGCCACCAGGCCCCATGCGTGGGTGCGCCACCAGGCCCCATCCACAGGTGCACCGCCAGGCCCCACGATCCACGCAGCAAGATGATGATGTAACAGGAGAGTGACACAAGGGAGAGCCAAGATGAGACGCATCGAAAAACCAGGAACTAAGGTAGTGCAGGCAGTAGAACACTTCTGTCCCACAACAGAGCTTCCAAGGATCAAATCCCAGTGAAGACAGGAGGAGAAGGATGAGAAGAGAGGGCAGGAAAGGGACACAGAGTCACCCAGCAAATGGACACAGAAACAGCAAAAAAGGGGGCATGGGGGGTGGCATAAAAATGGATAAAAGTAAATAAGTAAATAAATCCTTAAAAAAAAAAGAATGAAATATCAGGAATGAGTTTAGGCAAGAATGTAAAAGATTTATGCACAGAAAACTACAAAACAATACTAAAAAAATCAAAGGGAACCTAAATAAATGGAGGGACATTCCATTTTCATTGATTGTAAGACTAAATGTTGTGAAAATGTCAAATCTACCCAAAACTATTTACAGATTCAATGCAATCCCAATAAAAATTCCAATGGCCTTCTATGCAGAAATTGAATAACCAATCATCAGTTTATATGGAAGGGTAAGAGGCTCTGATAGTGAAAACTATCTTGAAAAAGAAGAAAGAAGCTGGAGGAATCACACTTTCTAGTTTTAAAACTTATTACAAAGCTACAGTAATCAAAACAGCATGGTACTCGCATAAAGGCACACATATATAAAAATGGGGTAAATTAAGTGGTCAGACATAAACCTTCTTATCCATGGCCAATTTTGACAAAGTCGCCTTTAGTCCCCTCAATAAGGAAAGAATAGTCTCTTCAACAAATGATGTTTGGAAAACTGGATGTCTCTATGCAAAAGAATGAAAGTGGAATACTACCTCACACCACATACAAAAATGAACTCCAAATGGATGAAAGATCTAAATAAAAGAACCAAAAGTATAGAACTCCTAGAAGAAAGCATAGGAAAGCATCTTCAGGTCCTTGTTTTAGGCCGTGGTTTCTTAGACTTTACACTGAAAACACAAGCAACAAAAGGAAAAATACATAAATGAGACTTCATCAATATTAAAAACTTTCATGTGTCAAAGTACCTTATCATGAAAGTAAAAAGACCATCTATAGAATGGGAGAAAATATTTGGAATCCACATATCTAATAGGGATTTAATATTCAGAATATATAAAGAAATCCTACAACTCAGCAACAAAAAGACAAACAGCCCAATGTAAAAATAGGCAAAAGATTTGAATAGCCATTTCTCCAAAGAAAATATACAAATGGCAAATAAGCACATGAAAAGATGTTCAGCATCATTAGCTAGTAGGGAAATGCAAATCAAAATCAAAATGATATACCATTTTGTACCCACTAGAATGGCTACTATTAAAACAAACAAATAAACAAAAACCCACAAAGTAGTAAGTATTTAAGAGATAAACACTTGTTCATTGTTGGTGGGAATGTAAAATGGTGCATCCTCTGTGGAATACTGTAATTCCTCAGAAACTTCTATATATATACCAAAAAGTATTGATAGCAGACACTCAAGCTGTTATTTGTACACTGTATTATTCACAATGGACAAAAGATGGAACCAATCCAAGTGTCCATCAACAGATGAATGGATAAATAAAATGTGTTTTATATATATATATATATATATATATATATATAAAACATATATATATATACACACACACACACACATTTATACACAATGGAATATTATTCAGCCTTTAAAAAGAATGAAGTCCTGATACATGCAACAACATGGATGAACCTTGAAGACATCAAGGTTGAGTGAAATAAGCCAGACACAAAAGGTCAAATGTTGTATGATCTCACTGATATGAAATAATTAGAATAAGCAAAGTCATAGAATCAGAGACTATAATTCAGGTTTCCTGGGGTTGTGGTGGGAATAGAGAATGTTAAATAGTACTTAATTTGGTATTGAGTTTCTGTTTGGAGTGATGAAAAAGTGTTGGTAATGGATGATGTTAATGGTAGCACAACATCGTGAATATAATTAACACTACTGAAATTTATATTTAAAGATGGTGTGGTTAAAAGAGTAAAATTTAAGTTGTGTGTATGCTACTAGGCTAAAAAATTTTTTAAAAACAACATTGTTCCATATAAAACAAACTGTGAACCGTAATGTAAACTATGGTCTAGAGTTAATAAAGATATTTATAATTATATTGTTTCATTAATTATGACAAAGGTACCACTCTAATGAAAAGTTAATGATAGGGAAAACTGTGTGTGAAGAGGGAGTATATGGGAACTCTATATTTTCTATATAATATTTCTGTAAACCTATAACTTCTCTAATAAAATTTCTTTAAAAATTCAATCCTTCCATTAGATTATTTGGAAATTATACAAACTGAGTTTGGAATGTTATTTTTCCACTTTTTGCTAGCCAAATGACTTTTAATGGCAACTATTCCTTGTTGAATATATTGTACAATTTCAAAATACCAAACTAAAATAGTATGTAATCACACATATTTTAACCTATTCATTGTATCCTATATTAGCTTCATTTCTAATAGATTTATGTGTATGCAGTTTTCTGTCAATGTCATATTGCTCATCTTTTTCTTATTATTGGCTTTTATCCCCTAACCCATTCAGGAAGTATACTTAACTGTTGATTTCTTTTTATTTTATTCTCAAATATTGTAATTGGATCTTTTAGTTAAAGGAAACTCTATGCACATTTTATCTCATTGTTGGCATCATCCTATCTCAAACAACACTGATAGGTTACCATCCAAAATCAAATTTCAAATTCTCTTTTTAGATAGCTCATGTGGTTAGAAAAGTACTTCCTTATATGGAATTATAGTCTTCTAATCATAACTTCAATGCACTGGATTTTCTTCTGCCCTTTGGATTAATGTAGAATAAGTCTTCTCTTTTTTCACTGACAGGAAGATTGATTATTCATTTATTTATTTTGTATTTTTGTTCTTAATGTTAGGAATTAGTTATCATATTGCACTTCCATTTGTTTTTCCAGGTCATGAAATGATGATGATAATACCTGACATTACTGAACACCCATCACAGACCAGGAATGATTTATATTATCTCTCATTATCTTATTTAATTCCCCCAACAGACCAACAAAAATGATTCTACTATACCCATTTATCACATGAGAAAACTTAGGCTCAGATAGTTTACACAGCTTTCTGAAATTCACAGACTTCTCTAACATCAAAGTTAAGTTCTTGGGAAGCAGATATGGCTCAAGGGATTGGGCTCTCGTCTACCATACAGGAGGTCCAGAGATCGATTCTCAGAGAGAAATAAACAAATAAATCTTAAAAAGAAAAAAAAAAAAGTTCTTCCCACCACACTGCTCTGCCTCACCATTGTATCTCATGTTTCTTTCTTAGGATAGGGTACTTAAACTCTCTCATCATAAGTCTTTCACTCTTAAAGCTTCTATTTGTTGAAATTGTTCTTACATTGCAGCTAATTTCAATTGTATATAATCCATATATTAATATATGTTGCTATTTTAAGAAATGATATCATTTTAGTAAAACTTTCAGCTTTCAACACAAAATTCCAATATGAATTTCTGTGCCCTGTTCTTTTAGCTAGATTTTCCAAAATTCCAGTTCTTCTTTTATATGGTGCATATTTAAGTACTTCCCAGTAAATACCTTCATCTTCCTCCAAATGCCAATTCAGTTACTGTGGAGACATAAACATAAGCTAGAAAGTGATCAGATCACTAATTGATACAGACAGTCAATTAGTACTTCAAAGGGAAAACAGCTCTGTGTTTTACACATAGAGAATGTGGGAGAAGACTACAGTTTGTTGGGGCATAATTTCTATGGTTTATCATAGACCATTGCTATATGGTACTGGATGGTTTCTACAGAAACTAAGCAAATTTCTCACTGCTTGCTAAAGGGTTGGAAGCATTATGGGAAACAATGATATTGTGTGATTTGAACGCATTAGCTTTCCATTTCTAAAGTTCTGGACTGAACTAACTCCCACTCTGTTCAGGTCAAAAGTCTTCTTAATCTCTGTGTTGTGCTGATCAAACTTCAAACTGTCGGGTCAAATTATTTCCATTGGGCCAGTTCTATTTGTGATTAATTAAAATTTCTTCTTGACTGCATATAGTTCTTTTTAATGTATAATCCCTTTATTGTGTAGTGAATTGAGAATATGATCCTAATTTTAAAACAAATACTCTTGTGGGCCTCTCAGCCCTGATATAATATAAGCCACCAATTTCAGGAAAGTGAAGAAAGAAAAATAAAGCATTTTCCTATTTTTGCATGAGTATGTGGGTGCAATAACCAAGAGAAAATTATACCTGACTAGCCTAGTATTGCAGATAAGAATTGATTAAAGGCAAGAAATGTTCTATGAATGGAATGCATATGCAGAAAAGCTTAATCTAAGATTTTTATCCAGAGACACTTGAGTTTTGAAAAAAATAAAAATACTTTGGGACTACACAGAAAATTCAAGAAGATGGCAAATATATTGGCTTCTCACTAGACCACAAGAACTTGAAAATTCAAGTTAATTTTCCTTAAAGTTAGTTTATAATTTACATGAAGAACTGATCAGGAAATTTCCTTCCCTCTCTCCCTCTCTGTATAATTTTGTTTTGATTAACTACATGATATATGTTTTGTTTATTATGGGGGGAGGGAAAGTTACCTTTGTGTAATTTTTTCATTTTCTTCCTACCCAGAAAAAGCATCTATTTTGCATGAGTCAAAATCTGGCTCACAATATTGTATTACCAAAAAGATCGTGAAACATAATCTGTCCCTAAAATAAACTCGACTTTCTCACCATTAACGGTATCCCAAAATACATGTACAAAGTAAAGCAGTTAAACTAAGCAATCCCAAGAACTAAAGTGCATTACTGAAAACAGAAAAGCCTGCAATGGACCAATTGCTGGGCAACCTTTTGAGTTCCTGCGGTGAAGGGTAGGGGACGAAAGAGATGAAAAGGAAAAAGAGAAAAGCAAAAACAAGAGGCAGGAAGAGGTGGGGAAGAGATCCTCAGAGAGGGGCTAGCAAACAAAGAAATATGGGACATTCTCAAGGCGAGAGAAAAGTAGAGCTCATGAAAGGCTCCTGATCTCTAACATGAAAAGAGGAAGGAGAGGGTTTCACTTCGCTGATGCCTTAGCTAAGTGCCTGCCTGACAGCCTGCGGCGGAGGAAGGTCACGTGGTCTTGGGCACTGCTCCAGACCCCAGGCTCCTGCCACAGGCTTGATCACTGGGAGTTAAGAGTAAGGGGATTACAAAATTTAAAAAAAATAAAGAAAAAAAAAAAGAGTAAGGGGATTAGAGTTATGAAAGGAATGTACAGTGCATTTGTGATAAGACACATGGTAGAATATAGTCCAGTATTTTAATTAAATGTCACGTGCTTCGAAGGAAAGATGAGCGGTCTGAGGTCAGGCAGATTAGGTGAAAGAAAAATCCACTCAAAATCTTTGTGCTGAAACATTGCCACATATGTAGTTCCACTAAATTTTTCTTTTCCATAAACTGACCCCTTGTCTTGGTTCTGCTGCTTGAGGAAGAAGAGTCCATTTCTACCTTCAGCCTCCATTACAGGAGGGTGGTATAATAGCAAAAACGCTGACTAGAATGAACAGGTTCCCTCCATGAACCATCTGCTGTGCGACTTTGCTCAAACTGCTGAATCCCTCCCACCGTCCACTTTTCTCATTGATTAACTGAAATTTTAATAGGCAAACTTTCAAATATGTTCTGCTTCTAAAACCCATGAGGTACTATTTCCTTTCAAAGGCAAATCACATCCTCACAATTTATTATTTAAGAATTTCTGGGGGTGGATGGAATATTGTTTGGCTATATCATCTATTCATAATGAAGCCAAATAGGGCTCTGTATCTTGTTAGCTTTGAGACCTTGGGAAGTTAATTAACCTCTCTTTGCTTTCATGTCTTCATTTGTAAATGTGTCTATAATAGTACCTACCTCACAGGATGGTTAAAAAGATTAGATTGGTTGATATTTGTAAACCACTTAGAGCAGAGCATGGCACACAACATTATGTAAGTGCTTACTCAATTGAGTTAAATAATACAACTGTTTTTTCATAGAAGTAACATACCTGCCTTTATCTTTTACATACTGTGCAAGCAAAACAATATCCATAGTACTACAAAAAATCTCGAGTGATAAAATGTGTCCAGATGTCTTTGTCAAAAGTTTTTGAGTACACGTGAAAAGAGTAATTGAATAAAGGCTTCTTGGGAAAATGTCAGGATACAAGGTTTAGTTAGAGAGCTTACTGAATGATTTTCCATCATTCTTCACTAGTAATAAAAACACTCAGTACATTTTGTACTTTATGTAGTTTTTTTTTCTCAAATATTGGTTACTTTTTGTAGTGCAAACTAAGTTAAGTGGATTTGCATAGAGAAAGCAACTCTTATTTGTATACATACCAAATTATTGATATGGATACAACATACACTAGCCATTTTCCAAAAGGCATTCCTATTATTAAAACACCATCATGGCATTGTTGAAGTGACAATAAAAAGATTGGGTTTCCAAGATTTTTTTTTAACTGACTCATGATGAATGAAACTTCCTACCATAAGTAGCTCTTAATTTCAACTCAGAATTCTCTTCAATATTTTATATCTTCCTATTTCATCAATTCCTTGACTAGAGCATCATGTTTCTTTCTCTCTTCCAAATTCTTATGCAAGGAGGTCTTTTCTGTCCCCTTTCAGGGCATCATCCCACAGTACCCTTCCTCAAAAAGAAAAACCCTTAAACAGAAAAATCATTTCCAAAACACAAAGTCTTATGTGACATATATCAAGTGTTTTTTTCCCCTTAAAATCAAATGTGAACACATAGAATATAAGATACAAAATCTCTCCCCAGGATATATCTATTAAGTTTCTGGAGAAAGTGTCCTTATTGGTAAATGAGTAAACCCAAACTGAAAATTATAGAGTGATCTTCGTCCAGATACTGATAAACAATTTGAATGTTTGGTTGTTCACCTAATGAAGTGACTTAATGACGTAATATTTTGTGTTATATTGGTACATCTTTAAAAAATGACTTCTTCCTTATTGCATGAAAGTTTTGCCAAATGTGAATTCAGCTTTTTGAAGATGCATTTCGTTCTCCACTCATTTGGCATTCTTTTATTATTATTATTATTATTATTATTATTATTTCTTTGCATTAACATTTTATAAGGTGCTCAAAAGAGAGTTAAAAGTTATAGTACCTAATCTCTGTTAACAGTTTGATGGGAACAGATAAGTAATGTGTATAGTAGAGGTAGATTCCAGGTATAATTTGAACACACAGAAATTCTGACTGCAATAAGGGCCAACTTTCTGGGTCTGCGACCTGTGTAATTTCTTCAGGTCCCACCATCAGAAGGGTCTGCTCTTGGTTTATTGCTCTGCTGCCACCATCTTGAAATTCTTAATTTTATCTTTGGACTTGTGTTTTGAAAGTGAAGCACTGTGGAACAATATGCATTAACATGTGCATTAGCAGAAGCAGAGGAGATCCTTGTAATAATGCATGCGCCCCCATTTCCTTGCCATCCTATTAGCATATAGCCTTTGCAGTTCCCTAGAAGCACAAAATTCTGGTGAATGCACAATGCTGGGAGTTCAGGGAAACTCAAAGAGAGTACAAGGATACAAGGTAAGAATGTTATGTCTACGACTGAATAAGCCTCTGGCATCCCAAAGAGGTTATTCTTTCTATTTGAACCAGAACTGGCTTAGAAAGTAAAAGGTAGGCAGTGGCATTCTAAGAAACAGAAATAGCCAGAGAGTCATATCATATCCTTTCTTACTGCTGTTACTTCCCTATATTGGCCAAACAGGCTGAAAGTGAAAGAAGGAAAGGTAAAGATTATAATAAGTCATTTTCCTTCCAGCCCTTCCTTATTCTTCACTAGGCTAAAAGGAGAATGTTGGTAGAAGGTGTGTATACATTAGACACAATTGTTTTGTAAACTTACAACTTCGCTAATAAAAAAAAAAATCCATCTTAAAAAAAAAAAAGATTTGAGCTTGTTTCGTGTAGCATTTCAACCGTTCTAGTAAGAATGACATACATATTAATGTGCAAGCTACAAAATATGAATGGTGTAATTTCAGCCATACTGCATACAAGTTAAATGTTCTTGTATTTACCTTTAAATTGACTCGGACAATATAAAGATGAAGGGCAAAATTCACGATAATTTATTTTTTTTCTTTTCTTAGAAAGACATTAAATAACCAAAAACATAACAAGTCAGCTGAGACACTGCAGAGGAAAGGAAAAATTTTCATATCTTAGTAACTGTGACTCAATTTTTAACCCCTGCTTGTTTAATAAGAGAGAGCACTTTATTTTCATTTTGCGCTGACCTCCATTGCAAATTATGTAGCTAGCCTTGGTGGGAGGGCAAAGTGTAGTGAGCAGTTAGTACAGGTAAAGCTCCCAACAGAGGTCTAAAGAGTTGTTACTGAAATAGAAAACTGTTCAGTTAAATATAGGACGGCAGTGAAGTCATGAATTAAAACAAAAACCAGATGTTCATAATTTTCCATCTGTTCATAAATACAATATGTATTTATTGAACAATTACCACGTGTCTGGCTTTGAAGGTGTACTAGTATAAAAATACAACCAAAAATCTCTGTTCTTATGGCATTTCTACTGGAAAACCTATGCCTTGTATCTTTACACACACTCAAACAGGTTGTTAAAATGCTCATAATAAAATTGTCCACAAGGTGAAATAATTTATAAGTACCATTTTTCTTCTGGGTACATTTTACCCAGGGTACTCTGCCCTGCTCTGGTGGGTTCATGCTGGACTCTATTTTCCTTGTTTTTTGTTTGTTTGTTTGTTTGTTTGTTTGTTAGGGATATTTTTAATCTCTGTTAAATAAGGGATGTTGGACTCATTTTTTTTCTTGAATTGTATTTGTTTGGTCTTAGTGTAAGGGTAATGTTGTTCTCATAATGAACTGGAAAAGAGGTCCTACTCTCCTCTCCTTTCTGAAAGAGTTTGTGAAAGATTGATGTTATTTCTCCTATAAATGTTTGATGTAATTCATGTGTGAGAACAGCTAGGTTTGAGTTTTCTTTGTGAAAATATTTTTGATAACGAATTCAATTTGTTTGATAAAGGGCTATTTAGACTTTGTGTTTCATCTTGTTTCAGTTTGGGTAAACTATTTTTTCAAAGAATTTTAGCATTTCTTCAAAGTTGTTGGCATACACATATGGAAAAAATTATCTTCTTATCCTCTTAATGACTGTAATCTGCAGTGATATATCCTTTTCCATCGCTGATATTGGTAAATTATGTTCTACCTTTTTTCCTGGCCAATCTAGGAATTTATCTATTTTATAGACGTTTTCAAATAAATGAAATGTTATGATGTGTTAATTTTCTCAACTCTGCAAGTTTTTACTATGCTGTTTCTGGCCTTCTCCTTCAGTTGAGTTGGATTTGCAGTTCTTTTTCTTTTTTTCTCGATTTTTAAGGTTGAACCTTAGTCATTGGTTGTATGGCTTCTTTCCTAATATGGGCATTTAAAGTTGTAAATTTTTTTTTAAGAACCGCTTTAGCTTTATCACAGAAATTAGAATACACTTTATTTTCATAGCAACTTAGTTTGAAATATTTTTTAAATTGCCTTTTGATTTGTTTTATTTGACTAATGAGTTATTTAGCAGTGTCTAGTTTAATTCCAAAGTATTTATTTTATTTTTTTTTTTTCTTCATATCTTATCATTAATGATTTCTATTTTAAATCCATTTTGGTGAAAGAACATAATCTGTATTACTTCAATCTTTAAAATGTTTTGGTTCTAGCTTTATAGCCCAGGGCATGCTCTATCTTGCATACTTGAAAATAATTTGTACTGTTCTGTGGTTGGATATAGTGTCCTATAAATACAATTTAAATCATAATGGTAGATAATGGTTTGTTTTTTACTGCATTTTTGCATGGTTGCTCTATTAATTGCTGAGAGAATATGTTAAAAACTATTACTATATTTGTGGAATTGTTTCTTTCTCCCATTAATTCTGTCAATGATTGCTTCTAGTCTTTTGCAGCTCTGCTGTGAGACATACCCATTTACCATGGCTGTGCCTTCTGGATGTATTCACCCTGTTATCATTGTAAACTGCCCCTCTTTGTCTCTGGTCTTTGTCTTTGTCAAGTCTTTCTCAAGACTCTGTCTTGACCTTTACTTTTTCTGACATTTACATAGCCACTCTATGTTTATTGTTTTCATGATCCACCATTTATTTTCAGTCTACCTCTGTCTTTGTGTTTAAAATGAATTTCTTATAAACAAAGTTGCTAGGTCTTATGCTTTTATCCATTTTGACAAAATTTGCCTTTTAGATAGAGATAACGGACCATTATCATCTAATGCAATTCTTTTGGTATGTTTGAATTGAGGTCTACCATTTTATTCTTTGTTTTTTGTTTGTCCCCTCTTTTTTTGTATTTGTTTTGTTGTTTTGATTTTTTTGGTTCTTCAGCCCAATTTATTTCTCTCACCAATTTGGGAATTTTTGGCAATTATTTCTGCAAAAATATTTTGTTCCCCATTATCTTTTTCTTTTCCTTCTGATACTCCAATTACACTCTGTTAGACATTTTAATACTATACCACAGGCCTTTGAGGCGCTGATCATTTGTTTTGATATTTTTCTCTGTTTTTCTGATTTAATAATTTCTACTGATCGATCTTAAAGTTCCTTGACTTTTTTTGTTCTGTCACATCCATTCTGCTCTTAAATCTATCCAGTGAACATTGTTAATGCATATTCTTCAATTCTATATTACTTTTTTTTTTTTTTACATTTCTATTTTTCTGTTGAGATTTTCAGTCTTTTTCTTCATTTCCAGGATCCTTTACTTCCTGTGTCTGTCAATTTCAACAAGAAGGCCATTTCAAAGTTAGTGTGCATTGACATTTTTACTATTTTGAAAGAAAATCATGTTTCTCTCTTTCCTCATAAGTTGATGAATTTTGAATTTTATCCCAGACAGTGTGAAAGATCTGTTATAAAGATACTGGGCTCCACTTTCCAACCCTCTTCTTTCTGGAATTCCTCTGTGGTTTTCCAGTGACTGTCATTACCTTGAACTTGGCCTCTAACTGTTTCAACTAATAACACCGTAGGTCTCTGAGTTCTAATCAGCCTGTGCTTTCAGAGTTCCAACCCAACATCAGCTAAAAGACATTTTAATGTGAAATTCATCCCATGTCATCCTTTCTTCTGAGTGTGAACATCTCTTCAATACCTGCTTGCCTTTGTCTTCTCTCCAATGTCTTTGGGTTGTTGAAAAATATTTTGTCCAAAGTTGATAGTTATTTCCTTCAATTGGAGATTGATCCAATAGGAAACTAACTGGCTCAGTTGGAAGCGGCATTCTCTGCCTTCTCTTTTAATGTGATGGGGTGAGGGTGGGATGAGGACAAGACTCCTTTCATATTGCAGTTTTTCCTCAAATATCTGGTGACAATTTATTGCCAATGTACAAGTGTAAGGTTTTAAAGCTGAGTACAAGCTCTAATGGCATGGACAACATTGTCAGCATATTGTAGAGTGCTGAGTTGCTGGTCAACCTTTGTTTTGGAAGTTTCCGAACATCAGAATCTGGAGATATTTTTCCTGGAAGTCTCTGTTTCTTCATGGAATGATTCTTTATTCACCTGCCTTCCATATTGCTTGGCTACCAGCAAACTGGTTATAGGTATAGGAAGGGAGCTGAAAGTTTTCATGTTCAGGATATAGACATTGATAGGACCCCATATCTTAACTCGGGGTCATGTCTACTTTTTTTCTGCATTTAGAGAATCAGAATCTGTAGATTTCTGAATTAAATTGCTCTAAAAATATAGTTTCTCTCTCTTAGGAAAGGAAAGGTAGCAATCTGAGTGATCATGGTGAAGGTTTCACATTGAGGGTTTAACTTCTTCTAATACAGACTTTCAAACAATTCACCTGTTTTCAGCTGTTCTTTCTACCTTCACATCCAATGGTCCATTATTCTGTACTATTTCATTGTCTATAGTTTTGGAGTGAATCAGCTACAGGCTTGTTTCCCCTTCTGTAAGCACTTAGTTTTGAATTTCCCTCACTTTGCTGAATCATTTCCTGTTTTCTCATCTGTTTTCCATCTTCATAAGTTTTTATTTGAGAATACAGATTTGTGCAAATTTTAAGATGTCATTTGCATTTGTGTTTCTTGTTCTTTCTTCAGGGTGATTTTTGAAAGAAAACAGTGGATACACTCTCATTCCTTTTAATTAAAGTTGGTAATCTCCTTCATACATAATTTTAATCAATAATCAGTTGATTCAGTAACACGAAGTCCTTTGAAAACTTCAAATAAATGAAATTCTATTGATCATTGAAAAATTTTAAAGTGAATTCCAGATTTTGCCATCATGAGCATCTTATTGTATTTCTACATTGTATTTTCTAGCCCAGGAACATTTAAGTATATTTTACACACTTTCTTTTAGGCTCATAAATATATACTGGTTATGATTTCAGGAGAATGTAAAATTAAATTGGAAAAGCATACATTATGAATTGCGAAATAATGTAAAATCATCTTTGTCAAGATGATATTAACTTTTGCCACTTAGAAATGCTTGCTCCTTACATAAGGGGAAAAAAAAGGGAAGCCTGTACATATTTTCAATCCATGCCAACTTTAGAAAAATGGGGTATTTTCCATTAAAATCTAGAATTGATCTTGCTTGGCAAATCACATCTATCACACTGCGCCCATAGTCATAGATGGCAATAGCCAATAGGTTTTGAACATTTGATGCCACTTTTTGCAAGGACATATGTTCTTCATTTCACTCCCCCTCCCACCCCATGAACTCCCTGTAACCTAGCTTGATTCAGACATTACATTATTTGTTAGGTTTCTATAAGGTAAAAATACTATCTTAAGCTAATCTGTTCTATATTAGAATTCTGAATGTAAGACAGTTTGCCCCAAGAGGAAATCAATCAATGAACATTGCAATGCAGTTGTATTACTACAACTAATAGGTTAACAGTTTTCAAAACATGGTAAGTAGAGTTGAGTGTTCCTTAAAACTTCTCCAGATTATTTATTAAATTAGTTTGGATATTCTGGGTTTACGTTATGAAATTAAGTGTACTTTTCTTTCTGGTATGAATAAATAATTATGTAATCTACAAAAATGTCACATTTTAATGTCTTAAAAGAATATAGCTAAATGGACTTACAGGATCCATTTGACACCTCTTAAATTGTCTTAAATAATAGTTACCTATATTATGCTTATTATGCTTATGAAACTATAAATATTTAGACCAATACTCCCCCTGACCCCAGATGGCTCCGTCATCTGTTTGCTCATTGTTTTTGCTTATTGTTTTCACTTGCTGTTTGTGCTCATTGTCTACTCATTGGGTTTTTGTTTTGTTTTGTTGTTTTTTTTGCTCATTGTCTGTTTTTTCTTGAGGAGGCATGGGGAACTGAACCCAGGACCTCCCAAGTGGTAGGTGGGCGGTCAACTCCTTGAGCCACATCCACCCTCTGCTTGTTTGCTTTTGCTCATTGCCTGCTTGTTTTTGCTTGTTGTCTGCTCATTTTTTTGGCTCAATGTCTGCTCCTTGTTTATTTGTTTTTTTAGGAGGCACCAGAAACTGAACCAGGGACTTCCCGTGTGGGAGGCAGGTGCTCAACAGTTTGAGCCACATCCACTCCCTTAGACCATAACTTTCAAAACTTTGCTGCTCCAACAATGTCTGACTCTGCAATGTGTATGCTTTCTGCCATTTTTCTTTTTTTGTTGTTTGTTTGCTAAATGGATATTCAATGACTCCAGAAACACTTTCATTGATTGAAGCACTTTGAAATAAATTTTTAAAAGGAAAAATAAGTGTGGTTAGCTTTCAGTTATGTTGAAAAAGTCAAGATTTTTTCCTAAGGAACACCTAAAAGTTTGGAGAATGATTATCTGAACTATGTTTTTAAAAGGTAGAATTGAAAACTATACATCATCTGAACCCTGAACATTTTGAGGCATAGTGTGATGCTTCTGAAAAAAAATTAAAAGACTTAAACTGAGTGAGCTCTAGAGAAATACCAAACACAGAGGCAATTATAGGATATAACTATCTAAGCAATGAGTAGTCTAAAAAGTAATTCATGTGAATAGAAGTTCTGATAAGGAGAAAAAAAGGATGGATAGACTTGTCAGAAGGATTCTAAAGCTGAGGAAACCCAAATGCTGTATGCATTGTCAGCCTTTACAATATTTCACCAGAGACATAAATTTCTTTCACAATTTTCCCAAAACCTAGATCTGTGAACAATGGCATTCACTCATTATCAGTTTTTTTATCTGTAAAGTGTACCTAAACAAAATGTATCTCATTAACGGAATATCATGCAAAAATGTCTTCTGGTTGATATTGGAAAGATATGTTTCCTTCTGTGTTAGTCAGCCAAAGGGGTGCTAGTGTGAAATACCAAAAATGGGTTGGTCTTTATAAAGGGTATTTATCTGGGGCAGAAGTCCACAGTTACCAGACCATAAAGCGTTAAGTTTCTTCTCTCACCAAAGTCCATTGCCACGTGTTGGAGCAAGACAGCTGCCGGCGTTTGCCAGGGTTCAGGCTTCTTGGGTTCCTCTCTTCCCAGGGCTGCGTTTCTCTCCGGGCTTAGCTCCTCTGGTTCCTCCACAAGGTCAGCTGTAGACTATCACGTGAATGGCTCACTTCTCTTCTCCTGGGGCCGTCTCTCCAACATCAAAACACCAACATCAAAACTTCTTCTCAAAAACTGCTCCCCCTGTCCTTTGCCTTGCCTTTTATATTCGATTCCCCCACCCACCAAGGGGTGGGGCTCAACGCCCTACTGACGTGGCCCAGTCAATGCCCTAATCATAATTTAATCATGTCCAGATTAACAGATGAATTTACAAGCATGATCCAATTATATTTTTGGAATTCATAATTACATCAAATTGCCAAATGCCTACACCTTCCTTACTACCCTGTTACTTTCTATTCCCTCAAAGTTGATTCTACCCTTTGAGCACCATTAAAAAGCTCAACCCAGTCCAACATCCTACCAGGCTGCGAAGGTATTTCAGTGTTGTCTTTTCTCATTTGACAATCTGATCCAGGGTATGGTACAAAGTACATGCTACCAGCATCCTATTATTTTCCTAAACTGAAGCCCTCTTCTTTCTTTCTGAGAGATGGCTATAAATCTGAATTTCCCATGCTTAACCTCCCCCCCCCCTTTGTCTTCTCTATTTCTGATTCCATCCATAATATTGGGCTTCTTCCCAAATTCCCATTCCCAATTACCAAAATCTTGAGAACTACAGCAAGAGGTAAGTGTCTAATGTTCTCTTCAAACATGAAGGGAGAATTCCGTCTAATGAGTATTTCCTTCCAAACAATGAAGGCATGGTCAGTTTTAAACAATATCCAAAAGCTTAAGCTTCCCAGCATCCTCAAACTGCTATGCTTCCATCAATAGTATAAAATTTATGATGCTAGCCTGTACAAGAAATTTATTAATGAGAAAGATGCTTTTGTACTGAATTTTACATCTCTTTGAAAACAATCAACACAACTATGCCTGCTATGTCTTTCATCCTGAGTCACTTGCAAAAATGTTCTTTATTTACTGTACCCTACCACCTTGAATTGAATATATCACTTAGGAAAGTCAAATAATTTTGAGAAATAATATCACATATGAAGACAAAGATCCAATTAACTTCTTTTCTTGGATTTTTGATTATTGAATTATGAAATATTGAGATTTGATAACCTCCTTACTCTTAAGTTTGTATCCTGAGCAGCACAGGAAGACCACCACCAAATAAACTATGTGCCCTCTGTCTGATTCTCCCTCAATGGAAGACCTCTCTCCAAACCATACCCACTCTCCTCTCTCCAAGCCTAGGCCCATTTTAAATAGCTTTAACCTAAGTGCTCAACATTTTCATGATGTTCACATCCTCTTGCTCAACATATGACCCTCCTGAATGGACACTACTTATTCTCATATACCGCACATGCGACAGGATTCTAACTATTGGAATTAATTGTTTAGCTTCCACCTGTATTTAAACAGCCAAGATTTTGTCCTGACTAGCATCTCAAAGTTTTAATTCCAATGTATTGGACTCAGACTACCTCTTATTTGCTTCTGCTACAGATTGCTTTCCTATACCCATGCAGGTGACTTTTGGTTTCTTGGGTTGATGGCATTGCCCATGATGTCACATGATGACAAATGTAAGAGATTACATTTGTCTCATCCTTTTACCAAACTGGAGAACTGAAAATCATATTGTTCTCAACAGTAGCACCATTTACATTTAGAATTGGATAATTCTTTGATAACAGGGGCTGTCTTGTGCATTGTAGGATCTATAGCAGCATTCCTGACCTCTACCCACTGGTTGGCAGTAACACCTCCCCCATTTTAGTGACAACTAACATGTCTCCAGACATTGCCAAAGTTTGGCTGGGTGGCAAAATTTTCCCTGATTGGCAGGTCTCTCCTTTGAGTATGCTCCCACCCCTGTCTCGGTTGTATACTTTCTCTTCTTTCACTTTACAATAAACTCTTTTTTAAAAACATTGCCCCTGATTAAGAATCACTGGCATAGAGGAAGTGATTTAAAAAAAAAAATAGCCAAAACACCCCATTCTTTCCATCATGGAATTATAAGCCTCAATTCAGACTGCAGCAACAGCGAGGAAAAGAACAAAACATCACATAAGAAAACTGAATCACATGAACCTGGAAATTAGGTCTCAATAAAATTCCTAAAATAGCAGATGCATTAAAAAAAAAAAAAATGAGAGTCCTCTATTCAGATGAGTATGCCTGAAACTGAGGGTTTTTTTTTTCACAATTATACATTCATTAATTTATGCTTAGAATTACAAATCTTATTGATATGCTTATCAGTTTTTGGATACTAAGATGGTGAAAGTAATATAAGAAAAAAAGCATAGGAACATTTAAATGGCTTTAAATTTAATAGAATTTAATAATTTCAGAGAGGAATAGTATATGTTCAACTATAAAAGTAGTTTCAAAATGTCATATCTGACTTTTATTACATAATTATCTTTTCTTAATATGTCATTTGCACTTTAAAATCTGCTTTAAAATATTTTACTCATTTTATGAAAAATAATGTTCATAAAATAAAGATATGAATCCTAAAGGAATATAGTTTAATGCCACATACAAAATGGCAATACCACAAAATATCAGTTGATGAGGATAAATTATATCAAAGTAACCGAATTTGCATCAAGAACTCTTCTTTTTTTCAAAGAAATAATAACTATTATGCTTGAACTATAATATAAGTTATACCATGAAGTTTGGATTCTGGGCCGTCTGAATCAATTTCTCAAATATGTTCCTATTATACAAAACATATTAGATATACTTTTTAAAGTCATATATTCTGAGGAGCACACATGATGTCAAATTGGCTTGCAGTTGCTACAGCTTGAAAGTCATGGCTTACTCCTTCTCTCTTCTACTTGGCTTTGAGTTTTCCCATGTTCAGGGACATATATACTCTCTTGCTTATGGCAGGTGTCCATAGGATTACAAAATAACATGAAAAGTAGTTTGTTTTTAAAAGAGTTCCTATATAACATTTTTCTCTCTTGACAAATACAATCCTTGTGAAAAGTGAATTTTTACTAAATTTATAGCTTGATTTACATAGGGCCAAATACATGAGTTTCACTTTCACTCAGAAGTTATCATGCAGTTTAAATGACACTAATGAAATGGGCTAAATATGTTGGTTCTGTTACCGTCTTTCAATAGAGAAAAGTGTCATTGAATTTTTTTTTACTAACCTATAAACTGACAGACTATTTCTGTGTAGTTTTGAATTTAGTTTTATTCTTAAACACAACTGACAGAATTGGCCTAACATTTAAGTAATATTTTGAAAGATAAATATATCTTTTAGTAAATGTACTTCTCTTGGGTTTTAGGAACTAATAAACATGATTTAGCCTCTTGAACTATTCCTAGGAGGAGTCAATCCATGATCCAAGGAATTCCCATCAATACTAAAAACTTAATTGATCTGAAATTTTAATTTTTGACTACATAAAAAAATTAGTTGAATTAAATTATCCACAATTTACAGTCTTCAATATAAAAGACAACTTTGTATGATAGTTTAGAACTTGACCTCTGAGTTGGCTCTAGATATGAATCTAGTTACCACCACTTCCTATGTATTTACACTTAGGCAATTTTCATAACTTTTCTAAACCCCAATATTTTCATCTGTAAAGATCAGAAATAACATCCTGGGTCATTGAGATAATTCAAATGAGATAATTCATAAAATATGCTTAGCACAGTGACCAGCACAGAGTAAATGATGGATAATTATGTTTATTATTGCAAAATAAACTATTTTTGTAAAATGAATTCAACTTAATTATTGGGTATTCCATGCAAAGCATTAATTGCTCTATATGCTTTAGGAGACAACAATATTAAGTCGCATGCCCTGTCTTTGTTTATTTTCTAATGACAGTCATTAGAGAAATACTCAAATGAATGAGAAAAGACATATCATCCTCTGTATCTTCAGGGTGCAGTTTAGCTCAAATATTAAGCACTTGGAGAGGTTATGCTGTGAATCCTTTAAGGTCAAGGGAATTAATTTTGAATATATGCCCATAACTTTTTGAATACCTTAACCATCTTTTTCTATGCTCAATGGCCCACAATTCTGGTTTTCAATTGGACCTTCCTTATTCAAGAACTTGAAGATGTTCAGAAAACTTTTTGAAGGGGCTGAATATTAGTCATATATATAAGTTCCCCTGCAGTTTACATCTTTGAGAAGTATGATTTTCCATCTGAAAGACATAGACCTGAAAATAAATTAGGGCATATTTTTATCCATATTATTTATTGGCTTTATTAAATAATTGGCATGATGACTACTATCCAAACTATCCTAATTTCTGCTTTATCAAGAGCAAATATTTAACGTGGAGCCAATGGCCACTGGATGCTCTGGGGGCAGGGAGAGATAAAAGCAGTTGTAATACAGTGGTTTTTCGGAGTGACATTGCAATGACAGGTTATAGGCCATTTTATATCATCATAAAACATGCAGAACTGTGTGGGAAAGAGTGTGGTCTACAATGTGAACTATGGTCCATGCTTAATGACAAAGCCCCAGGATGTGTTTATCCGTTGCAGATGATGTGCCACACTAATGAAGGATGTTTATGTGGGAGGTTGTGGGAGGTTGTGGGAGGTGTGGGAGGTGGGGCATATGGGAATCCCTGTATTTTTTGTGTAACATTTATGTAATCTAAGTATCTTTAAAAAAAAATAAAATAAAAAAGAGCAAATATTAAAAGGTCTAGACTTTTTTTCCAGAAAATTCAACTGAAAATTCACCCAAACCTAGCATTTACCTAAAGCATATTTAATATACTAATTCTTTACAGAGCCCTATGAAGACTTCTCTCTTCAAACTCCTCCACACCCAGGATTGCTTTGTAGTATCAGTGTGTTAATTATATAACTAGGCCTCACCAGCAATCTAGGACTCAAAATTGCTTTAAAGGCTGTTACATTTAAAGCTATGAAAAATAACCTCCCGAAGTTGAATGTGTGGATTCTGATGAAGGAACAATGAAGTCATAACATTTTAAACAAAATCCAAATAAATGCAACCATTTTATTGTTGGAAAATTCTTTCTGATAGTATTTAGTTACCCCTGTGCCCTGAACATTCTAAACAATCTCTTATAAAACTATCAGCTCTATTATGATAGTTTAAATTTTATTTTTCATTGCTGACTGATTATCACTATCACAGAGGAAAGGAATTGACTTGTATATATTTATTATATATTCTGCCCCATATAAGACTCTCTTATAAATTTTAATTACAATTAGTAGTTATCCTTATTATAAATTTTAAAATATTTTGGATAGGGTTGTCTCAGGAATATAAAAATATCAGTACAAAATTAATCTTTATTTCTATTTTTTTTTAAGTGAAAAATTGTTTATTCATTTTAGAT
Organism: Tolypeutes matacus; assembly: GCA_026826555.1. Classification (NCBI taxonomy): domain Eukaryota; kingdom Metazoa; phylum Chordata; class Mammalia; order Cingulata; family Chlamyphoridae; genus Tolypeutes; species Tolypeutes matacus. The sequence goes on from JAKSZT010054334.1 coordinate 25,541,897, forward strand.
GAGTCAAAATACAATATATGAATTGGTGTCCTTGTGTCTGAAAGCAATCATTTTACCATCTGCATCTTAATCTTACTATCATTCATTGTAAATTGATGGTTAATTAAAAAACTGAGCTTTAATCAAAGTTGTTTTTAAACATTGTCATAATGTCACTTTGAAGATTCTATTTCTAATAACTACATTACTTCTTATTTGTATTTTTACATTAGAGATAACCCCAAGAACAATTTAATTGTAAAGCTGGCTTTAGAATCTTACTGTTTATTATGATACTAGCTATTGGTTTAAGTATTTAAGTATTTTCATTCTATTTTTCTTTAGATAGATTTTTTAAATTAGGAAAAGCTGCTGAATTTCATGTAATTCTTTTCACTTTCAAGTGATGTGAAAATATCAATTCTATTTGAAGTTGTTCCTGGAATGAATTACATTGAAAGATCTGAGAAATTTACTAATGTTAAATAATCACTGAAAAGCTTGTAAGTTTAGTTTTAAAAAATAATGTTCTCTTTGTTAATAATTTCTATTTAGTTTGGAATTTCAGTCTTGACTTTTTCTTTGATCAAAAGGTTTTTTTAAAAATTAGAGCTCTTTGTTTAAGTTGTTATAGCTTTGGTAACTATGCATGTTTAATATTTTACTGTAAATTTCAAGTATTATTGACTCATTCTGAGGTAGTGGGGTCAGCAATATCTCTTGCTATTAGAATTAAAGTTTTTTTCAGGGTCCATACATGATCATCTTAATGTATATGTAAAGAAATGAGGAAAATATTTCATCTCTTTTTTAGTCTATATATAACAATACTTATTTACTCAATTTGCAGTATTTTATACAATATAATAGTGCTTGTTGATTTTATCAGTTGACATTTTCATATTCTTGTTTCATTTTCTACTTATTTCATTAGATACTGAAGGATATATATTTAATCTCTCATTACAAATGTATTTTTATGGAGCTTCTTGTACTTTAAGGCCTTTTCTTTTATGAACACATGGTTATGTTATTTCATGGAAAATTATTATTATATATACTGTGTGAATTGTATATTCATCATTATATTGATCTTTAATTCCACTTAACCTTCTATTAATATGGTCATTTTTCTTGTATTTTATTTGAAATTTCCTGATGTGTTAATATATCCCTTCTTTTTATTCCATTTCTTTTAGTGTATCTAGTAAAATATAGCTGTATTATCTGTTTAAAACCAAATTTTTTGCTATTTTGTCCTTTTAATTTTTAAAAAATTATCAACTGAAATAAGTAAAAAAAAAAAATGTGGAGAAAACTATAATAGATTCTCCACCAAGACTTATCACTTCAACATTTTAATGTATTTCCTTATAATTTTTTAAAATAAAAAAATTATAGATACATTTGATGGACACTATGTCGTATTACTCTCATTCCCTGTTCAGGGATAACCAGTGTATGTTTTTATGCTTTAACTACATATGTAGACATTTATAAATGACATATTGTATTATTTTGCAGGCTTGAAATTTTTTTAAAAGATTTTTATTTAATTTATTTCTCTCCCCCCATTGTTGTTTGCACTTGCTGTCTGCTCTCTGTGTTTATTCATTGTGTGCTCTCTGTGTCTGTTCATCTTCTTTTTTAGGATGCACCAGAAACTGAACCCGGGAACTACCATGTGGTAGGCAGGCACCCAATTGCTTGAGCCACATCTGCTTTCTGAAACTTTTAATTAAATTGTATGACCAATAAAATTTTCAAATAAATTCTTTCTTGAAAAATCATTTTTTGGGCATAGTATCATAGTTTTTAAATATTTTTATTTTAATGCATCGAAAGCTAGTTTATTAATTTGTTTTATTTGTATACTACTGTGTATTTGCATTTGTATTCTACCATACCAAAATTTCTTCATCTGTTCCCTTCAGGATGAATATTTTTGTTGTCTCCAAAGTTTCAAAATTATAAATAATGCTTATTTTCAAATATACTAGATCCAGATAAATTGCTTTCCTTAGAGTAATTTTATACTGTAAATGCAGAAAGTGAGATTTCTTTTTTTTTCCACTTCCTAATCAACAGT
>JAKSZT010054334.1:25553964-25670246 GCA_026826555.1 Tolypeutes matacus
AAAAAAAAAAAAAAGAAACTACCAGACTGTCTTCAAAGTGGTTGTACTATTTTACATTTCCATGAGCAATGAAGGTTTCAATTGCTACACTTTGCTGGCAGCATTTAATGTTGTCACTGTTTGGATTTTAGCTATTCAATGGACATTTAGTGGTATCTCATTGTTATTTTAATTTACAATTCCCTAATAACATACAATGTTGACAATTTTTTCAAGTACTTATTTGCCATCAGTAAATCTTTGGTGAAATGTCTGCTCAGCTCTTTTGCCCATTTTTTAAATTATGTTCTTTGTTTACTTTTTGTTGAGTTTTAAGAGTTCTTTGTATATTTTGGGTACAAGTCCTTTATTAAATGTGTTTTACAAATATTTATTCCCAGTCTGTGGTTTGTCTTTTCATTCTCTTAACAATGTCTTTGCAGAACAGAAGTTTTTAATTTTAAGGAAATCCAACTTATCAATATTTTGTTTCATGGACCATGCTTTTTGTATTGTATCCAAAAAATCATTGCCAAATCCAAGGTGGCCTAGATTTTCTCCTATGTTACCTTCTAGGAGTATCATAGTTTTTTGTTTTACATTAGGAGGTATGATCCATTTTTAGTTATTTTTTGTGAAAAAGGTAAGGTATGTGGCTAGGTTCATTCTATTGCACGTGGGTTTCTGATTGTTCCAGCACTATTGCTGAAAAGCCCATCCCTCCTCCATTGAATTAAGCTTGCTCTTTTGTCAAAGATCAGTTGAATATATTTATTTGCATCTATTTCTGGGCTCTCTATTCTGTTTCATTGATCTGCCTATTCTTTTGCCAGAACCCTATGGTCTTGATCGTTGTAGCTTTATAGAAAGTCTTGAAGTACAGTAATTTCAGTCCTCTGACTTTGTTCTTCTTCAGTGTTGTGTTGGCTACTCTGGGACTTTTGTCTTTCCATATACACTGCATGGAAAGTTTATATGGAAACTGCAACAACATGAGAGAATCCTCAACTGAAAACCACTCATCCAAGCCCAGTAAATCCACAAAAAGATGAAAAATAATAAATTTTAAGCCACTAACATTTGAGGAGATTTGTCATGTATCAATAACCAGAACACCCTCTTTCATCTCCAAAATTGTTATAACTTTTTTTTTAAATTTATTCAATTTATTTATTTTTCCCCATCCCCTTGTTTTTTTCACTTGCTGTGTTCATCTTCCTTGTTTCTTTAAGAGACACTGGGAATTGAACCTGGGACCTCTGATGTGGGAGGGAGGTGCCTAATTGCTTGAGCCACCTATGCTCCCTGCTTTGTTGTGTTTCTCATTATGTTTTTCCTCCTGGTATCTCTTGTTGCATCATCTCTTTGTGTTAGCTTGCCATGCCTGCCGGTCCCATCAGCTCTCTGTATTCTCTAAGAGGCACTAGGAACTTCTACTCCCTGCTTTGTTGTGTCTCTCATTATGTTTTTTCTTTTTATTTCTCTTGTTGTGTCAGCTTGCTGTGCCTGCCCATGACGCCAGCTCACTGTCTTCTTTAGGAGGCACCAGGATCCGAACCTGTGACCTACCATGTGGTAGACGGGAGCACAGTCACCTGAGCCACTTGTAACTATTTTTGACTTTTTAGTCTTCAACATTAACTTTAGGATCATTAACTTTAGTTTACAAATCCCATGAGAAAATAAAATCCTTTAGGAATTTTATTGGAACTGATATTACAGAATAACTTGGAGATAATGAGTATCTTTCTGATAATAAGAGTCCCCATCCATAAACATGGTATAGGCCTCCATTTATTTAAGTTTTCTCTTAAATTCTATAATAATGCCCTAAATTTTTTCCATAAGTACTTCACAGGTTTTTGCTAGATTTATTTCTATGTGACTTGTTTTTCTTGCTCCTGTGAATTTATTTTTTAAAACTTTTTACATTTTCTGATTGTGTAGTTTAGGTGTTGTGGCATTTTTAGATTCTTTATGAAATCCAGAAGAGATGTTATGTTTGCACACTGGTCTGTTCCTCTGGGCATGATGCTCTTTAATTGTATTAGATTCAATTGAGATGCCTTTGATTAAATTATATTAAAATTAGGGCTTTGACACTTCCTGCATGCTAAACCAACAAGCTTTTAAAGAAAGCTGTATGAACAAAACTACTGTCAGCCTGGACTAAAAGAGACATGGAGGGGACAGATGGAAGGAAAAATGGCTTTAAGAGGAAAACCATGGAAACCTAGGTCTGGAATTATGACATCTCCTTGGACCAAGTGAAGGATTCCACCCATGTGTATGGAGAGGGTAAGTTTGCTTGAACATTTGAAGAGGGTGTATGTTCTAGCCTGCTATTCAGGGAAAGTTTTGCCACCTCAGGCTATAGAGAGTGTGGAACACATTCCCCAAGGTTAGGGAGAGTGAGATCAAAGCCCCAGTGCTCTGAAAGAGGTGGACCTTTTCCCCATAGGTCAGGGAAAGTGGCCATCACCCCAGTGTTCTTGGAGGGTGAGGTCTGGAGCTCATTCACCACACAAATGCTTGATCAGGGAGGAACCAAGAAAATGGCTGTTGAGCAAGCCTGTGAAAAGGGTGGTTCCCCATGAGGACCCAAGGAGAAGCAGCAATTATCTTAAGAATGACGCTCAGACTTTGAAATCTAATGCAGTATACCCTGCAGATTTATGGAACTGTAGGGGACCAGCGACTCATGTTTACCTCAAAAATTTTCCTTATGGTAATGCAAATAGTTTTATTCTGTCTGTCCCTTTGTATATTGGAAGCAGGTAAATTGTTTTGTAAGTTTCAGAGGTCTACAGCGAGATGGAACTTTGCCCCAAGACAAACTCTATTTCTATAAACTGATTGTGATGTGATTTTGTACTTAGCATTGCTACTGATATAAGGTTTTTTGAATACTGTAATGTCTTTTTGGAATTCAGAGGGTGAACTGTGACAGTTTGAGATTATTTATGAAATCCAAAAAAGAGATATTGTTTGTTTGTAAACTGGTCTGTTCCTCTGGGCATGATACCCTTTGGTCGTATTAGATTCAACTGAGATGTCTTTGATTAAATTATGTTAAGATTAGATCACATCATTAGGGCAACTCAATTTGAGTCCCTACCCCCTTTGTGGCCTATATAAATGGATGCTCAGTCAAGGAGACACGGAAGTAGATTGAGAAAAGAGAGAGAGCTCCAAAGACACGGCAGGGGCTCCCAGAAGAGATATGACCCATTTTCCTGATAGTTTACATCTGGCCTTGTGAAGAGAACAGCAGCTAAGTCTGGAAAGAAACGAGCCCCAGGAAGAGCGACAAGCTCACAGGTGTTAAGAAAACACTCAAATTTTGTTATATTGACTTTTGTGTATGGTAATTATATACTATAGAATGTATTTCTTGTGGGTCTTCTCAATTTCCCTTGACTGTCTCCTTCGTCTCCACTGATTGGTGCTTTCAGTACTGCCATGTTGGTTCTCCACTTCGAGACTTAAAAATGGAGCAGTATTGTATGGTGTTATCTGGCTTCTCCATTATCCCCTATATGCCTGGATCATGCAACCTCTGAAATGAAGGTAAGCTAGTTGCCCATGGGGTGAACATGGAACAATAGGAAATATGATGTGGGAAAGACAAAGGCAGATAAATCCCTCCTCATTTTTACCTTCTGTTAACTACTTCTTGCAACTCTTTCAGAGATTCTCACATGCCACATGTCTGTTTGAAGGACCTACTTTTTCCCTTTGCAGCTGATTGGGAAATAGTTGCCAGCACTGTAAGGCAATGCTCTTTATTCCTTCTTATATTTCCTTTCCTCTTGATTTCCTTGCTTTGATTCACAGCTCTTGGATTGCATTTTCTAAACAAGTTGGATCTTTACTTTAATCCTTGCCTCCAGTTCTGCTTCATAGAGAGCCAAAACTATTTGCTGAATAATATTAAGTATTAAAAAACAATGGCAGATTATTCCTTTCAGTTAATTAAATCCTCTGTGAAAAATGCCAATTATGTTGCCTCCTTTTTTAATTTATCAAATGTTTTTTCTGAACGTTCTTGAGAAAATTGTATTCCTCTCTACCTTAAAAATCCTTAGCCAAGTTAATACCATAAGTTCTTCATTGTATTATGAAAGTTTATATATTTACCTGAGGAGTTGGTGATAAGATTCAGAATGTTTTCTCTGTGTTAACATTTGATCATTACTCCAAAATGCCGATTAAAAGATATATATATATATATACATATATATATATATATATTTGTGATAACATATATATAATGCAGAGTATACCATTTTAATAACTATTTTTAAGTCTATAATAAAAATGCTTATTTTAAAATTTAGATGTTCCCCTCCAAAACATGATTATATTATATTTTTCTAAGGTCAATAAGTAACTTCAAAAACTGAATATTTATCTCAAATCATTAAATCAATAGTTAATGATAACATCATTTTTCTTTCCTTTGCTTACTGAATTTGTTATAATGTTAAAAATGAACAAATCTATGTAAAGTACTTCTGTACTAGAGCAGAATTTGATATAATTATTTAATTAATTTAAATAATTTTTATTTTAAAAATTTACATTTTTGGCTTTTCCATCAAACATCATTTACTGTGTTTAACTCTGTGACACAATGAGGAAAGAAACAAATTGTAAGACTATAGATTTATGAACTAAAGTAGAATACCACAGTTTATTTTCTTGTTATATTGTTTTGTTGGTAATGAATGGGCACCCAGCTTTACCATAGAACTCATATGAAAATAATAAAAGTAGTAATAAATACTGGAAAAGTTCAAATGTTTTTTCATTAAATTAATTTTTTTAAATAAATGTGCTCAATTTAAAAATTGAAGGAAAAAACATAACTCTTTCCCCCTCTCCCTAGCATTTCATGGGATTCAATGCACAAATATATGTGCATCTCAAATTTTCAAAAGATTACTTTATGTTCATATGTTGAGAAATTCAGTTCATGCCATTCTTTAAAAATTTGGTACTTGTTTGCTTCTAAGGCTGAATGTGTTTTGGAATAACTTTGTGTTAGCTACAAATAACAGTCTTTTCAAGCCTTAGCAACCAAGCTCAGCATTAGGAAAGGCCTTTGAAGAGTTTCTTTCACTGCCTTTGCCCCTCCTCCTTCTACTCCTGTCCAGGTTCCTGGAAAGAAAGAAAAAGAAGAAGAAAGGGAGAGAAAGAGAGAGAAAGAAAGAGAGAAACAGAATGAGAGAGAGAGAAGAAAGAAAAAAGAAGGAAAGAAGGAAAGAAAGAAAGAAGGAAAGAAGGAAAGAAGGAAAGAAAGCAGCCTAAAAGGAAGGGCAGAAGGAGGAAAGAGAAACAAAGGAGGAAGGACAGAAGGAAGAAGAACTTGTTAAAAATTAAATAATGAAGTGTTTCATCTTTAAAACGTCTTTGAAACTGAAAAGTGCAGTTTCTCCCTGCTAATGTGCAAGCATTGAGATATAATTCTTCAGATAATAACAGGTTTATTGATTATAAAGGCTCCAGTAGAGCTTTCCTGCCAGTGTGTGGCTTTTTTTTTTCTTTTTTTTTTGTGAAGAAAAAGAAGAAAACAAAGTGACTTGGAAATGAGCCATCTTTATTTTAAGTTCTTCAGTCAATATGTTGCCACAGCAACCAAAGTTCTTGCTATCCAGAAAAAGACAGATGTCTTTGCCTCGATAATGATGTAAAGCTTAGAAAAGGAAAAAAGGGAGGAAGCAATGAAAATTCATCATTTTTGAGTATTTGTATTGCCCCAATTGGCTTTGAGCCATGGTTCTCATCCACAGTATCCTTCAACATATGTTCATGTCCTCAAGATTGCAATTCTTCATTTCATTAATTAAATAAGCACACCAAACACTGCCTCATAATAACATTTGGTAGAATTCATTCATTACCAAAACAATCATTACTCAATTTAAAAGTATTTCATATTATTATGCAGTGTATTGACAAGGATGGTGTTTAACTTTACTTCCTAGAATTGGTTGTGTCCATATAAAGAAGAAGATGGTGACCACAAAAGGTCTGTAGAGAATGGACCAGAAACCTACTTACAGTTTTAAACATAGTAGATTGCTACATGAGCTTATTCCTCTCAACCCTGAAAATCCACTAAGATGAAGGGAAGCTACCTTAAAAAGTATAAACTTACAAGGACAAAAAGTGCAAGAAGAGACAACAGTAGATAAACTATTGCAACATATTTTTGAAAATAGAAAGCAAATAGCAGAATAAGTGAATTAACAGAATAGAGGAAAGCTCAAAGCAGATGTCTGGGCAGGAGGGCACCAATGAGAACTTAGAACTACGGAAAGACTCAGGTGCAAGGTCTATAGAAAGAATATTGCTAAGACTGAAAAGTAAGATATCAGTTGAAAAATCTGTACAAACAACAGTCAGAGTTGTTTGCTTTTTATCATCTGTGTACAGGAAAAACAAAACAAAACAAAAAGCCAAACAAACAAAAAAAAACACTTTTATTCCTGAGACACCAAAGAGATGAGATTGAGAGGAAATTGGGGCTCCGGTCTCAAAATAGGGAAATTAATACAAATTTGCATATTAAATACTAGATCCTATATTTCCATCTCAACCCTGCTATCAGACCTCTTAAACAATCTGAAAAGTCACTCCTTTTGGAGTAATGAAAACATTCTAAAATTGACTGAGGTGATAACAGCACAACTATATGATGAAAATGAGAGCCACTGAGTTTACATAAATTTTGAATGGATGTTACAAAGCATGGGACTGTGTAACACAATGAATCCTGTGGTGGAACAAATATGAAAACATTCTCTCATGAACTATAACAAGTATATAATACAAATACAGAGTGTTAATAACTGAGTGGGTTGGGATAAAAATATACCAAATGTAAGATATGGGCTATAGTTAGTAGTAATATTTTGACAATGTTCTTTCATAGTTTGTGACAAATTGTTTCAAAACAATGCAAGGTGTTGGCGGTGGCGAGATGTATGGGAGTCCTGTTTGATGATATGTGTGTCTGTTTTGTAAGTTCACAACTTTTACTATACACTTATTGTTTATGTATGTTCATGTATGAATGATAAATTTCAATTTAAAATGTTAAAAAAAATGAAAGATCACTTTTCTAGGTATAAAGTTAAACAATTCTTACCTGAAAAAAATTGAAAATAATAGATACACACACATATACAAACACACATAAATGCCAACAAATCTGGGTGTCACTCCAGTGGAATAAACAGCTTGCTATCAAATCACCTCATGTGCTCAGAGCTTCCAATCCAGATTAATTAAAACCATACTTCATTACAAATGGACAACCAAAGATCACATGTATTTAAGAGAAAACCCAATGAATAAAGAAAAGGGCAAGAATAATCCTCAAAATTGGAATTCAGAATGAACAGAGACATTGATGGGCACAGAAGAAAACATAAGAGAAAATATTGTTAATAACCTCAGGGAGGAAAAAGAAGATACTGAATCTACTAAACAAAACTGAGACTATGGTAATTTGTTTATGAATCCCAAAAAGAGAGATTATGATTGTAAACTAATCTGTTCTTTTAGATGTGACACCCTTCGAATGCATTAGATTCAGCTGACATGTTTATTAGTCAGCCAAAGGGGTGCTAATGTGAAATACCAAAAATGGGTTGGTCTTTATAAAGGGTATTTATTTGGGGTAGAAGTCCACAGATACCAGGCCATAAAGCGTTGTTTCTTCTCTCACCACAGTCCATTGCCACGTGTTAGAGCAAGACAGCTGCCGACATTTGCCAGGGTTCAGGCTTCTGGGGTTCCTCTCTTCCTGGGGCTGCGTTTCTCTCCGGGTTTAGCTCCTGTTTCCTCCACAAGGTCAGCTGTAGACGATCAGGAAAACAGCTTGCTTCTCTTCTCCTGGGGCCTTCTTTCCAACATCAAAACTGCTCCTCAAAAGACTGCTTCAACTGTCCTTTGCCTTGCCTTTTATATTCAATTCCCCACCCACCAAGTGGGGCTCAATGCCCTAATCCTAACCTAATCATGCCCAGATTAACAGATCAGTTTACAAGCATGATCCAATTATATTTTTGGAATTCATAATTACATCAAACTGCCACACATGTCTTGATTAAATTACCTATTAAGATTAGGGCTTTGATTCAACAAAGTCAGTAGAGCATGATTCAGACTGAGTCCCTGCCTCCTTGGTGGGCTGCTATAAAAGGACACTCACTCAGAAGACACACAGAAGAGGAGAGAACTTGGTCATTTTGGTCCTGCCTTGTGACAAAAAGGAGAAGCTCAAACAGCTAAAATCCCAGGAAGAGATGAGCCATTTGCCTGATAGTTTGAAGCTGAAGAGAACAAAACAGCTGAGCAGCTGACAAATCCAAGGACACTTTGGTTTTCTCCTAGAAGTTTTATAGTTTTGTGTTTTATATTTATGTGCCTGATCCATTTTGAGTTAATTTTTATGAATGGTGTAAGTTCTGTTTAATAACAACAACAACAAGTTCAGTCCAAAAAAATATCTGCTGGCTTTTTTTGGACAACGGACTATTGGTTTGCAACCTTTAGTTTAAAAGAAAGGAAACCTAGATACGATTTCCTGAGGAGGAAAAAGAAACAGTGATCCTGGCTCTGAGAAGCAGCAGACAATGCAATCCATCCTAAGCTCCTCTGAGAAGTGAGTGTGCATAGAAAGATCTGAGAGTTCCACCTCAGGAGCCTGAGGTATATAAAGCAGTACTGGCAGGCCTTTGGCATCACACACAAAGACCAGGGACAGCCAAGGTCATGGTAGTGGGAGCTGGGTATTCGCCATCAAGCTATGTAGTGCTAGTCTCCCACACTGACACTCACAGCTAGCAAAAACAGTGATAATGGTGGGTTAACCAGACCACATTTCATGTTCTGCTTGGATGTGGAAGGCAAATACCCATTTGGATTGTGGAAAACCTCAGAGTTTTCAGGAAAACTCTATTCTTTGCAAAAGCACTGTCAAAAAAATATATTTACAAAGGACCAAGGTAGTCATTACATTTTGATAAAGGAGACAATTCAATAGGAAGAGGTAAAAATTGTAAATATGTATGGACCTAACAGCAGAGGCCCAAATATATGAAGCAAATACTAAGAGATTTGAAGGGAGAAATCGATGGCTCTACATTAATAGTAGGAGACTTTAACATACCATTCTCAATAATAGATGGAAGATCAATAAGGAAGTACAGGAATTGAATGATACACTAAACCAACTAGACCTAACAGACATATATAGAAACTGCACTCAACAAAAAAAGAACACACATTTTTCACAAGTGGATTATTTTCCAGGATGTCATATGTTGCATCACAAATAAGTCTAAGTCAATTCAAAAATATTGAACTAATACAATATATATTCTTAAACCACAGTGGAATGAAGCTAGAAATCAATTAAAGATGTAAAAATGGAAAATTCACAAATGTGGGAAATTAAACAACATACTATTAAACAACCAATGGGTTAAAGAGAAAACCAGAAGTAAAATTAGGAAATATCTTCAAGCAAAGAAAAATGCATACCAAAACTTATGAGATGCAGTGAAGGCAGTGCTGGGAGGGAAATTTATAGCTATAAAAGCTTACATTAAAAAAGAAGAGACTTCAAATTGAACGCCCAACTGTAAAACTGGAAGAATTAGAAAAGGAGCAGCAAACTAAACCCAAAGCAAGCAGAAGGAAGAAAGTAACAGATTAGAACAGAAATAAATGAAATAGAGAGACAAAAAAAAAAAAAAAAAACCACAAAAAAGAGAATCAACAAAGACAAAAGTTGATTCTTTGAAAGGATCAACCTTTAACTAAACTAAAGACAAAAACAGAGAATATACAAAAGACAAAAATCAAAAATGAAAAGTGGATATTACTACTGACCCTGCTGAAATAAAAGGACTATAAGTAGACAATATGAACAACTCTATGCCAATAAATTAGATAACTTAGATGAAATGGACAAATTCTTATAAACACATAAGCTACCTACTTTCACTCAAGAAGAAATAGAAGATCTCAACAAACTAATTACTAGCAAAGAGATTGAATAAGTGATAATAATTTTTTAAAAACTTTCTAAAAAAGAAAAGCCCAGGACAAAATGGTTTCATAGGGAAAAACTTAACTCCAATTCTGCTCAAACTCTTTCAAAACCTTGAAGAGGAGGGAACACTCCCTAACTCATTCTAAGAAGCCAACATCACCCTCATACCAAAGCTGGATAAAGATACCACAAGAAAAGAAAACTACACATTATCACTTATAAATATAGATGCAAAAGGCCTCAATAAAATATAAGCAAACTGAATCCAAGGGCAAATTTAAACAATTATACACCATGATCAAGTGGGATTTATCCCATATTTGCAAGAGTGGTCCAACATAAGAAAATAAATTAATGCAATACACAACATTAACAGAATGAAAGAGAAAAACAAAACAAAACACGATCTTCACAATTTATGCAGAAAAGGCATTTGACAAAACACAGCATCCTTTCTTGAAAAAAAAAAAAAAAAAAAACTTAGGACACCAGGAATAGAAGGAAACTTCTTCAACATGAAAAAGGATATATAAGAAAGCCCACAGCTGTCATCATACTTAATAAATGATAAAAGACTGAAAGTTTTCCATGTAAGATCAGGAACTAGAAAATGATGTGCACTGTCACCACTGTTATTCATCATTTTGCTGGAAGTTATTGCCAGAGCAATTAAGCAAGAAAAAGAAATGAAAGCCATCCAAATTGGAAAGAGAGAAGTAAAACTTACTTTATTTGCAGATGATATGGTCCTAATTACAGAAATCCTGAAAAATCCACAAAAAATTTTTTCTAGAGCTAATAAATGAATTCAGCAAAGTAGCGGGTACAAGATCAACACTCAAAAAATCAGTTGTGTTTCTATACACAAGCAACAAACAATCTGAAGAAGAAATTAAGAAAATATTTCATTCACAATAGGAAATAAAAGAATCAAATATCTAAGAATAAATCTAACCAAGACTGAAAAAGACTTGCACACAGAACACTACAAAACATGACTAAAATAATATTAAGAGAACTAAATAAATAGAAGGATATTCAATGTTCATGAATTAGAATACTAAACGTCATTGAGATATCAATATTACCCAAAGCAATGTATAGATTCAATGCAATCCCAATCAAAATTCCAACAGCTTTCTTTGCACAAATGGAAAAGCCAATCATCAAATTTATATGAAAGGTTAAGGGACACTCAATAGCTAAATCCATCTTGAAAAAGCAAAATGAGTTGGAGAACTCACACTTCCCAATCATAAGGCTTATTACAAATCTGCAATAGTTAAAACAGCATGGTACCGACACAAAGAATGACACATAAACAGTGGAATAGAAGTGAGAGCTCAGAAATCAACCCTCACATTTATGGCCAACTGATTTTTTAAAAGGTGGCAAAGACTACTCAGTTTGGGAAAGAATAGTTTCTTCAGCAAATGGTGCTTGGAAAACTGGATCTCATTTGCAAAGAGTAGGACCCTTACCACACAACATATACAAATATCAAACTGAATAAAGGATCAAAGACCTAAATATAAGAGCTAGAACTATCATACTCCTAGAAGAAAACATAGGGGAACATCTTCTTCTGTTAGGCAACGTTTTCTTTGACTTTACACCCAAAGCACAAGCAACAAAAGAAAAAAATAGGTAAATGAGACCTCATCAAAATAAAAAACGTTTTTTCCTCAAAAGACTTTATCATGACAACCTACATTTTGGGAGAAAATATTTGGAAACCACATATCTGATAAAAAAATTAATATCCAGTATATATAAAGAAATCCCTTAACAACAAAAAGACAAACAAGCCAATTAAAAAATGTGCAAAAGACTTGAACAGATATCTCTCTATAGAAGATATACAAATGGTGGGAAAGCACATAAAAAGATTTCACATCACTAGCCATCAGGGAAATGCAAATCAAAATCACAATGAGATACCATTTTACACCCAGTAGAATGGCTGTTATTTAAAAAAATGGAAAATAAATTTTGGAGAGGATACAGAGAAATAAGGACATTCATTCATTGCTGGTTGCAATGTAAAATGTTGCAGCCACTGTGGTAGACAGTTTGGCAGTTCCTCAGAAAGCTAAGTTTAGAATTACCATATAAATAGGCAATCCTACTACTAGTTATATACCCCCAGAAATTATAAGTATGGGCTCAAACAGATATGTCCACATCGATGTTCACAGCAGCATTATTCATAACTTCCAAAAGATGGAAGCAACCCAAGTGACCATCAACAACTGAATGAATAAACAAAATGTGGTATATACATACAATGGAATGGTAATTAGCCATAAAAAGGAATGAAGTCCTGATACATGCGATGCCATGGATGATCCTGGAAGACATCATGTAGAGTGAAATAAGTCAGACACAAAAGGACATTGTATGATATTACTGGTTTGAAACAATTAGAATAAAAAAATTCTTAGAGCCAAAATCTTGAATATTGGTTACCAGGGACTGGGTGGGGAGAGGGAGTGGGAGGTTAAGACTTAAAATATACAGGTTTCTTATTTGGAATGATGGAAATGTTTTGGTAATAGGTGGTGATGGTGGTAGGAAAATCTTGTGAAAACAATTAACAGCACTGAAATCTATGTCTCAATATGATTAAAAGGGGAAATGTTGAATTGTATGTATGGTAACAAAATGACTTTTTTTTAATTCCATGGAACTACACTATATAAACAGTAAACCCTAAGTTAAACCATGAGCTTTAATTAATAGTACTGTTATAAAAATGTGTTATCATCAATTTTAATAAATGTTCCACCCTAATGCAAGGTCTTCATCATGGTCTGGTATATGGGAATCCTGTATTATTTGCATGTTTGTTCTATAAACCCAGAACTTCTTTAATAAAGGAAAAAAGAATTTAAGAAAAAAACAACTAAAACAGAAGTTTTAAATACCAAAATTTTATAACTTAATACCTAAAATTTCCAAGTTTCAATAAAAAAGTCATAAGAACCATTAGTCTGGGTTCAAAGGAACCAAGAAAGTCTCAAACTGAAAGGAAAAAAATAATAAATAGATGGCAAAACCAGGAAGGATAGAGATGTTAGAATTATCTGACAATTTTAAAGTCAATTGCTTCAGCCAATGAAATAATATAAAGCTTCAGCAAAGAAATAAAAGCTGTAAAGAAGAATAAGTGAAAAACTTAGAACAGAAAATTACAGTAACTGAAAAAAAAAAACACAACTCAAAATAGATAAGAGGAAAAATCAGTGAACTTGAAAAAAGACAGAAATAACCAAATCTGAAAAACAGAGAGCAAAAAGACTGAAAACAAAACAAAACAAATATATAGATCCAAAGGGACCTTTGAGACTATAACAGAAAATCTAACTATTGTGTCATTGAATCCCAGAAGGAGAGGAGAAAGAAGAAAGGGCTGAAAAACTACCCAAAGATATAATGACAAAAAACTTTCCAAATTTGATAAAAGAAATAAATAAACATTTAAGAAACAGAATGAACCATACACAGAATAAACCCAAAGATACTGATACCACCCATCATATTCAAATTTCTCAAAAATATAGACAAAGTAAAATCTTGAAAGCACTTAAAGAAAAACACCTTGCTTACTGGGAAAAAAGAATTTAAATGGCAATGGATTTCTTACCTATGAAAATCAGTAGGAAGTGGTGCTATATTTTTCAAGGGATGAAAAAAATGCACTATTAACTCATAATTCTATATCCAGCAAAATATCTTTCAGGACTGAAAAGGGTAATCAAGGCATTCTCAGATGTGTGACATGCCAACCAAACCACTGTATTCATACAGTAAACCTGGCTCAAGCACACCATGTCATATGGATCACTTATCCTATTTGACCCTGCAGGAGTAAATTCCTGACTACCACAGTATGCTAGTGGTACAGCACACCCATGTATTCAACTTGCTTACATATATTTCTATTTTGATTCTGGCCACTGAGATATTTATGTTATGCTTGATGTCACATAAGACTTTCCAGTTTTATTTTCCTACTTTATCCATCTTCATTATGGGACTCTTGCAGAGACCATAACATTGAAATGCGAACCTTTTGTAATATCTTGATTGGATTTAATTACCATTTTCACTACATGTGTGTGCAGTTTCTTTAAAGTGCAAGAGCAGATGTAAATGACATGTACACAGAAAATTACAAAACATTGCTAAAAGAAGTCAAAGAAGACCTAAATAAATTGAAGGACATTCTATGCTCATGGGCTGGAAGACTAAATATTGCTTAATGTCAGTTTTAGCCACAGTGATTTGCATATTCAACACAATTTTAACCAAAATTCTAACAGTCTTCTTTGCAGAAATGGAAAAGTTATCTAAAATAACTGAACAGTAATTCTGGAGCTTAAAAGCAGAATAACTGGAATGAAAATTTCACTAAAAGGTTTCAATAGCAGATTTGAGCAAGCAGAAGTAAGAATTGGTCAACTGGAAGACAGGTAAATAGAAATTATCCAGTCTGAGGAGCATAAAGAAAAAACAATGAAGAAAAATTAGCAGAGACTAAGAGACCTGTGGCACACCATCAATTATACCAACATAATGGGACTCCCAGAAGGAAAGGAGAGCAGAAACAATATTTGAAGAAACAAGGGCCAAAATTTTCCCATATTTGCTAAAAAGGCATGAATCTCCATGTTCAAGAATTTCAACAAACATAAAGAAGGATAAATGCAGAAATCCATGCAGTGACACATTATAATCAAATTGTCAAAAGCCAGTGTTCTCTTAAAAAAAAAATAAGGTTTTCTAGGGAAACAGAACTGACAGGAGATATCTGTAAATATTATGAGATTTATAAAAATTGTCCCACGTAACTGGAGGGATGCACAAGTCCAAATTCCATAGGGTGGGCTGCAAGCTGGGAACTTCAATGAAGATTTTAATGTATTCCCTAGAAGAAGATGGCTGGTTGAAGTAGAGATGGAAATTCTCTCTTCTGACTGCTGAAATCATCAGCTTTCCTTTCAAAGCCTTCAACTGATTGGATAAGACCTCTCTCATTGTTGAAGGTAATCTCCTTTGTGGATTGTAGATGTAATTACCATAGATGCAATCAACTTACTGATGATTTAAGTCCACAAAATGTCTTTACAGTAACAATCAGCCAATGCTTGCTTAAACAAACAAATGTGCACCATCACCTGGCCAATTTGACACATGAACCTAACCATCACAGCCAGAGACAAAGAAAGAACCTTAAAATCAGCTACAGGGAAGGAACTTGTCACATACAAGGGATCCTCAGTAATATTAATGACAGTTTTCTCACCAGAAACCATGGAAGCTAGAAGGATGTGAGTTGACATTTTAAAGGCTGAAAGGAAAAACAAACTGTCAACCAAAAAATCCATATCCAGTAAAACTATTTTTCAAAAAAATGAAGCAGAAAATAAGACACTCCCAGACAGAGTTTGTCACTAGTAGATATGCTCTAGACCTTATGTTGAGTGAAGCAAGCCAGGCACTGAAGGACAAATATTACATGACTTAGCTGATATGAATTAAGCAAAGTGAGCAGACTCACAGACCTAGAGTCTGGAAGATAGGTTTACAGGAAACAGAAAGGAAGTACAGGGTTGTGAGCCAATGCCCATATGAGCAAAATCTATGATAAGGTGGGAGGATGTAGTTGTGAAGTGTATGGGCATGATAGTGGTGCAGTGTTGCTATTGGGTTGGGCAGTGTTGGCCTGTGAGGAGGTCGGGTGGGGCTATTGTACTGTCCATGGAACTGAGGGCCGGGGTGTCAGGGCAGAGAGCAGATGAGCTCTGGGGATTTGTGGGTATGTGGTTGAAACTACAACTTGGAAATTTTTTTGGCAAATATGGCAGTGAAGGGTTACTGGTTTAGGGTGTAGGGTGTGGGGGGCATGCAGGACAGGTGCACCTGGGGCAGGCTTCCAGGGAGTATGTGAGGGTTCATCCTGTCATAGTGTGTTGTATCAGTGGACGAGACCCCTATAATGAATGGGGAGGTGTTGGACTCCCATCCTAGGAAGTCTTGCTATGTAATCACATTGAGAGGTGGAAGTCTCTCGAAAGCATAGGCAGTGCCTAATGGGGGAGTACAGGCCAGTATTTCAAGCCCTCAATGTGGTTGCAAGTAACTATGAATCTTGTTCTTCAAAGAGTGAAGCTTGGTGGTTGCCATGGATCCTGAGGGGAGATGGAGGGAGGAATAGAATAAATGGAATATGGGGCATTATTGGGGTGTTGGAATTGTTCTACATGATCTTGCAGTGATGGACAAAGGCCATGTTAAATTTCATCAAAATTTATTAAAGTGTTTGGTTCAAAATGTAAATCATAATGTAAATTATTGACCATGGTTAGTAGCAATGCTTCAATATTTGTATATCAATTGTAATAAATATATCATCCATATGTAAAATGTTATTAATAGGGAAAAGGGGAAGAGGGGAAGTATGTTTGATATATGGGAACCCCCTATATTCTGTACCCAACTTTTCTGTAGCCTAAAGCTTCTTTGAAGACAAAACGAAAAAAAAAAAGACACTGGGGGAATAAATAGAAGAAAATGTCACTGTACAAAAAAGCCAATAGATCTTACAGTGATAAAAGACATAATGCCAATTTTTTTCATTAAATTTTTTTTATAATTTAAAATTGTTTTTTATTTTTTTATTATATTTGTCATTTTTTAAAGTACCATTATTTCATTTTCTTATTAATTTTATCTGGTTATTTTGTTGACTCAGCATATAAATACATTACCTTTCCCCCAGCATGGGACATGACTCCTGGGGATGAGCCTCCCTGGCACTGAGGGAGCAACTAGCAATGCAACTGGAAAAAGACTTTGCCCAAAAGGGGTAAATGGTAAAGACAAATGAGTTTATATGGTTAAAAGATTTCAAAATGAGTAAGGAGGTCATTCCAGAGGTTATGCTTATGCATATCTCATTAGGATCTCATTGACACAGTAAATATTGCCTCAAATAGTAGGGATCCTGAGGGTTCTGGATACATCCAGACACTATAGCCAGGGCTGACAGCTCAGGAGTTTGGTGCCCTGTCAGTGGGCACTACTTTGGAATTTATGCTCCCCAGTGTGACAGAGTCAGACTCAGTTGTGGTTTCCCTACACATGGATCTGCTGCACCTTATATTTGAACCTATAGTTAATACTAGAGTTGATAGGTTTATGTCCAAGAGACTTAAATCTATGGGCTTTCCATGTGCCAGTCAGACCCTGAATCTCAAAAGAGTTGCAACACTTACTCTCCAGTTCATTGTACTCACCCAGGACAACGAAAAAGGAAATGATGATGGACAATGACCATCCCAAGGAACAGAGAGATTCGACAACTGCAAGCAAGATAGTCCCATCCATCTGCACCATGAGATCTAAACCCTCTCTCAATTAGAGGTAAAGTGGGCATCACCATCCCAGAATCCTCAGGATTGGGGAATGAAGGATAGACTTACTGTTATTCTACTATAGACTTATAGTTATTCTAGCAATGGAAGAACTTTTATCATTGATGTGGAGTCAGTGCCCTCCAGAGGTTCTGAGGGGAAGAAGAGGGGGAACAAAGGTATAATATGGGGGCATTTCTGGGACATTGGAATTGTCGTGAATGACATTGCAATGATCATTATATATTTTGTCATAAATTACAAAATTGTGTGGGAGAGAGTTTAAATTATAATGTAAACTATAATCCACACTTAGTGGCAATGCTCCACTATGTATTCATGAATTGTAACAAATGTACCACACTAATGAAGGATGTTGTTAATGTGGTAAAGTGTAGGAGGGGTACGGAGTGGGCCATATGGGAATCCCCTATGTTTTTTATGTATCATTTATGTAATCTAAGTATATTTTTAAAAATTTTTTTAATTAAAATAAAAGAAATGTTACAGGGAGTTCTTTAATCTGATACAAAAGGACTCTAGCTAATAACCTGAAGCCATAAGAAGCAATAAAGAACTCCAGTAAAATTAACTAAATTGGTTAATGTAAATGCCAGTATTAATATATTTTTGGTTTGTAACAACTCTTTTTATTTCTTATATGATTTGAAAGACAAGTCCATAAAATAATAATAATATATCAATCCTAATGGTCACATGACTTATAAATATGTAATTCATGACAATAACAACATAATGAAGGGAGATAAGCTATATAAGAGTAGAATTTTGCATGCTACTGTAGTGAGTTGGATCATAACAAATTTAGGGTGTTAATTGTAAATTCCCAAATTGCAACTACTAACAAAATATCTTAAAATATGCAAACAAAAGGAAATGAGAAGGTAATCAAAATGGTACACTTAAAAAAATCAAATAGACACAAGAAGAGGGAGGAACAGAGAATAAATGAGGGAGAATAATGTCATTGAACCAATCTGTACTCATTTAGTCATCTTTTCAAACCTGGAGAAACAATTGAGTTTGTTTTTAGAATTAAATAAGATAAATGTGACTGGATAGGATTTTTAATTTTTTTATTTTTTATTTTATTTTTAAATATTTTATTGAAGTATATCATTCACACATGAACATACCTAAACAATAATTGTATTGTTACATCCATAAACAAAAGTTGTGAACTTATAAATATGCATAATAACATCATACAGGGGTCCCATACATCACGCCTCCACCAAAACCTTGCATTGCTGTGATACATTTGTTACAAATTCTGCAAGAGTATTACTAAAAAAATAGGGTGCGTTAGGAGGAAAATACACCAAAGTTAAGATATGGACTATTGTTAGTAGCAATATTTGGACAGGATTTTTTAAAGTAATGCTTCCATAATTTGTTAAGTGAATTTTTTCTGTTATTTCATTTTTTGAAGTTGAAATAAAGTTTTGAAAAAGGCATAAGATATACAGAAAACCAATAGCAACATGGCAGATATAAGTTTTTCCTGTTTGTGATTACTATAAACATAAAAAGGTTAAAATCTCCAATCATATTGCGGAGTTTGGAAGAATGGATTTTTTAAAAATGTTCCAATTATATGCTGTTTACAAGAGACTCACTTTAGTCCAAAGATACAAATAGATTGAAAGTGAAAGAAAATTCTAGAATAGGTAAACTCAGAGAACAAAAGCAGATTGTTTGTTGTCAGGGGATTAAGGGAGGTAGTAATTGGGAGTAACTTCTTTTTTTTTTTTTTAATTAATTAATTTTTTTATTGTGGGTAAAAATCAAAATTTTCACAATACATACCAATATTTATAAAATGATATATAAACATATATGCATATATGTGCATTTGCTTACAAAAATGTTATTTATATATATATAAATATATTTTAAGAGGTGCTTAGCTTACCTAAAATATTACACGGAACCCACCAGGATTCCCATGTTGCCCACCTCCCACACCTCCCACCACATCCCACACAAACATCTCCCACAAGTGTGGCCCACCATCTTCAATGGACATGCACATCCTGGGGCCTTGCCATCAACCATAGAACACAGTCCACATCGTAGACCACACTCTCTCCCACACAGTTCTGAGTGGTGTGTGCTGATTTAAAATGGCCTACATCCGTTGCCACAACGGTACTCAGGACAACCTCCAAATCCTAAAGAAGCCCCTGTATTTCAACTGCACATCCGCTCCCTGCCCCAGAAGTGTCAAGTGGCCACTGGCTCCACCTCATTGTTATAATTTCTTCCATTGCTAGAATCACCATATGTGTACAACAGACTACCATCAAGTCCACTCTAGTCCATAGTTCTTCTCCCAATCCTGAGGGCACTGGGATGGTGATGTCCACTCCACCTCCAATTGAGAGAGGGCTTATATCCCATGGATATGGTGGGTGGGATGATCCTGCCTGCAGATGCAGACCCTCTCCATTCCCTGGACTGGCCATTGCCCATCGTTATCTCCTCGCCAGGTGATTTGGATGAGTCCATTGAGCTGTAGGGTAGGAGTTGCAGCTCCACCAAGATTCCACGCACAACTGGCACATAGGTAGGCCAGAGGCTCCAGTCTCTGGAAGTATACCTGAAAACTCCAGCATCACATATAGGTTTGAATAGAAGGGACTGATGAACCATGTGCAGGGAGGACTTATTTGAGTCCAATTCTGTCACTCTAAGGAGCACAGATTCCAAAATAGAGCCCACTGATAAGGCATCAGTATCTAGGGCTATCTCCCCTTATATATGACCTGGGTGTGTCCAGAGCTCTCAGAAGCCCCTCTGTGTGGGGTGATAGGCACTTTGACGTTCTATGAGCTCCTACTGAGGTGTGCATAAGAGTTGCCACTGGGATGACCTCCCGACTCTCTTTGAAGTCTCTTAGCCACTTGAACTCATTTGTCTTTACCTTTCCCCCATTTTATTCAAGGTCTTTTTCCAGTCATGTTGCCAGTTGGCACATGGTATTAATCTCTCATTGCCAGGGAGGCTCATCCCCGGGAGTCATGTCCCATGTTGGGGGGCAGGTAATGCATTCATATGCTGAGTTTGGCTTAGAGAGAGGCCACATTTGAGCAACAGGGAGGCTCTCAGGTGGCACCCTTAGGCACCCCACAATAGCAAGCTAAGTCTCAGTTACAAGAGCAAAGATTCACAATGGTAGTCATCAATAAAAAGAACTCATCAGCAGGCCATCCCCTTTTGACAGACACTGTCCCTGCACTCAGAGGACTATTACTGCTCTCTTGAAGACTGTGGCAGAGCTCTCCAGGCTAGGAATTCAGATTCCCTCGTTTATTGTGTGATTGTCCACCCATCGTGACCGTGCCCCATCTTTTGATCTTTTGAATAATTCTGTATATCTTTCATGTATATTCAGATGAACTAACTCCCATGAATCCCCCCTCCCAGACACCCCCTACCAATAATCCCCTGCAGTACCCATTGTAACCCTTCAGTGATCCAAATCCTCCATGAACATGTAGTCCATAAAATAAACAAATACACTTAATAGGAAAAAGAAACAACAAAGATAAGCTTACATGCAAGAGACAAACATAAAGAAACTCAGGAAAAAAAATAGTCAAACCAAAAAGCAAAACAAAACAAAATATAATTAGCAGATTGGGATATTCAAAAAAAATGGGGAAAAAAGCAAAAGAAATGCCTAAATATATATATATATTCTTTTTTTCCTTTTATCATTGTGTTATTGGATGTCCAGTGTGCCGTGACACCTTCCCTCTCTCAATCCCCATTGTCTCCCAAATTTTCATTTAATTTTCAAAGAGGTTTTAGGTCACAGTAAAGTCACACACGGAGTACCAGAGACTCCCAGATACCAAACCACCACCCCCTTCCCCACCCCATATTAACCAACCCCCCCCTTTTTTTTTGATGTTAGCATTGTTATAACTGTTATACAGATAGCAAAATATAGCAACTAAACATTGTCAATGATTTACAGTATAGTTTACAATTTAGATGATAAAGTTTAATAATTTTGATGATATTTACCATGTCCTGTGTCCATTACTGTAAAGTAATGAAAAACCTTTCCCATGATCACCAAACACCCCATTAGATCTTGACTGTTCCCTTCCCCCCAGCCCCCCAGGGCACATGACACCACCCTATCCCGACCCATGGAATGTCAGGATTCACAGTTACATGCCCTGGGAATTTGATTGCCCTTCCTAATCCACCCACCTGCCGCGCTGCACCACCAAACCCAGGAACACCACCACCCATCTGCCCCATCCCCCAACATGCAACCACACTCTATCCCTTTACCATAGATTATGTCCATATGTGTGATGGCTCAAAGCCTGCTCTTCTCTTACTCTCCATTGCTAACCTATCTTTCAGACAATGGATCTCAGAGACTACTCACTTTCCTCAGTTCAGATCAGTGAGGTCATATACAGTTCATCCTTCAGTGCCTGGCTTGCTTCACTCAACATAAGGTCTTCAAGATTCATCCACGTTATTCCATGTGTTAGCACTTTATTCCTTCTTACAGCTGAGTAATATTCCATTGTATGTATGTACCACATTTTGCTTATCCATTCGTCTGTTGATGGGCACCGGGGCTGATTCCAACTTTTGGCAACGGTGACCATGCCACTATGAACATTGGTGTGCATATATCTGTTTCTGTCTTTGCTTTCAGTTCTTCTGGGTATATACCCAGCAGTGGAATTGCTGGATCATACGGAAGATTTATTGTTAATTTTCTGAGGAACAGCCAAACTGTCCTCCACAGTGGCTGGACCATACCGCAGTCCCACCAGCAGTGGATGAGGGTTCCTGTTCCTCCACATCCTCTCCAACATTTAGTTTCTCCTGTTTTTTTAATAACTGCCATTCTGATGGGTGTAAGATGGTATCTCATTGTAGTTTTGATCGGCATTTCCCTGATAGCAAGCGATGTTGAGCATTTTTTCATGTGCTTTTTAGCCATTTGTATTTCTTCCTTGGAGAAGTGTCTTTTCAGGTCACTTGCCCATTTTTTTTTTCAAGGTGTACAATCAATTGTATTTGGTATAATCACTTAGTCATGCATTCATCACTTCAATCATTTTTAAAGCATTTTCATTATTCCAGTAATAATAATAATAATACCAAAAAAAAAAACAAAAACCAAACAAACAAACAAAACTCATCACCTCTCAATCTCTCTATGCTTCCCCTGCCACACATAGCTGCTATTCGATTTCTTTCTCTCTAGTTTATTTGTATTTATATTTTGTAAAAACAGTCTTATATATGCCATATCACTCATATTTGTATTTTACAAGAGATTTCACTATGTAATACAGTCCCATATTATATTTTTTAGCACTGGCCCATTTTTTAAATGGGTTGTTTGTCCTTTTATTTTCAAGGTATAGGATTTCTTTATATATGCAGGATAATAGGCTCCTATCAGATATATGGTTGCCAAATATTTTCTCCCATTAGGTAGGCTGCCTTTTTATTTTCTTAATAACATCCTTTGAGGTGCAGAAATTTTTAATTTTGATGAGATCCCATTTATCAATTTTTTCTCTTGCTGCTCATGCTTTGGCTGTGAAGTTCATGAAACCATTTCCTATTACAAGGTCCTGTAGATGCTTCCCTACATTATCTTCCAAGGTCATTATAGTTTGGGCTCTTATAATTAGATCTTTGATCCATCTTGAGTTGATTTTTGTATAAGGTGTGAGATGGTATTCTTCTCTCATTCTTTTGGATATGGATATCCAGTTCTCCAAGCGCCACTTGTTAAAGAGGCCATTCTCTCCCAACTGAGTGGGCTTCGTGGCCCTTTCAAATATCAGACAACTGTATATGTGAGGATCTTTATCAGAACCCTCAAGGTGGTTCCATTGGTCAGTAGGTCTATCCTTGTGCCAATACCACGCAGTTTTGATCACTGTAGCTTTGTAGTATGTTTTAAAGTCAGGTAGTGTGATACCTCCAACTTCATTTTTCTTTTTCAATAGGTCTTTGGCAATTCGGGGCTTTTTGCCTCTCCAAATATATTTTGTGGTTTGTTTTTCCAGTTCCTTCAAAAATACAGTGTTGACTTTTATTGGGATTGCATTAAATCTGTAGATTAGTTTGGGTAGGGTAGACATCTTGATGATGTTTAGTCTTCCTATACATGAACAGGGAAAATTTTTCCATTTATTTAAGTCTTCTTTGATTTCCTTTAACAGTGTTGTGTAGTTTTCTGTATATAAGTCCTTTACATCTTTAGTTAAATTTATTCCTAGGTATTTGATTCTTTTAGTTACTATTGTAAATGGCTTTTTTTTCCCTGATTTCCTCCTCAGTTTGCTCGTTATTGGTGTACAGAAATGCTACTGATTTTTGAGCATTGATCTTATAGCCTGCAACATTACTGAACTCTTATAAGTTCTAGAAGCCTTGTTGTGGATTTCTCACGGCTTTCTATGTATAGGATCATGTCATCTGCAAATAATGAAATTTTTACTTCTTCTTTTCCAATCTGGATGCCTTTTATATCCTTTTCTTGTCTCAGTGCTCACGCAAGTACTTCTAAGACAATGTTAAATAGGAGTGGTGATAGTGGGCATCCTTGTCTAGTTCCCGATCTCAGAGGGAAGGCTTTTAGGATTTCACCATTGAAAATGATGTTAGCTTTGGGTTTTTCATATATACCCTTTATCATATTCAGAAAGTTTCCATCTATTCCTATCTTTTGTAGTGTTTTTATTTGGAAAGAGTGCTGTATTTTGTCGAATGCTTTTTCTGCATCTGTAGAGATGATCATGTGATTTTTTTTCTTTCAATCTGTTTATGTGGTGTATTACGTTGATTGATTTTCTTATATTAAACCATCCTTGCATACCCAGGATGAAACCCACTTGGTCATGGTGTATAACCCTTTTGATATGTTGTTGAATGTGATTAGCAAGTATTTTGTTTAGGATTTTAGCATCTAGGTTCATTAGAGAAATTGGTCTGTAATTTTCCTCTCTTGTGGTATCTTTATTTGGTTTTGGTATTAGAGTAATATTGGCAACATAGAATGAGTTAGGCAATAATCCTACTACTTCTATTTTTTAGAAGAGCTTAAGTAGAATTGGTGTTAGCTATTTCTGGAATGTTTGGTAGAATTCAGCTGTGAAGCCATCTAGTCCTGGACTCTTCTTAGTTGGGAAGTTTTTGTTGAATGAGTCTATCTCTTTACTTGTAATTGGACTGTTGAGTTCATCTATTTCTTCTTTCATCAATGTAGGCTGTTTGTGGCTTTCTAGAAACTTGTCCATTTCCTCTAAATTATCATTCTTTTTGGTATATAATTTTTCAAAGTAACCTCTTATGATACTCTTTATTTCTGTGTGCTCATTCCTTATTTTAGGCATTTGCATCTGTTCTCTCTTTTTTTTTTTTTTTTTTGTTAGTCTTGCTAACAGTTTGTCAATTTTATTGATATTCTCGAAGAACCAACTTTTGGTTTTCTTTATTATTTCCAGTGCTTTCTTATTCTCAATTTCATTTAGTTCTGCTCTAATCTTTGTTATTTCCTTCTTTCTACTTCCTTTAGGTTTAGTTTGTTTTTGTTTTTCCAATTACTCCAAGTGTGCAGTTAGGTCTTCAATTTTAGCTCTTTCTTCTTTTTTAATATATGAATTTATGGCTATGAACTTCCCTCTCAGGACTGCTTTCGCTGTATCCCATAGGTTTTGATATGTTGTGTTGTTGTTTTCATTAGTTTCAAGGTAGTTACTGATTTCTTTTGAGATTTCCTCTTTGACCCACTGTTTGTCTAAGAGTGTGTTGTTTAACTTCCATATCCTTGTGCCTAACCTGTTTCACTGGCCCTTAGTGATTTCCAACTTCATTCCGTTGTGGTCAGAGAAATTACTTTGTATAATCTCAATCTTTCTGAATTCATTGAGAGTTGTTCTGTGGCCTAGCATGTGGTCTATTTTGGAGTATGTTCCATGTGCACTCGAGGAGAATGTAAATCCTGCTGTATTTGGGTGTAGTGTTCTGTATATGTCTATTAAGTCCAGGTCTTCTAATGTACTGTTGAGTGCTTTAGTTTCTTTATTGATTCTCTGTCTAGATGTTCTGTCTAATTTTGACAGTGGTGTGTTGAAGTCCCCTGCTATAATTGTAGAGGCATTTATTCCTCCTTTAAGTTTTTCCAGAGTTTGCCGCACGTATTTTGAGGCACCCCAATTTGGTGCGTAAATGTTGATAATTGTTCTCTCTTCTTGAGAGATTACTTCTTTTACTAATATGCAGTGTCCATCTTTGTCTCTTACAATAGTTTTGCATTTAAAGTCTATTTTGTCTGATATTAGAATAGCTAGTCCTGCCTTTTTTTTTGGCTATTTTTAGCTGGTAAAATGGTTTTCCAGCCATTCACTTGCAGCCTCCTTGAATCCCTGTGTCGCAGGTGGGTTTCTTGTAGAGAGCATATAGATGGATCATATTTTCTTATCCATTCTGCCAATCTGTGTCTTTTGATTGTTGAATTTAATCCATTAGCATTCAGTGTTATTACTCGTAATGAATTTCTTACTTCAGCCATTTTTTCTTTGGGTTAATGTATGTCATATGCTGTTTTGTTTCTCTTTTTGTCTTTTCAGTTGTTTTTAAACTCTCCTCCAAATCTCTCTCCCTTGTTTTTTCCTTTCAACTTGTAGAGATTCCTTTAGTATTTCTTGAAGTGCTGGTTTCTTCTTGACATACTCTCTTAATTTCTGTTTATCTGTGAATATTTTGAACTCTCCATCATTTTTTAATGCCAGTTTTGCAGGATAGAGAATTTGCAGCTGGAAGTTTTTTTTCTTTTAGTATTTTGACTATGCCATACCACTGTCTTCTTGCCTCCATGGTTTCAACTGAGAAATCAGCACTTAATCTTATTGTGCTTCCCTTGTATGTGATGGTTCTCTTTTCTATTGCTGCCTTGAGTATTTTCTCTTTGTCTTGAGCATTGGACATTTTGACAAATATATGTCTTGGAGTTGGCCTGTTGGGATTTATACTATTTGGGGTGCACC
Source organism: Tolypeutes matacus (assembly GCA_026826555.1). NCBI lineage: Eukaryota > Metazoa > Chordata > Mammalia > Cingulata > Chlamyphoridae > Tolypeutes > Tolypeutes matacus. The sequence goes on from JAKSZT010054334.1 coordinate 25,580,502, forward strand.
CTGCTTCCTGGATCTGCACATCCATCTTTCTCAACAAAGTTGGGAAGTTTTCATCCATTATTTCCTTCAACACTCCTTCTGTTCCCTTTCCCTTATCTTCTCCTTCTGGGATGCCCATAATGCGTATGTTTGTGTGTTTTGTATTATCAGTTAATTCCCCGAGTCCATGCTGGATTTTTTCTATCTTTTTGTCTATCTGTTCTGCTATCTCTTTTATTTCAGCTGTATTATCTTCCATATCACTAATTCTTTCCTCTGCCTGTTCAAATCTGCTGTTATGTGAATCCAGCGTCTTTTTCATTTCTTGGTTTGTGCCATTGTTCACCATCATATCCATTACCTTTTAGGCATGTTTGCTATTTCTTCAGTATGTTCTCCCAGTGTCTTCTTTATATCCTTAATCTCTTCCTTCAGTTCTTTAAGTTGGTCCATGATATTTGTTTGGATAGCTTTGATTAGTTGCTCGATGTACTGCATCGCTTCCTGGTTTTTATTTTGTTCATTGGACTGGTCCATGTTTTCCTGTTTCTCAGAGTCGTTTGTATTTTTTGTTGCCCTCTGGTCATCATATTATCTTGATGGGCTTGTTCAGTTGATTAGCTTTTCTCTATGCTCTAGAGTTTTATTTAGCTGGTGGTTCTGCATGTGAGTTAAGTTTTCTCTTTGGCAGTTTTTCTTCTTATTTTATTTCCTTGCTTCTTTCTATGTTCCCTTGAAGGCAAAAGATTAGGGCCAGAGGAATCAAAAGATGTAAGGAAGGCAGAAGGATAATAGTAATATTGATAAAAGTTAGAAGAGGGGCAAAGTGAGACTTAATGAGATGAATATTTAACTTGTGTAGGCAGTGTAATATAATAGGAAAAAAAGTGGAGTTCCTACAGTGGACTGGGAAAGCAAATGGAGGAATATATATATAGTGATTTAGAAGGCTAGAATTATGAGGAGGAAGAGAAATATTAAAGAAAGGGCTGAAAGGAAAAAGTTAATACTAATAATAAAAAAAAGAAGAAAACAAAATAGATGGAATAGAAATTGACACCCTTAAGTTGTGGGCCTGTGAAAAAATGTTGTATCTAAGAGCCACAACAGAAAGCAGAATTCAGAAAGATGAAGGAAGGATAAGCGATAGTTTGTAGTACAGAATCAATATAGACAGTGAGTGGGAAATTACTGAAGAAAAAGCACAGCAAAGAAGCCACAAGCTAGCAGCACCTAATTTTAAAAAATGAAAGAAAAAAGAAAGGGGGGAGGAAAGAGGAAAGAAAAGCAAGAGACCATAAATAAACAGAGAGAAACCAAAGAGCCACTCAGGCAAGCAGTCAAACAGAGCTAAGAGGGTCAATGATTCCCCTAGGGTCCACGTGGATCCTCTCTGCCTACTTGTGTTTATCAATCAATTTCCCTGCAGGGTTCTATATGCAGGTCCTGAAGCAGCTTTAAGCTATTAAACTAAATTAAAAAGAATTTATTTTTCATTTATTGAAGTGACCTTCTCACTTTTTTTTTTTTATTTTTATTTTTTTAGTGAAATACAGGACACAAAATAATTCCTCCTCTAGACGAAACCCCTTACGGAAGGGACCCTAGCTGGGCCCGTGGAAATTAATCAAGCACGTCCCACTTCCTGGACTCCCCTGGGTAGCTGTAGCTCTGATGTTAGTCAGTGCAGAGTGCTAAAAATGGCCAATTCTGCCCCTTCTGGAGCCGAGCACCAGATTGCTATGTAAATCAGTTTGACTCTGCAGATTCACGTCTGCTCTTGGCCTGATGCTGCTTCAGGTCGGCTTATCTGCTCCCCAAAGCTATGGGGCGGTGCAGGCAGCCCGATCGATGTCGAAAAATAAAAATAAAAAATACCCTTCCCTGTCCTCCAACAGAACCCTCCCTCTTTTGGGGAGTGTCCCTTCTTCCTGGCTCCACGGCGGCCCGGGTCTTATCCCTGGGCAGCTCCCTCCCCCGACCAGAATCCCCCCACGCGTTCACCACCAGGTACCGATTAGCTCCTACTGTTCTGTTCACACAAGGTCCAAGGGGTGCCAGGCAGCCAGATCCCCAGAAAATAAAACTTTCTCGCCCCGCTCGTGGCTCCAAGTGGCCGTTTTATTATTTTTTTTTTTCTTTTTTTCTCCCTAACTGCGGGGCTCAGCCGTCCGTGCCAACCACCACTGGCAGGTTTAAAACTCATGAATCTCTACTGTTCCATCCATTTAGTTGATCCGTGCAGATAGATGTCCCAAGTTTCTCACTCCATGCCTGCACAGCACAGATCCCCGGGCAGGACCCCGTCCACAATCCTCCTTGCTCTGGGAGCTTGCAGTGTGTGCCCTCCTACACTAACACCATCTTGCTCTCATCCTCTGGGAGTACCTTCTTAATGGGTATAGGATTTCCTGTTGAGGTGATGAAAATGTTTTGGAACTAGCTAGAAGTAGTAGTTGTACAACTTTGTGAATGTACTAAATGCCAATATATTTGTTCACTTTAAAATGGTTAATGTCATGTTATGTGAATTTCACCTTAATAAAAACTAATTTTTAAATGATATTGCATCATGACCAAATGGAGAATGTCCTGAAATATGTAAAGCTGTTTCAACATTTAAAAACCAATCAATGCAATTCAACACATCAACATTCTATAGAAGAGAAAATATATGAACATCTGAATAAATGCACAAAAAGAATTTGGAAATATTCACAGCAATCGTGTTAAAGACTTTTACAAAATTAGGAATAAAAGGGCCCTTCCTTAATCTGATAAAGGAAATGTACAAAAAAAAAAGAATAAGAAAGAAGGGAGGGAGGGAGGGAGGGAGGGAGGAAGGAAGGAAGGAAGGAAGGAAGGAAGGAAGGAAGGAAGGAAGGAAGGAAGGAAGGAAGGAAGGAAGGAAGGAAGGAAAAGAAAGAAGAGGAAAAAAATTACAGATTACATTCTTAATGGTGAAAGACTGAAAGCATTCTCCTAGACTGGGACCAAGGCAAGATATTTGCTTTCTCTACTCCTATTCTCCATCATACTGGAGATCCTATTTAACGGATTGAAGCAAGGAAAAGGAACCAAGTCACCCAAACTGGAAAAGCAAAAATCAAATTGCCTATTTTTACAGATGATATGATTGTACATTCATAACATATGATCATTCAAGATTGTAGGATTAAAGATCAAAATGCAATAATGAATTGGATTACAATGCACTAACAACAAACAACTGGAAATTGAATTTTTAAAACCAGTACCATTTACAATAGTATCAGATAATATGAAATATTTAGGTATAAATTTAACAAAATATTATTGCAAGTTTTACATGTTGAAAACACAAAATGTTAATGTAAGAAATCAAGACTTAAATAAATGGGATACACCATGTTCATGGACTGAAAGATTCAAAATCATTATCTCAGTTCTAACCAAGTTGATTTTGAGGATCCAAATATAATCTAATATAATTACTAGCTATTAATGAAAATGGGTAAAATTTTTTGGCTACCTATCAAAAAAGATAAAATTATAAAGAAAGAAAATGAGATTGTCATCAGACTTTTTCACAGGATTTATACCAGAAGAAATGAGAGTAAGCTATCTAAACTACTAAGGGAAATAGAATCTGAGCTAAGAAGTTTTATCCCCCAAAATAACTTAAATCTATAACGGGTCCATAAAATCTATTATCAACATGAAAGATCTCAGGAAGTATTGAGAAGTACCCATGAACCTTTCCTGAGGAATCTACTATAAAAAAAGCTTCTGTTAATGAAAATGACAAGCAAGTTGAGGCAGAAGTACTGGTGGTAAGCATTAATATATACTTACTTGTAGAACTAATATGATGCTATTAAAAATATAATTAGTCAATTTTGGAAGATAAGGAAGCAATTCAATATAAAGAGAAAGAGTAGAACATTTATCTTGATTTTCTTATATGAATTATATAGCTATATAACATATAGATGAGGAGAAGCATTTTTTTAAAATTACTCCAACTTATAATTTAATAATAATTAGAATAGCATCATTTTGAAACCTACAATGAATCAATGGATCTAGGTATTGAACATCAATTAATACTAATGTAAAAATTAAAGTGTGAAAATCAGATATTATGTGCCTCCTGATGAATGAACCCATCATCTCCTATAATATTGACAAAGGAATCAAATCTGAGTCACATCAAGCCTCTGGGTTCAGAAGCCAATTTGTGGAATATTGAGGACATAGAAATTTGTTGAACTGCATTATACATTTTCAGTTAAAATCTAGAGTATGGGAAACTCTAGAGATCAAATAGCCCAGGGTCTTGAACAGATAAATTTTAAGGAAAATAATAAATCAACAGGGAACCCAAAGGCTAACGGAGACATAAAAAATTAAAAACAAATGGGCAAGAATAAACTATAGGGGCTAACAATGCACAATGGTGTGATAAAATAAAGAGAAAAGCAAAGAAATGATCATTGTAGTTGTTAGTTTTTGAGAGCAGGATGGGGTTTGGATTAAGATGGGACAAATGAAAGGTTTGAGGTGTGAGTGGTATTCTAAATTTTTAACATGGGTGATGATTACAAGTATGTCTAACATGAAATAATTCATTAAGGCATATATTTGTTTTGCATGGATTTATATATCCGTGTATTTATTACAATAAAAATGCTAAAACAAAACGAAATGAAACAAAAATGTTTCTGATATTCTAATATGGTTGGGCCTTGTTGAAAGTACTGAAATACAAAGTTGACTAAAATGGTCACAGTCTGTCAGGAATTGATGGACGAAACACTGGTGGAATATTTTAATACGAACTAGTATGTGCAACAATGGAAATACACTGTTATCAGAGCACTTAGTCCAGGCACCAGTATGGAGACTGTGAACACTTTATGGCAAAGACAACATCTTAACTGAGTAGGAATTACCTAACAGAAGTTGTAGAAAGATGTTCCAAATAGAAGTAAGAGCAAAAGCAGAAAGCAAAAGACAGCCTGAAGCATGGAAATCATATAGAAATTATAATACAAAATATGAAATGGGAAGAGACCAAATAGCACCTACTTATTTTAAAATAAAGATGCCAATAAAACCATTAAGATGAATTTATATGTGCACTTCACATTTCCTAACAAATGCATACAAAATTACATTCTGTAATGACACAAATGCTCAATGTTGCACAATGCAATTGTATCTGGTGATAGAATATTCAACAAACTAATAGCAAAACAATCAGTTCTTTCAACTATAATAATGATCAACTTATGTACATTTCAGAATAGTTCAGGTACAGTTCAATTATGTTGAGTATTTTAGAGACAACACTAGATGAAGTATATAGAAAGACAATTTTTTATACTTTGTGGGCAAATAAGCAAATAAGCATGGTATATATGCCTGTATTTCGATCAGATCAGTTATTGTGATATTCGTTATTAGTAAAACATTCCAGAGTACAACCGATAAGTCTCCATTTACTGAAACCAAAGAATATCCATATATATAAAACAGGTTCCCTGCAATATAATTAAACACATCATTTAAGAAATATTTAAGTGATACTGGTAACCTTATGTCAAAACCTGAAACACTATGTTGAATACATTGTGTAAATAATACAGAAAAAAAGTATGATTTCCTGTGATTACCCCATTACCTAGCAGAATTCAAGTGAAGAGTATCAGAGAATATAAAGCATAATATGTCACTATGAAAACATAAATCAGGTAAGATGCCATCCTAATAAGAACACAATATGAGGAAGTGATTGTTAGATAAAAATATTTTCAAAGGCTTGTATTGATTCACAATTATTATATCAAGATCTTATCTATCAAAGAGTTGATAACAAAGGGATATATAGTGGAACAGATTCGTTATGTTGCATGTATATGGAGGTGCCAGATTTAATAAGAAAAGTTAGACAGTCACCAACAAAACTCTGATCCATTGTCCAAGAAATAAATGTTTCTTCATAACATCATGCAATCAGTCATTTTAAAATCCTTTCTTCCTAAAATGAGTCATAGAAATCCATTTAAATATTGGCTTACCTTCTTTTTAAAGTTTACTGTAAGCAACATGTCAGCCAATAAAGAGAGAAACAAAGGTGAAGACCTACTCTTTAATATGCACAAGAATAGTTTACAATAGTGAAATATGAAGAAACAATTAATAGGGATCATGAATGCATCCTATCTTTGAAGGAAAAGTTAGGTCAGAGGCACAAAATAATTGTGATATTAGAAATAAGTGCTGTGGAAGAAGCACTGCTTTAGTAAGTTAGTATTTTTTTTTAATGGGTGAAGAAAATATTCATTTTTATTTTACCTGCAAAACAGCATGTCTACTTCTTGGCACATCACAAAAGGGGTATGTGGCATAGACTACATAGCTCTTATTCTTAATATAATTTATTAATTTGTGCAGGCTCTTTTTTCTCCTTTGAACATTTACTAAACAGAGCTGTTGTGTTCAAAATTGATTTTGCTGTCTCAGCCACATTAAGGCTGAGATGCTTTCCGGCTTTCATCTGAATGAACAATTTCCTAGTTAGACACACTGGATTTGGAGTTGGGTCAATAAAAGCTTTACTGTGTCTTTTCTTCTTCCTCTTAGAGCTCACAAAAGAGAACTAAATTCCATTCATCTTTTCACTTGCCACAGTGGAATCTTTAGCAATGCAATTCTGACTTGAATGAAGAAACATAGCAAGAAATTGGCAGAGACACAAATAGGAATTCTTTATTTCTTATGTTCACACCCCTGATGATCAGTTACCTCTGGGTATGCATGTAAATTTGCTTCACTTGAGATATTTGTCTTTGCTGTGCTTTGGGAGCATAACTCATTACCAAAGGTTTATTATAATCCTGCTGAATCTTATGTGGCTAGCTCTTATTTGCAAGGAAGCCATTCTGATTAGATCCTGATAAATTAAAATTAAAGGATTTTAATTGTAATAGATCAAGTCAAGGAGTTCTTTTCTTCAACTTTGAATGGACCCATTTAAAGTAACTAAATATTAAAACATCAGAATTTTGTCATATTTATGAGCATGTCTAAGAATTACTTTTGAGATCTACATCCTACTTTATAAACCTTAATGTAAGAACCATGAGTTCTTTTCATCTGACACCTTGAACTGAAAAATAGCCAGTCCTAAACAATCTGCAGTGAATGGAAAACATTTTATGAGCCAGAAATATTGTGACTGTAAAAAGGATGTTAATACCTTAGGAGAAAGCATGGCTGTTAAGTTCAATGATGATTCCACAACTTGAGAAGCAAAGATGCTGTACTCCACTCTACTCTGCTTTACTCTACTTCAAGGATCTTACCAGATCACTTCTTAAATGGACAATACTTTTTTGCTCATAAATTTACTGACTTTCAGCCTATGCTTTCTTTACACAAGACACGACACAGAACACAAGAAGATTGTTGGGGAGAGGAAATTTTAAATATTGATTTTTTTGGAGTCTCAAGCCCCTTTTAAAATCTTTCTAGTGACATAAATAATGAGGAGGTTATGGAATATTCTATAAGGAAATAGGAAAAAGCAACTAGAAAAGGGCAGGAAAATTATTGCCGAAGTAATATAAAAATCTAATTTGTCTGGGGTTGGGATAGGGATTGGGAATTTAAGGTTTAAAGTGTACCAGGTTCCTATTTGGAATAATGGAAATGTTTTGGTAATAGATGGTGGTGATGGTAGCAGAGCATTGTGAGTGCCATTAACAGCACTGAAATATATATCTGAATGTGGTTAAAAGGAGGAAATATTTGCTTATATATATGGTAACAGAATAAATAAAAAAAAAAAAAAACCCATGGAACTACACTACACAGTGAACCTTAAGTTAAACTATGAATTTAGTGAATACAACAATTATAAAAATGTGCTATCATCAACTGTAACAAATGTTCCACACCAGTGCAAGGTATTAATAATAGGGTAGTATATAAGAATCCTGCATTTTATGCATGATTGTTCTGTAAACCCACAATTTCTCTAATAAAGTTAAAAAGGGGGGAAAATCTAATTTGTCAATAGGAAAAAGTCAACCAGGGTCTGAAAGAAACATTTAATGATCACTTTGTAAATACATGCTCAGGTATAAATGGACATAATGAAAAGACTAAATGAATTCATTTATGCAACCAATATTTATTGAGGGACTAGTATGTATCAACCATTGTTCTAGATTCTAGAATATAACAATGAATAAAATAATTTAACATCTTTCCCTACATTGCCTTTACACTCTAGTAGGGAAAGACAGACAATGAATAAAAGCAAGAATGTACCATAGACAAAAAGAAAGAGGGAAAAAAGGAATACAGAGAAGATGTGTAAGTAGAGAATGGTATTGAACTTCCTGCCTTACTCTTTATTGAGGAAAATAATATCCATCAAACGAGGTTAAAAATACAAAGATGGGAGGCGGATGTGGCTCAAATGGTTGGGCGTCCAAATGGAGTGACCTGGGTTCTATCCCTGGGACTTCCCTGTAAAAATAAAGAAAAATATAGAAGGCACGCTGGCCGTCAGGGCCCGTGAGTCGGTGAGACCCCCAAGCCCCGTGCGTGGTTGCGCCATCAGGCCCCATCTGCCATGCAACAAGATGATGACACAACAGGAGAGTGACACAAGGGAGAGCCAAGACGAGATGTACCGAAAAAATAGGAACTAAGGTGGCGCAGGTGGTAGGACGTCTCTCTCCCACATTGGAGTTTCCCAGGATAGAATCCCAGTGAAGACAGGAGGAGAAGGATGAGAAGAGAGGGCAGGAAACAGACACAGAGAATTGCCCAACGAATGGACACAAAAACAGCAAAAATGGCGGGGGGGGGAGGAGTGTAAAAATGGATAAAAGTAAATAAATAAATTAATCTTTAAAAAATTCCTTTGAAAAAATACAAAGATGAAAATATTCAACTGTTGGCTGGAAGGTCAATGTTTATTATTCTATTTCTATCTTGCTATTAGACTGTGAGATTGCTCATGTGAATCAAATCCAGATAGAATATCATAGAGGCTATGCTGAGAAATAAAGACCAAAGTGTATCAATTTCTTAGTTGAAAAATATAGGGAGGTTACATTAATGGGTGTGCTAATGAAACAAACACAATAGGTATGAAAAGGAAATGGCTTCTGTAAGGAAAAAAAATCATGCTTAAGCTATGGGGATTCTTTCAAGAATAGCTAAATATACAAATGGGAAGAAACCAGGGAAGATAACATGCTTAGAGTTTCAAAAAAAACTTGTAATAACATTTATTTTAGTTTCCTAGGCTGCTCAAAGGAATACCATGAAATGGTTCAGCTTAAGCAATGGGAATTTATTCACTTACTGTTTGAGTCTGGGAAAATGTCCAAATCAAGGCATCATCGAGGCGATGCTTTCATCCTGAAGACCAGCTGCCACTGCTCCTTACCTCCTCTGCACATGGCAAGGCACATGGCAGTGTCTGCTATCTCTCCCTTCTCTTCTGTGTTGTGTGGATTTCAGCTTCTTGCTTCCATTGTTCAGGAAGACGGCTGCCACCCCACTGTTCTAGGCCTTTTCTATCAAGCACCTCACAATTCTTCCAGCCTGTACCCATTACCCAATTCCAAAGCCTTTCCATATTTTTAGTATTTTCATTAGCACCCTACTCTTCTAGTACCAAAATCAGCACCTCAGGATGTGTCTTATAAAGGACTCCAGCAAGAGGATTAAGACCCATTAAGATTCTGGTAAGTCTTTGAAGTAGGCTTATCAAAGGTCCTACTTACAATGGGAATGGGTTTGCACCCACAGGAACGGATTAGATTTAAGAATATGTTTTTCTGGAGTGCATACAGCTTCAAACCACCACATCATTCCATATGAAAGAAAGCTTTAAAGTCTATTTTTATAGACTAGAATTGGCTTAGAACTAGAGAATGTTACTGAGGTTACAAAAGAGATAGATTTTTCTTAAGATGTAAACATCTACACAGTAAGAGTCCTTAGAGCTAATGCAACTATTACCAAAAGAGTGTGTAATACACATTCTGTCAATGGCACATAGTTATCCTAGGTAGTGAAATGTCAAGCTGATGGAAATAAAGCCATCAATTCATATTTAGGAACAGTTATTGAGCACCTCACAGGTGCAGGGCAATATATCAAGTATTAAATTACAGAGATATTTTAAAAATATGGTCCCTGTATTGAAGAAACCATCAGCCAGATGGTTAGGACTGTCCTATAAAGAAAGAATTATAATGTCAGGTGTTAAGCACAATGATAGATTTATGAAAAGGATGTCTTGAGAGCATATAACTCAGGCTGGCATGGGGCAGTTGTCCTTGAACCAAAAACTGCTTAATTCAAAGCCCATGCATTCTATTACTGCTAAAAACAGAAAGCACAAAAGAGGAAGTCAATGTACTTCCTAGGGGGGAAATGACTTCAGTAATGAGGCAGAGATGAAAAAGTAATTTCAAGAAGGTCAATATTAACTTTCTGAGAACCTAATATGTGCCAGCAACTCTGCTAAGATTGCTAGGTTTACGAAAATGAATAAAAGAGTTTTTTAGCCCTCGAAGAGCCTATCAGTCTAGGAGGGGAGAAAGAGAGGTGTACACCAATTACTTTTGTACATTGATATAAACATGTTTATGGGGAAATGCACTAAATACACGGATGACCCAAAGGATTAAATGACCATCTCTGCCTGAGTGAGATGGGTAAGCTCCCCATAGGATTCTTAATTTTAAGACATTAAGAAGTAATTTGGAATTCAAATATTTAAGGCAAAAGGGGGCATTTTAGAGAGCAATATGTTGCAAAATCACAAATGCATAAATAATCATTGTGTTAGTCAGCCAAAGGGGTGCTGATGCAAAATACCAGAAAAATCAGTTGGTCTTTATAAAGGGTATTTATTTGGGGCAGAAGTCCACAGTTATCAGGCCATAAAGCATAAGTTTCTTCCCAAACCAAAGTCCATTGCCACATGTTGAAGCAAGACAGCTACCAACATTTGCCAGGGTTTAGATTTCTTGGGTTCCTCTCTTCCGGGGGCTGTGTTTCTCTCCGGGCTTAGCTTCTCAGTTTCCTCTGCAAGGTCAGCTGTAGACTATGAGGCTTTCTAGGCTTTGCTTCTCTCCATAAGGCCAGCTGTGAACTCTCAGACGAATGGCTTGTCTCTATCCTGGGGCCTTCTCTCCCTACTCACAACCAAGCTCTCTTACTTCCCGGGGCTCCTGCTCAAGACTCCAACATCAAAACTGCTCCCTCTGTCCTTTGCCTTGCCTTTTATATTTGATTCCTGCCCCACCAACGCCCTACTGAAGTGGCCCAGTTAACGCCCTAATTATAATCATGCCCAGATTAGCAGACCAGTTTACAAGCATGATCCAATACATATTTTTGGAATTCATAATTACATCAAACTGCCCAAGGGCTACACTCTACCCTCTGAATTCCAAAAATACATTACAATATTCAAAAAAACTTAGATCAGTAACAATTCAAGTACAAAATCATATCATAGGCAGTTTAAAGAAATAGTTTGTCTTGAGGCAAATTTCTGTCTGCTATAGACTTCTGAAACGTACAAAACCATTTAACTGCTTCCAACACACAAATGGAAAGACGAAGGATAAACATTTTCATTATCATAAGGAGAAATTGGTATGTTAAACATGAGTCAGGATCCTCTACAGTTCAGTAAACCTGCAGGGCATCCTCCATTCGATTTCAAAGTCTGAGAGTCATTCTTAAGATGATGGTTTCTTCTCCTTGGGGCCACATGGGGACCCACTCTTTCCACAGACTTTCCCAAGGGCCATTTTCTTGGTTCCACCCTCATCAAGCATCTGGGTGTCAACCAAGCTCCAGACCTCACCCTCCAAGAGTGTTGGGGTGATTGCCACACCTTACTCAATCTTTGGGTTAGAGTCTTAGCCCCCCTAGTACAGTGAGGTGAAGACAACATTCCCCCTAACCTTTGGCATACAGGTTCAACCCTCTGAGAGCAATGGGTTGACCACCTGGCCTTCTCTAATCCATGGGGGACAGGAGCACACCTCTCAGACCTATGGGGTGCTGACCTTAACCAGCGAAATCTTTGAGGAATGTGCTCCACCCTTCCTCCACCCTGGGGAGGCAAAACTCTCCCAGAACATCGGATGGGAACATCCACCCTCTTCAACTCCTGGGGCAAACTCACCCTCTCTGTATACATGGCCCAAGGTGATGTCTTAATTCTAGATCTCAGCATCCATGGTTTTCCTCTTGAAGCTCTTTTTCCTTCAATATCTCCTTTCCATGTCCTTTTTTGTCCAAGCTGACAGTGGTTTTGTTCACACAGCTCTCTCAAAAACTTTGTTGATTTAGCATGCAGGAAGCAGGGGTCCAAGCCATCAGACAGTAAGACTTTCCACAAGTCTTTCCAAGATAACTGCATCTTCAATTCTGATTTACAAGTTCCAAGTTTAGTAAAGTCTTCAAATGGGGCATTTTCATCTGGGAATTTGATTTCCAGAAACTTGGAAGTTCTGGAATCAGTTTCTGCTTTCTTTGTGCCCAAAAGTTCAGTCCTTAGTGTATTTGCTCACCTAGTATTTTACTATAAGCTGCAAGGAGAAGCCAAGACACATTCTCCGAATTTACCTTAGAAAGTTCATCAGCTAAATGCACAAGTTCACCATTTTCAAATTCTGTCTTTCATATAACACCAGGACTTAATCTTGCTAAGTTCTCTGCAATTTTAAAACATGGATTGCCTTTCCTCCAGTTTCCAATAATAGTTTCATCATTTACTTCTAAGGCGTCATAGAAAGTCTCTTTACCATCCATATTGCTATCAACAGTTTCTTCAAGGTGGCCTGGGCTTTTTCCATCAAGCATTTCACAATTCCTCCACAAAATACCCCTTACCAATTTATAAAACCATTCCAACATTTTGGTAATTGCAAAAGCACTACCTTACTCCCAGTACAAAATTCTGTGTTAGTCAGCCAAAGGGGTGCTGATGCAAAATACCAGAAAATCAGTCTTTATAAAGGATATTTATTTGGGGTAGAAGTCCAAGTTATCAGGCCATAAAGCACAAGTTTCTTCCCTCACCAAAGTCCATTGCCACATGTTGGAGCAAGACAGCTGCCGATGTTTGCCAGGGTTCAGGCTTCTTGAGTTCCTCTCTTCCCGGGGCTGTGTTTCTCTACGGGCTTAGCTTCTCTGTTTCCTCCACAAGGTCAGCTGCAGACTGTGAGGCTCTCTAGGCTTTGCTTCTCTCTACAAGTCCAGCTGTGAACTTTCAGATGAATGGCTTGTCTCTATCCCGGGGCCTTCTCTCCTTACTCACAACCAAGCTCTCTTACTTCCCAGGGCTCCAGCTCAAGACTCCAACATCAAAACTGCTCCCTCTGTCCTTTGCCTTGCCTTTTATATTTGATTCCCACCTGGGGTGGGGCTCAAAGCCCTACTGAAGTGGCCCAGTTAACGCCCTAATCAAAACTTAATCATGCCCAGATTAGCAGACCAGTTTACAGGCATGATCCAATATATATTTTTGGAATTCATAATTACATCAAACTGCCCAACGGCTACAAACATGAAGCATTAGAGGAAGTATAAGTAGTTTTACATGGTTGGAGCAGTGGTCACATGTACAACTGAACAGATGGACCTATGAAGGGCCTTACCTAACATATTAAATATTCCAGTTTGGCAGGAACATGGGTAATATGTAAAGGAATTATAGACGATATCACTGGGTGCCTCGTTGGTAACAAATGTTGAAAGACCTTGAATACTATAATATTTTATACATTATTTGAGAATAAGGAGAATCCATTGAAGGATTTTAAGCCAGAAAGTTTAGGGAGTGTTGCTTTAAGAAAATGTATTTTTCAACTGTCAAAGAATGCTTGGAGGAGCAGAAGATGGTATCAGCAGAGATAATAGCAATGGAAATTGGTTGCTACCATGGATATGGAAAATAAAAAAGTGAGAGATAGGTGTCAAATATGGATTTTGAGTCTTTATATAAATGGGTGATAAAAAAAATTCAACTGCTTTTATCCACTAAGAATATGAGAACCAATATTAGAACAACAAAACATTGCGGGAATTCAAGATCCAATCCTGCTTACATACAATTTGGTAAGCATTTATAAAATAAAAAATGGAGTAATTTCACTTTTCCTTCCCATTACAAATCCTTTTGTACTTTATATTCCTTATCAAGTACATTTTTTTTCTTCTATCATATTTCTAAAGAAGCCGTTGGAAGTTCAAGCCACCATGAGCCCTTACATTCCCAATTTCCTTTTTCTTTTTCATAAAAAGATCATGAAAACATGCTTCTAGCAGCTGGCGCTAGTACCTTCCCAGCTGTTCTTTCTCCTCTCAGCACCTCAGGATGTGGTATTGGGCAATGGACCAGTTTAAGAAACAGCCTTTATTACCCATGATATTAGCTCTCCTGATTCTAAGACAAGAACAGATGTTCATCCAGAAAAATAATTAAGACATGGGAGCATATTTCCACATGTACTTCCATTTGTACTGACCTCCACCAAAGCCAGATTTTGTCTGCTCCAGACAGAACCACTGGCTCCAAGTCTTTAGGGAATAATCTGATGAGTCAGGAACTGGGACCTTGAGGAACGTCTCCTTCAAAGAAGAACATATTCCACCAAACATAACAGCTTTTTCTCCCACTGCTTTCCTCTTTGCCCTGTCCCTCAGTTTGGTGCACACTGTCTGCTCTTGCTGAGTAGAAAATTCAAACTTGCTCCTAATTAGCAAAAAAGAAACTTTAGTTTGGGTATTATTGGTGAGAGGTATGCTTTTATTTCTATTTGCCTTCCTTTTCTCCACAAGGGTAGGTTAGAATATAATTTATCATCCATTCCAATGAAGTTTGATAGTAAAAGAGATGTTATTAATAATTATCTTGGGCCATTGAGTGTACAGGAGCACTTGCGACACAGGGTCATCCAACTTAAGGAATTTTAGGATGTGGCATCTGGGATAAAGCAATGTAGTTTTTGAACTAAATTTAATATGATTCAAGGACTTCACTAGATTTAGTGGAATCTTATGCCACCCCCAATGAAAATGATGTGTTCTCTTTCTCTTATTTTTTGTTATTACTTGAAATGATTATATGTATGCTATTTTACTATTCTCTTTCTTTTGATTGTCCATGAACCTGCAGATCTCATTTTAGCTTTATATTATTCAAATGGACACTTTTCAAGTGTCTACAACCTAGAGATGACATTTTAAAAGTTATTTCATCACTTTAAACAGTACATATCATCTAGGAAGTTATTTCGAAAGTTCTGTTTACTTGTGGCTCATTAGACTATTGGTCTTTGAACTCTTTCTCTTTCTCTCTCTCTCACACACACACACACAAACTTGCAATTAATCACCATTTAACATGCTTTAGCTTTTTCTGAATGTTTAGGGTTAGGGAAAACTTCTCAATACTGTTTCATCACTATACCCAACATGTCAGGCAATTATTAGTCATTCTTTGTGTACCTGTGAAAACAATGAAATGTCATTGGAAAATAATTACCTAACTGGAATTTCAAACCCATTTAACCAAAAATACAAAATGAGAGCCACAAAACAAAATGTGTATTAAAAACAGTGTGTAACATATTGTTTGAGTCACACACACAAAAAAAAAACTTTACATGTATCCATTACGTTTAATTGAGAAATGTATATATTTATTCATCTGTGTTTACTTTTTAGTTTTTAATTGTTTATGTTTTCAATTATTAAATGTACTAAATAAAGTTAAAAAAAAAAAAACTTCAGGTAGTACCAAAAATCAAAATCAAAAGCATAATCCCTGCCAAAAAGTACCTACCAGTTATCTCTAAGGAAAAAAAGTTCAAACCTAAAATTTGCCTAGAAATAAACACCAAAAAGGAGGAAATAAATAAAATGCAAAGTATGTTCTTTAGCGTTATGGAGTTGTATAGGGAATATCTTAAATTTCCAGTTTTTGTACTTAATATTGTAGGATAAATAAAGGAGAACAAACATCCTGCCAGTTTACACAAAAAGAAGTATATTGATACTAAAACAATAATATTTTTGAATGGCTCGGCAAAATGTGACTACAAGTGTTCTAAGATAATGGGTAAGTCTGTCACTTAGTGAGGTAAAGTTGCTGGGCCAAAAGGAGGTAAGACACCCCTCCTCCAGAGCAGGCCTTATTAGTGAGAAGTCAATAGGGAATAAAGCTCCTGATGCAACTGAATCACTTGAGAGAAAAGACCATCTAGGTCCAGGCCCCTCCTTCTGACAATAATATAATGCGGCGAAGCAATAGTGCACATTCTGCTTGCTTCCAAGACACACTGAGGCTCACTTTCAGATCTAAGCTGATCTCCTTTAGAAAAAGAAAATTATACTGGGAGTTGAAATCCAACTGTGGTCCAATATAAATCACTGATGTTACTCCATCAACAGCCACATCTATTCCATAAGAGTTCTTCCCCTCAGAACAGAAGAGAGAGATTAGAGGGATGAGAGGTTGGGGTCAGTGCCTCTGACTGACTCTTTATTCACTGTTAAGTGCTCAATTTAATTGACCTATTCAGAGAGCTTTCAAGGAAAATTAGAAGATATTTATTCTCAATTACATTTTATTACTCAGGCCTTTGCTACTCAAACTATAGTGCTATAACACTAGTCTGATCTGGTTGCTTGCTATAAATTCTTAGGATCTAGCTCAGACCTACAAATCAGAATGTGCATTTCAACAGGATACCCAGAAGATTTGTATTCATATTCAAGTCTGAAGGGCTCTGCTCTAACTCAAGGGCCAAACATAAGCTCAGACAGCTTAGTAACTTGCCCAATAATAACTCAGTAGTCCATGATGAAGTAGTATTAAAATAATCTCTAAGAAGAGAATGTCTCATCGTTTAATTTGAAGTGTAATATTCCCCAATGTTTCTCATTTAAAAGTCTAAAGAAAGTACAAGCAGTCTTAGAAAGATTACTATGGTGAGTGAATAACAGATTTTTCAGCCAGAGGCATCTGATGCAAAATATCCCCAGTAATTTAAATCACTTAAGAAATGTTCAGGAAAAAAGTTTGTATCATAATATGCTGAAATTATCATCACCAAAGGAAATATTTATTTTAACTAGGTAAAAATATCATAGATCATGTTCAGTTCAATTTAACAAGATAGATATATGAACACATACATATTCTCTAATTCTATAAAAAAAAAATCCCTTTGAAATCATCAAAGAAATATAAATATAAAGTTAAGCAATAGCAATATTGGAAATCCCTGAAGGGTGCTGTGATGGTTAGGCTAATGTGTCAACTTGGCCAGGTAATTGTGTCCAGGTGTTTGGTCCAGCAAGCACTGGGATAATTGTAATACAAGAGCCTTATGGACTTCAATCACCAGTGAGTTTACTGCGTGGATGGCTGATTACATCTGCATCAATCAGGGAGATCACATCATCAATGGGTAGCGCTTTTATCCAATCAGTTGAATGACTTAAAAGGGGAAGTGACTTCAACATTCAGAGAGATTTCCCAGCTCATCGTTGGACAGGCAACTTCTCCCAGAAACTCATCAACGACCTTTCATCAGACTTTCATCGGAGCCACTGGTTTGCAGCCTGCCTGCGGAACCCGGACTTGTACATCTCCACAGTCGCGTGAGAGACTCTTTTAAAATCTCATATTATTGACAGATATCTCCTGTTGATTCTGTTTCCCGAGAGAACCCTGACTAATACAGGTGCCTTCAGCTGACCAGAAGATTGGAGAATTTCTGGAACATATAATGCAGACAGGACCAGAATGATGGCACAAATTTTGAGAGCACAGTAACACATAAATCTATACATATAAAATGGAGAAGCTCCATGTAAAGCAAATTCAAAATCATTACATCAGATTGAGAGATGGCTGGGAGAATGTGGGAATCATGACTATCATCTGAGTAAATGAATCAAAATAATTTCAAAAGCAGAACTTTTGAAATAACTTGCATTGTATCCAACATATAGGACTGAGTTCTCTGGTAGACTAGGGAATCTGAAATTGAGTGAGTGAGCTGGGGAATCAGGGCAGCACACCAAGCAGTTTAGAACCAAAATAAAGGACCTCCATTTTAGAAGACATTCTACTAACACACACGTACACACACACACACACACACAAATCGTGATCCTTTTTTGGTCAATATTAGATCAATAAAAACAAAAGCCTTTTTTTTTTTTTTTTTTGGAGAAACTAATGCAACAGACAACGTTTTGCCAAGTATCATATAAAGTTAGAAAACACACAGTTTTAAGTATGGAGCAATAACATAACTACAGATATGAAAGTTTTCTCCTGCTAGAGGAACATAATTCTAACTTGAGTTAGACTAAACATTCCACCTCTCTGAACTGATTGATATACAAATTTATATACCAAAATGAACCATATTATGCATGTTCATGTGTTTCAGGAAAAATAAAATAAATAAATTTGACCAATGGAATTACTATACTCAAGATATGGATAATAGATAAAACAGAAAACAATTTTTAAATAACAATATTAAGTATAAACAAAAAATTGATAGGATTTATCATCATAAAAAGACTAACATACACAAAAAATTGAAAAGATTTAGCATTGTAAAAATACTACCATTAAAAAAAGTAGTTGAAGTATTGGAAATTATAAAAATTATTGCTAAGATAAAAAAATCATAAATGGGGTGAATAAAAGAAGGTTTCTAGTTAAAGCGTGAATTAACTGAGTGATAGTGCCAAGAATTGTCCCTGAAGGCAGTAAAAAAGGATGAAAAAGCAAATAGCATGAGAGAAATGGAGGTTAGACTCAATTCAAATATCCACATAATAGGAATTCCTGAAGGGGAGAACAAAGAGAATGGAGAGAAGAAAATAAAGTAATAATTAAAATAGTCACAAAGCTAAAGAAAGCTGCAGATTATTTAAAGTAGACTCATACTTGCTTTGGGCACTTGCTAGAATATGAGTTGTTGGAAATTAAAAACAAAGAATCCAAAATAAATGTATTATCTTACTCATGTAAAAGACACTTGAAAACATCACTAGGGTTAAAGAGTTTACCAAATTTTAAATTACAGCTTATTTAGAAAAGCACAACAAATCAAAACTGCTGAATCGAGCTAAAATGATAGAGTAATCTGTATAGTCTAAATATATACACTAGAAAACGAAAACAGATTTAAAAATATTTAGACACTCATTTCAAGGATCAATAAAAAATAATAATATAAGACAACTCACAGAAGAAAGAACGTAATGACAAAAACAGAAACAAAGCAAATAGAAAATATAACCGTAAGATCAAAAGTAGATAAATAAAAGCAAAAGCTGGTTCTTTGAAGAGTTTAATTAAACAAACACATTTTTACCTCATCAAAAATAATCTAGAAAACAAACAGCTTTAAAATGGAAAGGTGTTATAACTACAGATAAGGAAAAGATTTCATAAATTATAGGAGATTATTAAGTGTAAGTTTTCACCAATAAATTAGAAAAAAAAACAGAGTTTTGAGGAAAATGTAAATTAACCAAATTGACCCAATAAGAGTGAAAAATGATAGAAGTTTAAAAAGAATCCTTCATTTGCAAGGTTTTAAGCATCAAATATAGTTAATTCTTATGATGTTAAGGCCTTTCAGAAAATAGAAAAACAGAAAGCTTCTCAAGGTTGGCAAGATCTTTATGATAAATGAAAATTGTTAGCCTTACCAAAGAATCTAATTCAATCTCATTAGTAAAAAAGATATGAAAATATGAATAAAGATGTGATAAGTCCTGTCCAGCAGCAGACTGAAATAATGCATTGTGGCTAAGGAAAATTTTCCCCAGAAATGCAAGGATTTTTCATTACTAGGGAATCTTTGAATATATGAACCATATTATTTATACTCATTAAGTTAAAAATTAGTTTAAATGACTCAGAGGCTAAAAGCTTTATTCAGCTGACGCTTCTCTACAGTACTTGAAGACCAGGCAACGCCCTGATCGGAAGCAGGACTGGAGTTTTATAGGCTGAGAAGAGGGGTGTGTGCCCTTGCAGTCAGGTCCAGGTCTGGTCCAGGTTGCAGTTTCCTTCTTCTCTGACTGCTGCTAAACTTGCAGTTAGGACAGCTGGAGATTGTTTCGGTTTTTCATGCCTATTGCTTGTTGAAAGCCTACTCCAACAACTGGAAGAACAATTCTTTTGAAAGTTGTTTTCTTCAATCTGTATAGTTTGTCAAAGTTTGGTGGAGGGAGAAGAAAAAAAAAAGGACCGAAAGGAAGAGAAAAGAAGTGAGAATAAAAGGGAAGGCGGCAAGGGTTGAAGCAAGAACTGTCTTTGAAATTGCATGAATAGATTTAAAAATATAATCTAAAACAGGGGTTCTCAACCCTTGGGATCTGTGGAAAGATTTCAGGGGGTCCGTAAGCTTGAACTGAAAAAAATCAACTTATCTTTATTTTTTCTGACCTCTAACTGAAGTCTAGCATGTCCTTCATTTATGACTGTATGCAATAAATTACAGCAGTATTCATCTCATATCACATTAAAGTTGTTGCATATCTCGAAAAATCACTTACGCTCATTCATACTTCGAAATTATGGTAGCTGTTAGACCCGAAGCTAGCTGAGTGTCATAAAACTATCTGCCGCTACATTCTGAGAAGGGCCTGGTGGTTTTCACCTGACTGGCAAAGGGGTCCATGGAACAAAAAAGGTTAAGAACCCCTGATCTAAAAGATCATCCACACAAATACTGAAAAAACAGTTCATATATAAAATTTAACACCAATTGCATATTTTGTTGAAATGCATTGACCTGAAAATTACAGCAAATAGCACACTTCATACATAAACATATATTTAATGCAATCCTATTAGAAGCAGCAACAAGATTGGGGCGGCCACTATCATGGAGATCCTTGTTTGGTCTGCTTAGCACTATTCTTTCCCTCTGAGAAAAATATCCCCTTTCTATAGGGAATTCTTCCCCACAGTCAGGGTGGAGAAGGGTAGTCCCTATATTCTGCCATCAGCTGGCAGTTCATTGTTTAAGGCTAAACATATGACCCAAGCCAAACCAATCATCATTCTTTCCCAGGCAATTTTTTTCAAACTAAAGCTGAAGAGATTTAATGCCAACTAGCAGAAAAAGCTTTGAGATAATGAAGCTTTATGCATCTATAGTTCCTGTCTATAAAGGAACAAACATGCCTGGTGAAAATGAGACCAAAATGGAGAGAAAAACAGAAATGAGTGAGCTAGAGAATGAGTCCTGGTTGCATTTCAATTACTGGTTTAGATTTTCTCTCAGACCCAACCGCAATGACTTTTCTTTATGCAGTTGTGTGAATTTCCCAATAATTTTCTCTTTTCACCTAAGTTAATTCAAGTTAAATGTATGTTATTTGCAACCAAGGGTTCTGGCTAAAACATCTGTTATCACATGCAACATTGTTCTTAGGACCCAAGAAGTACAACAAGAGAAGGAAAGTGGATAGAAAGAATAAACGTAGAAAATAAAGATAATATAATTATGTGTCAATGATCTTTACATCTATCAAGAACATGCAAGAAATTCCATTAAAAATATTGAGCAATTAGTAATGTGGCTAAAGATAAAAATATAAAAATCAAAAATAACTTTCCCATTCATTAGCAATAAGAAATTAGAAAGCATAACAAAAAAGATCTGTATGCAGCAAACACTACAAAATACTTGATAATTAGACAATAATTACAGAAAATTTTTTACTGAAGTGTATGAGTTGCAGAAGAACCTCATGTTTCTGGATGGGAAGATACACATTGAAATTTTTTTTCAATTTTAAATAAATCTTGCAAATAAATGCAATCAAAATAAAATCACAAAGAAAAAATTTTTAAAGGAATATTGGGAAGGATGCAGACACCAAATGAACTATAAAGTAACATTAATTAAAAGAATCCTTGTGAAGGGTAAACAAAAAAATTGATAGGAAAATATACAGAGTTCAAATATGGACCACATACATATGTGTATGTGGGTATGTATATATATGTAAAAATATTGCATTTCAATTCAATGCAAGAATATATTATTTAATTAATTCATAGAAACAACTGACTTTTTCTCCTGAAAAAAATTAAGTTAGATTCCTACAATAAAAAAATTTATAGCCCTTCTATTATACACATAAGGATGAGAGATAGTAAAGAAAATTTATTTTTAAACATTTAGTTGATGACCTTGCTAAACAATACATACATTTTGAAAGTACTAAATGAAGACTAATGAACCTGATTACATAAAATATGAATAGTTTTGTGTACAGAAAGATATCAACACAAGGCTAAAGACAATAATAGACCGGAGGAAAAATTTTCTGCTTATTATTTTGCAAAATAAAATATCCAGTAGAAAACGGGGGAGAGGATATAAACAGAAAATTTGCAGAATAAAAACAAATGGCAAACAAACATGAAATTGTCTAAATTTCCCAAGTGAATAGAAAACCACCAAACAAAATATCAGTGACACTGCTTATTGCTCATTGGGTTACTAAAAATGTAGAACTTAGATAATATTTAAATTTGAGAAAATTGGAGAAATGTATGACCATATATGCTCTTGATGGGAGTACTACTGACAGCATATTTTGATGTAATTATCAGTTGCTAGAAAAATTTAAAATATACACGCATTTGTCCTGAGCCATTCTACTCCTAAGACTCTATCCTCCTCAAGCAGATATCTAAGAATATATATATATATACAAGCATGTTTATTACAGCATCAATCAAATGAAAAAATCAAAAGTATTTAAAGTTCATCAATGGTAAAGGATTAAATTAATTAAAGCTCATCCATTTTATGGAATACAAAGCAGCTATTAAAAACAATAAGGTAGCTTGACGTGTATGGATATGGCAAAACTTATAAGACACACTGTTAATGAACAAAGCATATAGAAATGTAATATAAGTTGGCATGTATGTAGGAACATTTTTTCTAACCTCTGTCTGTTTTATAAATAAGTAGAATAAAAATGTAGAGTGATACACACTAAAATGCTAATAGTTTTTGCCTTTGGACTAGAAAGTTGGAGGGAAGGGAAAGCAAGAGGTAAGATTTTTCATCCTTTACTGTGTATATTTCTGTATTATTTGAATTATTTATAACCAGGTGTATTAGTCAGCCAAAAGGGTGCCGATGCAAATTACCAGAAATCTGTTGGCATTTATAAGAGGGTATTTATTTGGGGTAGAAGCTTACAGTTACTAGGCCATAAAGCTTAAGTTACTTCCCTCACCAAAGTTTGTTGCCACATGTTGGAGCAAGATGGCTGCCAACATCTGCCAAGAGTTCAGGCTTCTGGGGGATTGTTTCTCTCCAGGCACAGGCTTGCTTCTCTCCACAAAGCCAGCGGTAGACTATCAGGTGAATGGCTCTCTCCTTCCTCACGACCAAGGTCTTCTGTGTTCTTACTTCCCCATGCTCCAGCATTAAAACTCCAAACTCCCTTTCCTAGGGTGTGGTTTCTCTGTGGGTTCCAGCCCACCAAGGGGTCAGGGATGCAACATCCTACTGACGTGGCCCAAACAAAGCCTTAATCATTATTTAACCAAGTAAAAGTGAAACTTCTGAATCCAATACACTCTAATATGCCCAGAGGAAAAGACCAGTTCACAAACATAATCCAATATTTCTTTTTGGAATTCTTCAATAACGCCAAACTGCTACACCATGTATCCATTCATAACTTTTGGAATTCAAGAAATGAATGACTGGTACAAAATATATTTAGCTCTAACATAGCAAATAATGTAATTATTTTACAACCTGATGGGTCAGAGGTAGGTTGTGGTTTGCCATCAATCCTTGAAGATTATTAATCAGCATTTATAATATAATTTTCTATGTGCTTCTCTGCTTCTCCATGCTGGAGGATGGCCAGATTGTAAGTTCCTTGAGAGCAAGAACTTTTTTCAATTTTGTATTGCTGGGGCTTAGCACAACCCTGACATTTACATTTGGCAGTAACAAATACTTTTACATTTGTTAAGTGAATGATTGGTGGAGAATGCTATTCTGGAGATCATGTGGTCATACAGTAAGGTCATTCTACTTTCATAATACAAAGAATCACCTAGATGTACATGGAGAACTCTTTTCTAAGGGGAAAAAAATACAGCCTTTAAGGACTTTCTATGATCACTTCTCAGAAAATCTTCAATTTCCACATAATCATACTTCATACAGATGTATGGTGCATCAAAGAAATGGATTTGGGGTGGTGGGGTCATAGCTTAAATGTGGGAGATAGATTCAATATGCCAAATGTAAGAAGAACACAACCCACCAACAGATTATGTATACACACACACACACACATACACACATTATTGTTAATCTGGTAGATAAAATAATCATGAAATGAAAAAGTTCTCACATTAAGCAGCATTGCCCTAAGGATTCTGTTCCTAGGAAGAAAATGCAGCCCTGGGTAGTGCGGCATGCAAAGCCAAGCCAGTTGCATGTTGTGGCAGCGGATGTGATAGGAGCTCAGCTGGAAAAAGGACAAATATATTTCATCTGTTTCTTGCAGTCAAATTAAAAATAATCACCTTAACTTTTCCACAATGTGCAGATTTATAACTTTGTTGAAAGTGTTAAGAATAATCCATTCTTTTTTTCTTTGTTTACACAAATTTAAGGCTCAACTTTAATGACAATTTGCAGCAATTTTTTTCAAATATAATTTTAAATCACAGTGTGAGCTTCAGATTTAAATTCTCTGTGTGGCTCAGCTGTCTTCACTGGTACCTCACAGGACTTTTAGAAATTTGTGTCTAAAAAGATAAAACTCTATATACAAGAGGTAGTAGGAAACCACCTCCTTTTTAAACTAATGGTTACCTCAATCCTTTAGTGAAACATTCATTTTAAATGATGAAAGAAAAACAAACAGTTTATGGGCCAGGAATTTGCAAACAGAGCACAATCAGAAAACAAAAATGTGAAGACTATTCTAACTACTCTGGATGAGAGTGTTAGTTCCAGAGATCTAAAACACCTCAGGTGATAAACTAGGACATAGTAGGCTATCCTGACAAAAGAGATAACTAATATGGAGCTTTGGGGACTTCATCAGCTTTAAGCATTATGTCTGGAAATTAAGAGTGTAACCAGCCCCTACTCTTCAATTAAGTATAGAAGTCAAAGCCTATAAATATCCCAACTCTTTTGCCAAACCATGAACCTTGAGGTAACCATGGGAAAGCAGGAAGATCAAGCTCTGAAGGGGCTGTGCTTCCCCATGATAGAGATAAGTGGAATGTCCTTTCTCACCCAGTCTTTAAAAAAAAAAAAAAAAAGATGTATTTTATTTATTGCCCCCCTCATTGTTTGCACTTACTGTCTGCTCTCTGTGTCTGTTAGTTGTGTGCGCGTCTTCTCTCTTTTTTGTTAAGAGGCACTGGGAACCAACCCAGGACCTCCCATGTAGGAGGGAGGTGAGCCACCTTTGCTTCCCATTTGGTTTTTCATTGTGTTTCCTCCTTGTGTCTCTTCGTTGCATCATCTTGTTATGCAAGCCCGCCGTGTCAGCCCGTTGTGTCAGCTCCCTGTCTTGCTCTTCTTCTTTAGGAGGGACCAGGAACCAAACCTGGAACCACCCATGTGCTAGGTGAGCACCCAACTGCTTGAGCCACATCCATTTCCCACCCAGTCTTAATAGTGGCTCTTATTTAATCTATTGATTTATTTTTTTTACTTTTAAAGTTGTTTATATATATATATATAACATTTTACCAGTGATTGGATTGACTGTGTCCAGATGATCCTGTGTGTGATCATTTTTAATGGCATTGTTGACAAATATCCTACCAAGAAAGCTACCTGTTATGATGGTATATGACCAACATCCCTGAGCAGGTGATTGAGTTGGGTGGGAGAAGTTTCAAGGATTAGAGTGAGCAAGTTTTTAATGTGGATGGAATGTCTGTCTAGACACAGTGTTGGTGATGGTAGTGGTGAGAGTATGAAATCAGGGGTAACGAACAAAAGTCAAAACCTTTCTTGTGGATAATTTCCAAATCAACTCTTCCAAAGTCTTTTATTTATACTGCATTTTAATATGCAGTGTACTAAGCATGTTAAAAGAAATGAATAGATAAATTGAGTTTTCCAAAACTCCTTAAATAAATGGAAGGGTTGACAAAATAAATCAGAGATAAGACATCCTCAAGAAATATATTTGTGAGTTGAAAATAAGTATTTTCAAACTCTCACCCAAATATTAAATTTTATATGCTTATATTTTCTATAATTCAAGAAATTTTAGTAGCATAAAACAGATCTTTGTTGTTATATAAGCTCATTAATTCTTCTGTCAGAATCCTCAGCAATGACTGTTCAAGCTATTCACTGTTTCTATTAAGACTCTCCTGAGAAATGTTCTCATTTTAAAAACTTGTCCAATATGTTGCAAGATATTTTTCCATGGTCCTCTTCAGTAAGTTTTGCACATAATGCACATTTCCAAGGATAAATGATTACTCCCTAATGATTATTGAATCAGCATCTTTACTTCATTACTCATAAAATATCTACTAAATGAATAGCCAAGTGAATAGATGTTCCACAGTCTCCATTTCTAATTCCTACCGTCATCAACTACTAACTACTGCCTCACTGAAGAATCTTACTGATCTCAAAGTACTTCCAAATCTCATCAGAAAAGCCTCTGAATGTAGAAACCACTATTTGGCATGTTAGCTGAAGCTCAGATACTCTGCTTTTTACATTTCATGAATTTGATGGACAAAACAGCTTATTACAGAGAAGGACTTTCATACGAGGCTCAGTGGACTTCTCATACTTGAAATACCTTTTTAAATTTTTAGGAAATTTTTGTGAATCAGACACCAACCAATGAAGTTTCCTGTAAATCACTTTTGGTATTTGAATTAAGGGAAAAAGTAAGTAGCAAAATATGCCCAGTATATTTTACCAAAGTTATGTTTAAATTTAGCCCTTTTGGAAAATGTTGTGCCTCTGTCATCTCTTATTCACAGAACTTAATCACAATTTGGTTCCTACATTGTATCCAGATTCATGCATTTTTATTTTTACTGTAAAAGATGAAAAATGACCTTAGTATAATGCATCCATCAATTATTTTGAGTATATAATAGCTTAGGCCCTGGGGGGGAAATGTGAAGAACACATGGTTCTGGTATTCAGCAGGCCACAATCAAGTAGAAATATAGATGTATAAAATGAAAACCACAATACAAGATTTAAGTTTTTAAGAGTAGAGAATTTAGAAACTAGAATGAAGAAACTGGAGACAAAACTTGGAATGATGAATTAGAAACAAATTTTAAGAGGCGTGTAGCCCATGCTGAGCATTATGGTTTTGCTAACAATAAGAAACCATCAAAGGGTTTTAAGGAGGAGCTTGATATGAAATAGTTATCTTAGAAAAATGGCTGTGATAGATTGTGGAATATGATTGATGTGGGATCACTGTTGATGAATTTCAAATTTTAATTCAAAGATTACTGAGTTGATTCAACTTTATGAATGAAATCATGGCTAGACAAACTCTTTTTGTAATGTGCCAGATAGTAAATAATTTAGGCTTTGCAGCCATACAGTCTGTCACACTATTCAACTTTGTCATTTAGTGCCAAAGCAGCTATAGGCATACTAAAACAAACCAGCATGACTATGTTCCCATAGAATTTACTTACAAAAACAGACAGTAGGCCAGATTCAGCCTACAGGCCATAATTTGTTGACCATTGAATTAAGTAATCCTATTGTAAATATAATATATGCACAGACACACACATATATACATATATATGATAGACACATAGTTAGATTGCTAAGATGAAATAATTAAGTTTACTTCACCAAAGATTTGTTTCATGCCTTTTAAAATTATGTTCCCAGGGGACAGGTGTAGCTCAGTGGTTGAGCACCTGCTTCCCAAATATGAGGTTCTGGGTTTAATCCCTGGCATTGCCTAAAAATAAATAAATAAATAATAAATTTAAATTAAATTAAAAAATATATTCCAGACACTCTGCTAGGTGAAGGATGTTATTATATAAATAACATGACACTGAAAAATTTCTAGCACTCATTATTATATAGAGGACTTACAAGTACTTGGAGGGAAAAAAAAATGAAGACCCAAAATGAGTCATTAAGAACAAATTATGACAAAATCATATTCCTTATTGATAAAATTCTTAAAATGAAAATTTAGGAAAATTTCAAGTTATGCTATATCTCAATTTCAGCATAACATTTCACTAAGTTTATTAGGATGTCCTCACATAAGAGACAAAAAAGTATAGGATGGATGAAGTTCAAAGGGGCAAATTTATAATCAGTTAATCAAATAAGAACATTGTTTAATGAAATCAGAATCCTGAATGGAAATCTTGCGGTCCCTGCCTCAGCATGTTTTCTCTCATTCATTCACTCATTCATACATTCAGCAAACACTCTGAAATCGTAACTATAATGAGAAGCACTGCACTAGTTTCTGAAACTATAGATACAAGAATAGGCAAAGGTAATTTAAATTGATATTTTGGGCCCTGCCCCAACCAAGATGGCAGAGTAAGAAGCTTAGGGCTCCATTCTCCACAGAAGCACGGACAAAGGCAAGAAGTGGCAGAAACATCTTTCTTAAAGCTCCAGAAAAGTTAAAGGATTACAGTGACGATGTGAGAACAGATCATGAAAAGGGCAACTTAAAAGTGATTAGGATCGCATGATGTTCTTGCTAGGCCCTACCCCATCCCCTCACTGGTTTGGTACCGAGCTGGCCTATAGTCCCAGTATGGGATGGGTACCTGGTCCTGTTTCTGGAAGGAACAGAGTAGCCCTCATGCACATACTAGGTTCATGTATGCCTGGCCCAATCTCTGGTGACAAAAGCCTGAAGAATAGTACCAGGACACTTGTCATGAGCTCACCATCCCAGAACCTGCCTGGCATGTACAGGGCAGCTCACAGAGCTCCCCTGCAGAAAGCTCTGGGAAATCAGTCATGTCATGGTTGCCTGGGGCACAATGCATGCCCAGGACCACGAAGAAACTGTTTCCTAGGGAAGAGGGTACATTTGTATCTGTGTAAATGGGGAATTCTGAGGGTCGCATGTGCATGCCTAAGACAAGACACATATACAGAAAGGATCAGGGAGGCCCTTACAGTTTCATCTGGAGCTTTTCATATTGGTAAACTCTGACGGAGAGCACTCACACAGTTCAATCAAATCTGCAAAGACTGAGAGATGTTTTCCTTGTTTTTCCCCCAGATAAAAAAAAGCTCCGGGAATTCATCACCACTGGACAAGCCCTACAAGAGATGTTAAGATGTTAAATAGAGTTCTATATGTGGAAAGAAAAGGACAACAGACAATAGTTCAAAACTGCATAAAGAAATAAAGATCTCCTGTAAGGGTAACGACGGGGGTAAATATAAATGCCAGTACTATTGTATTATTAGTTTGTAACTCCACTTTCTACTTCTTACAGGATCTAAAAGGCAAATGCACAAAATGTAATGATAAATCAGTGGTTTGCGACTTATAACGTATAGACATGTAGTTTGTCACAAGAACTACATAAAGGTGGGGGGACAAAGGGGTATAGGAATATAGTTTGTATATACTATTGAAGTTAAGTTGTTATCAAAGAAAATGAGATTGTTTTAGATTTAGAATGTTAAATTTAAGTCCCATGGCAACTACAAAGAAAACATTGGAGAATATGAAAGTTCATAAAGACAGAAAATAGACTATAGGTTTCCAGGGGCGGGGAGCAGGAGGGAATCGGGAATTAAAGCATAATGGGTGTAGGGTTTCTGTTTGAAGAGATGAGAAAGTCTTATTAGGTTTAGTAAGTTTAGTAATGGAAGGTGGTGAGGGTACCACAACATTGGGAATGTGATTAATCTCATTGAATGCTATGCTTAGGAGTAGTTAAAATGGGAAAGTTTGTTTTGACCATACTTTCCCACAATTAAAAAGAGAAAGAGCAACTAAAGAGACTATGACAAATAAATGCAACATGTGATCCTCGATAAGATCTAATATGGGAGAAAAGACTCAAAGGACATTATCATCACATGAAAAAATTGGAATACAGACTGTAGGATTTATATTAGTATTAAATTTCTTGAACTTGACAACTGCACTTAGGGTGTAAGTGAATATCATTGTTCTTAGGAAATGTACATGGCAGTATTAAGTGTTCAAAGAGCATGATGCATACAACTTACACGTAAGTGTTCAGAAAATAGGTTGATAGGTAGATAGATAAATGGATAGATATATGGATTAATAGATAGATTGATGGATAGATATAATGATATGGAAAATGTGGCAATAGGTGAATATTGGTGGATCTGGGTATCTGGGGGCATAGGGATATATTGGAGTTCTCTGTATGGGATTTGTACTATTGTTATAACTGTCCTATACATTTGAAAGTTTTTTAAAAAATAAAAAGTAAAAAACAACAACAAACAAAAACTAAGCTGTGGGCCAGATGTAAGGGATTATTTATTGATTAAGGAAGACCACGAGGGAATTTTCTGGATTATCCAAAATGTTTTATAACTTGACCTATGTGGTGCCTACAGGAGTGTAGATATAAGCAAAAATTCATCCAGTAGTGCCTTTAGGATTTTGTACTTGATTGTAGGTGCAATATACTACATTTTTAAAAATAATGTAGATAATAAAGCCAATTATGTTACTCTCTTCCATAACAATCCCTACTGGACCCATTGACTATAATATAAAATCCAAATTTTTTTTTCCCAGGCACAAAAGATGATAAATAATTAGTCCCCAGCTTACCTTCCCATCCTCATTTCTTTCTAACTCGATTCTTGCCCCTCATATTCCTGCCACAATACAGCCATCTCTCTGGATGGAATAGCAGGTTTAGTGTAGTGAATTTTAAAGTTACATATAAACGATAAAATTAAGCATGTCCAGAGGAGAGCTGTAGATCCAAAGACTTGTTAGAAGTTGCAGCAGAAGCCAGAAACCAAATGAACAAGAGATATGGGAAGATATGGGAAGGCTGGTCCTAAGGTGATAAAAATTAATTAGGGATAAAAGGCTAACTTTCTTAAAATTGTAGTAGTTATCTAGAAGAGAAATCCATTCTATAGACACTAGAGAAGTGAAAAATCAAGACCATCATAGGAAATAGCCTTCTTAAAATGCATCCATAACTAATATATAAGTCCTTTCAGGGCAAGACTGTGCATCTAGTCAAACCAAACTGCTGCAGGACCAACAGAGGGCTGGATGATACACTCCTGGAATGCTCTGATATCAGTATTGCTAGGGGGGAAGGTGGCTGAGAGAAGATTAAGTAAAAGCTGGTACATGGCAAAGTGAAGTGAATATCATTAACAAATTAAGTCTTGGATAAGGATCAGTAATTAGAAATGGTCTGTTCCTTAGGATGAGTCTATATAATTCAATATATTACAAAGCTAGGAGGGCAATTTTAAAAAGTCAAAAAGGGAAGGATTAACAAAGACACAGTGGGTAAATCCCACAAACCAGAGCAAGGAGGATAGGAAAGGGCAATAGGGAAATGTCACAGGGAAGGCAATGTGAAATTTGCTTTGCAATCACTCAGGAAGGCTATTGTCAAATAATATCGTCAGGGCTTTCAACCTCCTTCTTTGGTGAGCCAAGACAGAGTCTGGCAGAACAATCTACAGAACAAAGAAGAGAATGAGCCATCACCAGTAGTTTCTGGGAGAACCTTATGAGAATGATTTTTAAAATAAATAAAAACAAGAAAACTCCAATAGAAATATTGTTGATACTTTTTTGTTGTTTGTATGAAGACAAAAAAAATAACAACAATACAGTGTTACTTTGATGAATCCTGAATATGGCCACTATATTATATGAATTCATTTGTGGTGAGGAATATTAGCATCTCTCTTCCAACAAAGATTTGGGGTCAGACTTATTAGGTCAATTTCTTCCTAGCTTCATTTTATTTGTGTTCTAAATTAGGGCATAAATACATATAATATCTCTGAACAATGCATTGTTTCTTGGATTCAATTTTTTTAAAATTTCATGAGGTTAACTATAGAAGAGATGGCCCTATAAGACTGTTTTTTAAAAGAAGCTATTATTTTATAAGAAAAGAGAAGAGGCTGGATATAATAAATACCCCAAACTGGAAAGAATATTATACTGATTATGTTTATCTTGAATTCTACAAATATAAAAAAAAATTTTTTTGTACTTTGGGTCTGGACCCAAGACTATTAAAAAAATGTTTGCTACATAAGATTGTAGTAATTTTAAGAAAAGAAAAAAAAAGGAAAAACTTGATCATGACAAAGGAAATTGTGTTGCTTTTGGAATAACCATGTAAATATGAGAGGGAAACTCCAGATTATGCAATTTGAATTTTCAACCACAGGTGCAGGGAATAGGGATTTGTTCTGCACAAACAGAATTTTTACAGTACAGAACTAATAGGCAGAAGAACAAAATCATAGCTGGCACTAGCATGGACAGCTGAGACGGCTAAAATGAGGCTCCAGCAACGACAGGAAACTCCTTCACTGCATGACACTCTAATGAAAGAATCATAGCTGGAAGGGATCTTAGAGGTCATCGAGGCCAGGCCTTGCCCCAGTGTAAGAACATCTTACACAGAGTCCCTGACAGATGGCCCATGGAGCAACAGCAGGAAGTCAGCACCTTAGAAAGCTGTACTGTTCATTTCTGGACATTCTAGAGGTTAAAAGATTTTCCTTACATTGTATCAAAATCACTGTCATTGGATCTTTATCTGTTGGTGATAGTTTTGTCATATCCCAGAGTTCTGAAAAATCTACTCCTTTGATGGTATTACTCTTCATTTATTTTATTAAGTCTTTTATATCGAGCCTCCTTTCCTTTAGGCTAAACAGTCCCAATTCCTCAAACGATTTCATGCTGACATGACTTCCAGAATCTTCAAAACCTTTATCTGCCATTACTAGACAAGTTTAATTTCTAAAACTTATCGTAAAATGTGGCAACCATTATTAGACATAGTACTCAAATGTAGTTTGACAAGTAAAAAAATGTGGTGAAACTACGAAACTATTAATTTCTATATTTTAAAGGCTATAGTTATATTAATCAGCCTAAAAATAGAATAGAAGGACATTTTATGTTTAGTTGCTGTCAGTTTATATTAACTAATGGAAAAAGCTTTTTAAAAATCCACAAAATATTTTATGCAGAAAATAATTCCAAGGACAAACGGCTTTTAAAACATATGTTTACCCTTATAAATTTAAATCTCATGCATTCCATTCATACTTGCAACAAAAGTATTTTGAATTAAATAACAAATGTGCAGGATTACATGAAGAAAATAAGAAAATTTTTCTTAGGCAGTTTAACAAAGCAAATATAAAAGTCTATGGTTGAAAATGTAAAACATATATTGAATGTCTTACAAATATTTTTTAATTAATATAACTCAAATATTTTTTCCCTATGAAACTTTTAAAGAAATTTAAGAAAGTGTCTCTAGAGTTCATTGGAAGAACATGTGGAATGAAAGACTAATAAGACAATTTAGAAAAAAATTAGTGAGAGCTCATACTACTAAATATTCAGACAGATTATAAAACTATAATAATTTAAACAGTGGTATCTGTGTCTGGGTACACAAAATTCTTATTCCAGAAGTAGACAATGCTTTGTATTATAACAAATATATATATATATAAAAGGTTCAATCATTACAAATTATTGGAAAGAGAATATTAGTCTATAGCATTTTGAAACCCTTATTAATTTCTAGTGAAATTGTAAATTGGTACAATCTTTCCAGAGAGAATTTTGGCAATCAGTATTGTCTTTAAAAATATTCTACATTTTCACACAGTAAATTCATATCTAGAAACCCTAAGGAAATAATCAGGTATTTGTACCAGCATCCATACAATTCATTATTTATAAAGGGGGAAAAAAAGGAAAAATACATAAATTCTAATATTAGTAGACAGGATCACTAAATTCTGTACCATATATTGATAAGCAAAAAATAATTTCTGGGAGAAAAAACTTCTTCAAATATATAATGTTTCAAATATAAAAGAAATTTATTGCTTACTCACATTATAGCACAGAACAAGTGTTTCTGATTAGTGGTGGCTCTTTAATTTGTGATTCAAAGAGGCAAGCTCCTTCACGTTTGTGGCTCTGCCATTTTCAATCCATGGTTTCCAATAAAGTCAGTATGATCTGGCAAAAGGCAAAAGCCCTTGGCATAACATATGTACAAGTTTTAAAGTGCCAAGCCTACTGCTCACATGGCCACCCAAAACTGCCAGGGAGGCGGAAGGATGGCTGAGCTGTATATATATATGCATGTTTCGTGAACAATTCCACTGTAGTTGCCACGGCCTCCCCTGAGAACTCTAAAATGCACTCTTCTTTCCACACACAGAATATACTCACCTCCTACCCTAGGGAAACAAACAAACAAACAAAATGCCCGTTTCAAACCCAGGATCTGTAAATGAGGCACAGTTCTCTTCATCAGCTCTGAGTAAGGTTCCTTGTTGGTCCAGTGACCTAACAACCAAAAAAGGCCAATTAGTTCTTACCCTACAGAATCGAAATAAAACAATTTGACACAGACAAGATAACTACGATAAAAATAAAAAGAAATACCCTTTGGAGAAGCACAGGAGAGACACAGAAGAGGTGCTAGTCTATAGCAATGATGAAACCTTGGCAGCCATTTTGGGGCCTAAAGATTGTTTCAAGGCTTAAGCAGTCAAAGAATGATTTTATTTTTGTCCAGGTTTATGCAGTTCCATCAAACACTTATTAAGCTTCTGACCTATTGCTTTCTAGTCAGCTCCATATACTCATTATCCAACCACAGCCCTTTTCTAATGTTGCACTTCTCTCTCAATTTAATTGTGGCTACCTTGAGGCTATGTGAAAAAAAATTAGGCTTGGGTGGGAAGAGAACTTCCTTAATCTGCTCTTTATTACGGAACTGATTTTATTATTCAAGTGAGAAATCTACTAAGCCTGTCATTCAAAGCCTTTTTCAGTCTTTTCTTACTATCTGGGATACAGATGCATAACTTTGCTGTACTGTTAACCCTTCATATTGAGACTCTGCTCTTGAGATCTCTGCTTGCAAATCAGCCTGAACTGATTTTTTTGAAATACCTTAATGCTCCATTAGTTTTGTTTTTCTTGCTCTTTTCTTGTAACTTCTGAGTTCAGCACTTAATTTAATTCCATTCTTTCTAGTTCAATATTGTAATTGCTTACTGCTGAGTTTTCTCTGTAGAGCTGACTCTGTGCCCCATATATTTTTTAATATGTAACATAATATTTTCTTGCTGTTCTGTAATTTTTTATATTTTTGATAAAAGAAACATCAAAGAAAGAATTTAAAAATATGCCATTAGATATTTTTGTGTTTCTAATTTTGCTTTATTTTCTAGTTGTAATATATTTTAGTAACTTTATTTGACTTTTACCATTTCAATATTTCTATGTATTTATGCTTTTACTTTTGGCCTGTTATAAGTACATTATTTTTGCAAATGATCCAAGAGAACTTGCAGAGAAGATGCATTCTCTGTTGGATACAATGCTTACTATCAATCTTTATATAAAGATATTTCATTTATTCATATTTTTCCTAGGGGTTAATATTTCAGTTGATTGGGCAAGGCAATCAAATTATTTTTTCAGAAAAATCTATCAATGCCTTAACTATGAGTTATTGCATTATACATAAGTATGTAAATATATTTCCTTTTCCTTTATATATGTATGAATTATGCCTTGTCAAAAATTTTGTAGTCAAATCTTTTCCCTCAGTACTCTGTAGATACTGCTACATTTAATTCTGCATTTGTTAACGAGAAGCACTGACTGTAGTGACCAACTTCTTCTGCTTGAATATTTATGCAATTATTTTTTTATCCTAGATGTCTACAACTTCACCATGGTATAGCCCATGTCCTATAGATATCCTCTATATCTATCACTATATCTACACTTTCTGTCCAATCATATGTATTTCTTTATTCTTTTTTAAATACGGTTAAAAAAGCAAACAAAGAAAAAATAACAATCAATCAATCAATAAGGCAGCGAATTTTTTCTCAGGACTGTTTTCCATATCTCCGAATGCATTTCAAAAGTATTTTTTCTACATTCATTTGCTTTTAATGTGATTTTTGTTTCCATAAAGCTTTTCTTTTTTCCACTATTCCCTTCTCTAATTTTTTTTAGCTTCCCTTTATCCACTTTTGTATTATCATTTCATGATTTTACATTTCTCTTTAATGATTTCATTTAAACAGTTCAGTAACTTAATTTTTAAATTACGTAATTTTAAAAGTTTATAAACATTTTTCTTTTCATTCTTGGTGTCATTAATAAAACTTCTGGTTACTTTGCACTTTTTTCTTTTTTTAATTAATTAATTAATTTTTTATTAAAGAAATTATGACCTTAAAAAACAATCATGCATAATGTACAGAATTCCTATACATCACCTTACATTGTTGTGAAACATTTGTTACAAATTATGAAAGAGCATGATCAGACCGTTAGCCCTCACTATGGTCCATAGTGGACTCTTGGTATATTTTTTTCATACATGCCCTATTATTAACACTATGTATTAGTATTGTACATTTGTTATAGTTCATGAGAGAACACTCTCATATTTATACTGTTAACTACAGTCCATCTTCCACATGGTTCACTGTGTTCTACAGTCCCATTCCTCATACATTCCATCCAAAGTATACACTCAGTGGCTGTCACTTCCATCACAGAGTTCTGAAGTTATTGCCCCAATAAACCTTTGAACAATTTCTTTAGTCCAAAAGAAAAAATCCTATTACCCCCCATTAATTGATTCTTAGCATTAATATAATGCCTTCTTTGCCATTGATGCAAGAATATTACAATATTGCTGTTAACCATAGTCCATGACTAACATTAATTGTATTTTTCCCATGCATCACTATATTCTTATCACTTTGCAAAAGTGACGTACATTTATTCTAGTTCATAGAAGAACATTCTTGTATTTGTATTACTAACCACAATCCTCATCCATCTCCAGGTTCACTATGTTATTCAGTCTCCAGATGATTCTCTAGTTTTATTTCAGTTGACATTTACATCCCTAGACTACTCCTTTCAGCCACAATCCCATTTATAAACCAGCCATGTTAGTTATATTTGCTATAATATGTTACCATCAACTCTATCCATTGCCAAACTTACAGTCAGGCTAATTGAAAATTCTACATACGTTCAGTATTAGTACCCCTTCTCAGTACTCATCCTATCTCCTAGACCTATAGTCTAGGTTTTAATTCCATGTGTTTATTCTTCATATTTAGTTCAATTGTGAGACCATGCAATATTTGTCCTTTTATGCCTGGTTCATTTCATTTAGCATAATGTCCTCCAGTTCATCCATGTTATCCCAATTTCATTTCTTCATACAGAAACACAGTATTCCATCATTTGTATATACCACATTTTGTTATTCATTCATTGGTTGATGGACTCTTGTGTTGTTTTCATCTTTTGACAATTGTAAATAATGCCACTATGAATTCCAGTATGCAAATGTCTGTTCGTGCCTTCTTTTCAGTTCTTCTGGTTATGTTCCTGGTAGAGTGATTACCAGATCACATGGTAGTTCTCTATTTAGCTTCCTGAGGGACTATCAAACTGTCTTTCATAGAGGCTGCACCATTCTACATTCCCACCAACAGTGAAGGAGTGTTCCTATTTCTCCACATCCTGTCCAGCACTTCTGGTTTTCTGTTTTTTAAATAATGGCCTGAGGTGTGAGATGATATTACATTGTGGTTTTGATGTACATTTCCCTAAAAGCCAGTGATATTGAACAATGTTTCATGTGCGTTTTTTACCATTTGTATTTCCTCTTAGGAGAGATGTGGATTTAAGTCTTTTGCCCATTTCTTAATTGGATTGCTTGCTCTTTTATTGTTGAGTTACATGCTGTCTTATATAGCATGGAAATCAAACGCTTATCTGATATGTGGTTTCCAAATATTTTCTCCCATTGAGTGGGCTGCCTTTTCACCTTCTTGACAAAGTCCTTTGAAGCACAAAAGTGTTTCAAGTTTAAGAAGATCCTATTTATCCTTTTTTTTTCTTTCATTGCTCATGCTTTCTGTGTAAGTTTTGAGAAACCACCACCTACCACCATGTCTTGAAGATGTTTCTCTACGTTTTCTTCTAGGAGTTTTATGGTTATCACTTTTATACTTAGATTTTTTATCTATTTTGAGATAATATTTGTATAAGGTGTGCGGTAAGGGTCCTCTTCCTTTCTTCTAGATATGGCTATCCAGTTCTCTGAGCAGCATTTGTTGAACAGACTGTTCTGCCCCAACTGGGTAGGTTTGATAGCCTTGTCAAAAGTCACTTGACCATAATGTGAAAGTTTGTTTCTGAATGATCAGTTTGGTTCCATTGGTCTATATATCTAACTTTATGCCAGTCCCATGCTGTTTTTACCACTGTAGCTAGTTAATATGATTGAAAGTCTGGAAGTGAGAGTCCCCCAACTTCATTCTTCCTATTTGGGGCCCCTTATCCTTCCAAATAAATTTGATAATTGGGTTTTCCATTTCTGCAAAAAAAGCTGTTGGAAATTTTATCGGGATTGCATTGAATTTGTATATCAGTTTTGGTAGACTTGACATCTTAACAATATTTACTCTTCCCATCCATGAACGTGGAATGTTCTTCCATTTATTTATGTCTTCTTTGATTCCTTTTAAATGCATTGTAATTTTCTGAATACAAATGTTTTACATCCTTGGTTAAGTTTATTCCTAAATATTTGATTCTTTTTGTCGCTATTGTAAATGGATTTTTTTTTCCTGACTTCTTCCTCAGATTACTCATTATTAGTGTGTATAAACACTACTGATTTTTGCGTATTAATCTTATATCCTTCCACTCTGCTGCATTCGTTTATTAGCTCAAGAAGCTTTGCTGTAGTTTTTTGGGATTTTTTAGGTGTAGGATCATATCATCTGCAAATAGCAAAAGTTTTACTTCTTTCCTTCCAATTTCAATGTCTTTTAGTTCTTTTTCTTGCCAATTGTTCTAGCTAGAACCTCTAGCACAGAGGTTCTTAACCAGGATTCCATGGACCCCCAAGGGATCTGTGGAAAGATTTCAGGGGGTCTGTGAACTTGAATTGAAAAATATCAACTTGATTAGATGTCCAACATGATATGCATGTTGCCTTGTCAAATATTACACCACAGTTTAATGTTCTTATTCAAGATCAACAGCAATAGTCTGCACATCGACATGTCTTTAAAAAATAATGATGAATAATTCTTTTAATGTGTTGTTGGATTTCGATTAGGGAGTATTTTGTTGAGGATTTTTCTTTCTTTTGTTTAAGTTTAGGTATCTATGATGCACAAATCCCTTGTTGGATACATTTTGTCTATAACTCATCATTGAATGTCCATAGATCCAGCTAAAGTTGCTATTTGGTTAAGAATAGTACGGTGGACTCATTTTGTCTCAGCTCTTTATTTTTTTAAATTGAAAACTATTTTAATTATTCTCTTGGAATTTAATTTGGACTAATGATAAAACTATTAAAACTATTGATAGTTTTAAATATATTTCATTACTTTAGCTTGGTACAAGTGGGGCCAGTGGGTTAGGGAAAAGCTAAGCAACCTCAATTCAATTGCTTAGAGTATGAATACGTGTTCTGCCAAATCTGACAAATACATCTTCGGATTCTAGCCATTGCCTCCTACCAAGTCGCTCTCTCTCAGAAATCCATTCCCTTCTAGAGCCACATAACTCACAGTGAAGACATGAGCTACACTCATAACTGTTATT
Organism: Tolypeutes matacus; assembly: GCA_026826555.1. Taxonomy (NCBI): domain Eukaryota; kingdom Metazoa; phylum Chordata; class Mammalia; order Cingulata; family Chlamyphoridae; genus Tolypeutes; species Tolypeutes matacus. The sequence continues at coordinate 25,620,504 of JAKSZT010054334.1, forward strand.
GTTTTTATTTGAATATTTAGTTATCTTTGCATTGGAACTTAAATCAGGAGCTGCAAGCTGATTTCCAGGTTGATGTTTTCCCTAAAACTTTTACACTACCACATGTTCTGGGCATTTTTTCCAGCTCAATGCAACTAAAAATGACACCTCCCTCATTAAGCTTTCTTTTCCTTGCTGTCCTGTAGTGGGAAACTGGGTACCATACTCTTCCCATTCTCTAGTGCTTTATCTTCCCAAATAATGAATCCTTGATTAGTACCTTTCAAGATTCTCTCACTTAAAATTTTCAAAACTGCCCTCTGCATTGTTTTAAGAGAAAGATAAATTAGTTCTTGACATCATACTTAATTTCTGCCCAGATTTCTACTGTTTCTAAAAGATATTATGTTGTTTAGGAATGTGGCCATTCCTTAGTTCCATTATAGTTAAGGTTAAATTTGATTGTTTTTGATCATTTCAGTAATTTCAGGCAAAAATTTATTTTAGAAAACAACTTGGCTCTTTCATCGGAAGGACATTGTGTGCTTTCTAAGCCTTTGCCTGTCTAAAAATATCTTTTTGATGCTTTCAGCTATGAAAGATTACTTAGATGAAGCTAGTATTCTTGAATCAAAATATTTTCTCTTTAACTCGGTATTGCTCATTGTCTTCTGGTACCTACTTTTGCAGAATCTGAATTCAGCCTTATTTTTACCTTCTTCATAGGAAACCTGTTATTTTATTCTGCTTGAATACTTTGTTCAAAATATTTTCCAGGATTCTAGAGAGAAACATGGCTCTCCTAGTCACCATATATCTGCATGATTTCATGAAATAGGAAGGTCAATCTACATTAATGCCATATTAGGGAAGCATTTTGGAAGTAGCTTCTGTCCTCTCTGCCCTTTCTCACTCCTCCTTATTGAAAGGGAAGCCATAAAGACTTAAGAGAACTTGGCATTCTTTGTTTCCTCCACTCTGGGAAAAGTATATGAAAGATCCCTGCTCACTTGTGGACATATTTCTTGGTGTTTTTCCTCTCTTGAAGGTACTTGTCCATGAAAGTGAACTTTGTTCTCTCTATTTCTGCTTTGCTTGGTATCCTCACCAGAGCAGTCCCTGTTCTTTTAAGGGAGGTTCTTCCATTTCCAGCTGTTCATCTATTACTAAGTTGGTGAATTCATTTTGAGAAGTAGTTGTTTAATACCCAATGTTGGTCTAAGTTTCTTCTTCAAATCTAAGAATAAGTTGATGCTATATGTCCAGTTGGTTCCTGGATTTATTTTCAATTGATTAAGAAATTATAGGTTGATGATGATATGATTAATAAGCCCCTACAAAGCTCCACAAGGAAAATTTTATGTTTTTATTTTGTGTATTAGTTATTTTTTCCTGGTTCCTGCTGAACTTTTTGGTCTACAGATGTGAACATTTAATTGATATTCTCTTTTTTAATCTTCTGAGAGAAGAAAAGATATTAGAAAGTAGATAACTCCAGATGAAAAGCATATATCTTCAAGGTCTCATTTCTGTTTAGTTTCATTATCTGTTGTGGCAGTTTGAGATTATTTATGAATCACAAAAAGAAAAAAAGATTATGTTTTATAAACTAATCTATCCCTCTGGGTGTGCTACCCTTTGAATGCATTAGATTCAGCTGCCATGTCTTGATTAAATTACCTGTTAAGATTAGGAATTTGATTTGACCATGTCAGTAAAGTATGACTCCGGTTGAGTCCCCACCCCCTTCGTGGGCTGATATAAATGGACACTCACTTAAGAAGACACATGAAAGGGAAGAGGAGAGAACTCTATCATGTTTGAGCCTGGAGTCCTGGAGAGAGCCGAGCCATTCGCCTGATAGTTTGCAGCTGAGCAGATGAGAAAGCCTGGAAAGAAACAAGCCCTATGCCAGACTGATGTAGGAAGCCCTGAGAGACAAGTCCTATGCCAGCATACGCTGAGATTAGAAGAAGCTGTGCCCACGGAGCTTTAAGAGGAAGAAAGAAGGAGAGACCAGGCAGATATTGCCCGCCATCTTGCTTCAACATGTGGCAGCTGACTTGGGTGATAAAGTACCTCTAATAGTACCTTGAGTTGGACTTTCCACAGCCTTGGGACTGTAAGTTTGTACCCCAAATAAATACCCTTTATAAAAGCCAACAGATTTCTGGTACTTTTCATCAACACCCCTTTGGCTGACTAATTCATCTGTGTTCCTCTTTGTTTAATTTGTGAAGTAGAATGTCAGGGGCTGGAGCCTGCCTCAACAGACTGCCTTTTCTCCTCCAAGATCTATATTCTCTATTTCAACCCAGCTCCTGAAGGGCACGGGTTGAGGCAGCCACCAGACCAAAGAACGCACTCAGCACAGTGTCAGGCATAAGCTTTATTAGAACTTACAGACACAAGAGAATCTCTCTGGTGGCAGCAGTTCAGAGAATGAAGAAAGCACTCCACAAAGAAGTGGGAAAATGAGGGACAATATAATGGGTCTCAGAACAAAGACATTTCATAACAGAGTTACATAAATGGGGTCTGGTGATGTTATTGTAGTAAGGAAGTATACAGCTTGAAGAAAAACAGTCTATGATATCATCTGTACATTGTTTTCCTGCGGGGAGGTCTGTTATATTTTAACTTATGTCCTGGGGCATGCAGGCAGCTGCTTGCACCAGACTGAGTTTCCTTTAAGGAGGGGATGCCAGTCCCTGGGACCAACTATACTCCTACATTGTTTTATGAGGGGAGTTCTCTGGAGCCACACTTGTTTTTCCACAATATCTGTGCCATCCCATAATAGCTCTTACCACCAAAACTCTTAGCCCAATTTATTGGGTCACCACTTGCCAACTGATAAACCATCCTTCCTAACTTTTACCCACCACTGCGGAGATGGCGCTACTTGTTATTGTCACCTGAGATCCATGTCAGTCTCAACTCTCTTAGCCCTGTCTTATATGGAAGAAATTCTGTATCTGGCAGAAATTTTGGCAATTTGGTGGCTTCCCTGGTTTCAAATATAAATACAGGCACTCTCTCATTCTATATTTGAGGGGAGAGAGAGGTGGTAAATTGCACATGTATCCTCAGACTCCCACCTTGCCTCACAATTATTGAATTGAAAAATATTGAAAGAAGTGACTATTTGGAGCTCTAGAACTTTAGGAAGAAGAAAAACCGAAATGGAAAAAAACAAGGTCTTCCACATAGCAAAGCCAATCTTGGATTTCTCTGTCCATATTCAAGATATGGTGGAGTGATCATAAAGCTCCAGGAAGCTAAAATGTTATTTTTATATTTTATATATTATATAATATTTATTCAATGTGCAATTGAACCTAATTGTGTTTCTATAATCCAAATCTCAGTTATTTAAATTAATCTCTATATTGAGTTCTTGGGAAGGTAGAGGGAAGATAAAATAGATCGTTTTATTATCTGTATTATATTTGCACTATTCACTTTCCCAGAGAAAAGGGAGGCAAGGTCACTCAGGCCTGGCTGATATTCTGGTAGCTTAGGATGAACCAGGGCAAGATGCTTTCATCCTTGTTTATAATGCATGCAGGCAGAAGGACTCACAAGAATCAGCGTTATTATCTGACCATAGACTTTATTGCTAAAATTATGGCACATATGGGATTATGAGAGGGTGCCAAAAAGAGAAAATGGGCACATACCAGGATTGTCTTGGGTAGACTAGGATACATTACTAGCAGATTAGTATAAGAAATAAAGCATACAGATGCTCTTAAGCATCTGTCTCAGTGTGACCATTTCTCTATCATCTACTAGGTATATAACTGAAGGCAAGTTTTTTAAATGCTCTGTTCCATTTTTTCCTCATCTGTAAGATAAGAATAATATATATATACTCCCCAGAGGATTACTTTTATGATATTGAGACAATACAAGTAAAAATCTGTAACAGTGTATAGCACATATTAAATGAATATAATTTACTATTATTATTGTCACTATTATCACCACCAATGTGAAATGTCCAAGGCTATGTTACCAAATTCAAATAAGCTACACTGGCAAAAAGAGCCAGAAGTCAAGCCAAATGAGACTTGGATTGAAGGAGGGTTATGTGTTCGTTTGAGGCAGAGCAGAGTGAAGGTAGGCCTGAAAACAATCCGTGAACTAGAGCTCAACTATTTGGGAAGAGCTGGCATTCATCGTGGCTTTGGTCCCATAACATGTCCCTTGTATCCTTTACTGGGATAAACAAATGGAAAATATTTCACTGACTCACTAATTGATTCAGCTAAAATCTCTCAGCCCATATGCAGATGCAGTTGCATTCTTCCCTGAAATAAAAGATTCTGCCCCATTTGGGAAAATCATTTAGGGACAATTCTTAAGCTGGCCAAAAAAAAAGATGAAAAATAATATGAAATGTGTATAAAGACCTTACAAAATAAACAATAAACAAAATAAGTAAATATCTATTTGAAAATTATTGTCAGTCTTTTCTTGACTTTCAAAAATAATATGGCAAGTTTCTACGAGGTTCACTCTTTTATTTATTATGCTTTCTTCAAGTTAAATGTAATTTACCAGTTTTACTAAAAGTTCTCTGCACTGGGATGGAATCCATGTCACCAGGGACTAATTCTAATTATATAGCTATATCCTAGGGGAGCCTATTGGTGTTAAGACCAAAGATGTATGGAATCATTTAAATCAAAGATACCAGACACTCTAGAAATGTAATTGATAGTGCCCAAAGCATTGACATATCTGAAATAGTGTTTTGAATAATGAAATAATGATTTGCATTAATCAAAACTAGGTACTCATAAATGGAATGTGTAACCATAGCAAATAAACAAAAGCTAAACAAATATCACTCTTTTCAGTGACCTGAGAATAAGTATGTAAGAATGCACTTTTTAAATATTTTCAGGTGAAAGCAAATTAGCAATAATAAACTTTTGACTGGATTTTTGTCATTTGGAAGTGGTGCTACCTTTTGGAAATGCAAGGGCTACTTAAATGAACTTTACTAAATTTACTAAAGCAATTCTCAACCCAAAAGCAAGTTCTACTTTTTTATTGTGCATGTTGATATAAAAGAAAAGAACATAACGAACTGAAGTTTTTTCCCCCAGAGGAACTTGACCTCCTTAATGGAAGAAGAAAAAAAAAAGAAAAAAAAGAAGAAAAAGAAGAAGAAGACAAAAAATAAAATAAAAAACAGCTGTTTGGCCTAAAGGAAGAAAAGTAAATTTGTAAATGACAAATTTACAATCAAGAGGAAATTGTGTCCAAACAAATGAAATGAAGACAGCCAATGTGATTGTCTCTGAACTTATATAAAATAGTTTATGCATCAAAGGACAGGAAAGAGAAATGTTTCCAAGAGCCAAATTTCACAGTAACTTTCCAAAAGGAACAAGAAAAAGGAAACAAAATGAAGAACTTGTATATATTATGCATTTCTGAATTTTCTTTAAAACTGCAACAGTAGTCCAATATAGATTTTGCATATACTTAACATAGCATCATAAAAGACTGACGTAGAATCCTAACACTAACCATCCTGGATGAAAATGCATCAAAAATAGGCATGTGTAATATATCTGAGCAGTAGACACTAAAGAAAACTATTCTCTAAAAGCAAAATCAGGATAGAAATTGAAAAGAAGATGGGAACATAGTACAAGGATTCCTCACTTAGACTCCACTTAATCAGCTATCCAGAAATCTCATTATCTACACAGCTGAGAATCAGGGAGTGAGAATAAAAGAACTTCCAAAACAGATATGACAACAGTCATTTTGCTCACAGATAAAAAAATTTTTTTTTAAATCCAGGGCTTCCTTCTTTGGGAGGGCACATTATTTTTTTTTTTCTTTTACATAATTCTAACAATTTATAAGGCACAAGTTAAAAAGGAGCAGGCATGCCAATTACAGCAGAATATAACAATAAATAAACTGAAATAAAAAAATTAAGAGCTTATAGAAACAACACAAAACTTTACTAGTCTTTAGGAACATCAAAATATTATAGCATACTTAATTAATTTTCATGTAAAAAGGATTAGTATAAGATATTAAATAAGGAGGAAAATTAATCCTCTGTATAGAATTATAGGAAAGTGAGTAATACTTTTCAGAAAAATTACCACTGGTCCTTAATTACATTACAGTGTTAATTAAAATTACAGTGGTCCTTAGGGTGATCTAACTGAGTAATTTCTCGAGTTCATTTTTGTAAAAAATCTAATTATCCAATTATTCCAGATAATTGAAGTGTTAGATAGCTAACAACTCTTGTAGGCTTTTATATTTGATAGCATTGAGGACATATATTTTACCCCATAAAAGAGAAAGCCATAAAAATAGTAGTTATGGCCTATGATAGGAAATAAACAACATTTCTGGAACAATGGGTAAATGAAATAAAAAACATGGATTTAAATTATAGATACAATTTCTTTAGCAATTAAATTGAAACCAAATTATGCTGAAGAATTAGAATCAAGAGTAAGTGGTGTAAAAAACGAAACAAAAGAAAAGAAAAAAATTTAAGAAGGGAAAAAAAGTAAGCAGTGAGGGAGCAGATGTGGGTCAAGTGGTTAAATGCCTGCTCCCCACATGTTTTGTTTGTCCTAAAACAAAACAAAGACAAACAACAAGCAAATGAAAAAACCAACTCAGGGGAGCCGATGTGGCTCAGTGGTTGAGCGCTGGCTTCCCACATACAAGGTCCCAGGTTCAATCCCCAGCCGTAGTACCTCAAAAAAAAAAAAAAAAAAAGTAGTGAAAAGTAAAATGTGGATTTGCATTGATCAACTCCATAAATACAGAACCTAAAACCCGACTTCCTATCTTAACATGAAAGTAGACATTATCATATTTGAATGACAGCAATTTTATGTGCCAACCTGCACTATGTTTACAGTGTGTTACTATACAGATAGAAGCAAATGCCAAATGCCTCAAAAACTCATATATATTTAAAAGGGAATTCAAGATTTGAGGGTGACTTTTAAATGTCGTAAAATATAATCCCAAGGCCACTTTTAATAAATTTCTTTTTTAGTCTGTTTTAAAACATGTATAAAATTCCAAAAGATAAGGTTCATGTTTTAATCCATTGACTAAGTTAGGAACAGGGGAGATTTAAATTGTGATAATATTGATTGGGATCTTGAGGTGTTCAAAGGACTCCAATCTGTCCCCTGTTATCACTTTGTGTCCCTTCACTCAATTCCTGTAACTAATTTGCCTGCCACATTCTTCCTAACCAAATGGAAATTTTGCCATACTCTGCTGGCAGAGAGGTAGTTTAGGAATGTGTCAACCATATTATGAAAACTTTGGAGACTTTTTTCTTACAGAACATATTCGATTTTCTTTTCTAGTTAGAAAAGAAATCCAGCATAATAAGATAAGATTTTCTTTACTTATCCCTTAGTTGCTTAATGCTACATAAATATACAGCCATACATTGATACTCCACTGCTTTGAAACTCCTTGAATTTGGTACTCAATGCGCAAGCTAGAACTTGTCAGTGTCAGTTGCCTCATGACTCATTACCCTTTCCAGCTGAAACAAAGGGTCACCGTTAGTAACGTGGTAGCCCTTGCCCTGTGCACTTCCCATTGCAGTCTCATCTTAGCTTCTGTAGTCATTTTGTACATTTTTGCATATTTTTCTCATCATGGGTCCTAAGAAAATGAGTAGTGATAGTGTTGAGCAGAAAAGAAAATGACTTCACACCACCATTGAGCAAAAAAAGAAATAATAGGTAAATGTGAGAGTGGTATTTGCATTACTGACCTTGTTAGGGAATATGATATGCTTAGAACAATGATCTCCACCATCATTAAAAATAAAGAAGCTGAAAAGAAAGGCTGATGATGCGAAAGGAGTTAAAGCAGTAACAAAGCAGTGTTTCCACACACTCCAGGTAATTAAAGAGCTGCTATTAATTTGCATAAAGCAGAAGTAGTTAGCGGCCATAGTATATCAGAAGTCATGATAGATGAAAAAGTGAGTGTTCCATGCCAATCTTTTGAAAAATAAATCGGAACCAAGTGATGACAATGTTGAAGTTTTAAGGCCAGCCATGGCTGGTTTGATAATTTTTTTTTTTTTTTTAAAGATTTTATTTATTTATTCATTTATCCCCCCCTTGCTGCTTGTGCTCGCTGGGTCAGCTAACCACACCATGTGGGCAGGCTTGCCTTCACCAGGAGGCCCCGGGAACCGAACCCGGGGCCTCCCATATGATAAACGGGAGCCCTACTGATTGAGCCACAGCCGCTTCCCTGGTTTGATAATTTTAAAAAGAGGACAGGTATCCATAGTGTCGTGAGGCAAGGCAAGGCAGGAGTGCTAATAAAAAGGCTGCTGATGAACTCATGAGTGAATTTCAAGGCTACGTAGATGATAAGGGCTTTATTTCCCACTAAGTTTTTTTTTTTTTTTTTTAAGGTTTTTTTTTATTTTATTTTTTTTTAATTTTTTATTTATTTTTATTGTGGGTAAAAATCAAAATTCTCATAATACATACAAACATTTGCAAAATGATATATAAATATATATGCATATATGTGTATTTGCTTACAAAAATGTTATTTATATATATATATACATATATTTTAAGAGGTGCTTAGATTACCCAAAATATTACACGGAACCCACTGGGATTCCCATGTTGCCCACCTCCCACACCTCCCACCACATCCCACACAAACATCTCCCACAAGTGTGGCCCACCACCCTCAAATGGACACATCCAAGTCACCTGGTGAGGAGACAACAATGGGCAATGGCCATCCCAGGGAATGGAGAGGGCCTGTATCTGCAGGCAGGATCATCCCACCCACCATATGCATGGGATATAAGTCCTCTCTCACTTGGAATTGGAGTGGACATCACCATCCCAGTCCCCTCAGGATTGGGGGAAGAACTATGGACTAGAGTGGACTTGATGGTATTCTCTTGTTCACATATGGTGATTCTAGCAATGGAAATTATAACAATGAGGTGGAGCCAGTCCCCACTAAGTTTTTAACTGTGGTGAAACTAGAGTTTTTTGGAAAAAAATGCTGAGTGGGACCTACATCTCAAAAGAGGAGAAGGCATCACCAGGCCACAAACCAATGAAGGACAGGCTCACTCTATTGTGTGGGAATGCTAGTGGGGACTTAAAACTCAAGCCTCTACTAGTCTATCATAGTGAAAACTCGCAAGTTTTCAAGAAGCATAATGACAAAAAAAGCAAAATCCATGTGATGTGGAGGGCAAACAGCAAAGCTTGGGTCAGCAATTTTTCACTGAGTAGTTAAATGAAGTGTTTGGTACCTCAATGAAAAAATATTTGCTAGAGAAAGATTTGCCTCTGAAAGCTGTCCTACTTTTGGACAATGTGCCTGCCCACCCTGCAGGCTTGGAGGATGACTTCCTGGAGGAGTTCTGCTTCATCACTGTAAGGTTCCTGCCCCCAACACCACTCCTCTCATCCAGCCCATGGACCAGCAGGTCATGTCAAACTTCAAAAGTTGTACACCAAGGTGGTGTTCCAGAGGTGCTTTGAGATCACATCTGACACCCAGTTGACCCTCACAGAACTCTGGAAGGAGCATTTCTGTATCCTGCACTGCCTTAACCTTATTGGTAAGGCCTGGAACGAAGTCTCTTATAAGACAATGAATTCATCATGGAAGAATTTGTGGCCAGAAGCTGTGACTCAGAGCAACTTTGAAGCATTTGAGGCTGACCCCAAGCCTGCAGGTACAGAGGGTACAGTTGTGCAGGATAATGCATCTTTGAGCCAATCCATGGGTCTGGAGGTCGATACTACTGAAGGTGAGGAGTTAGTGGAGGAACATCGTGAAGAGCTCAGCACTGAGGAGCTGTAGGAACTACAGGAGGAGCAGCAACAAGAGGTGGCTGAAGAGATTTCTTCAGGTGAGGAGGAGATAAGGGAGGATGTCCCCAGTTCCTTGATAAAAGAAATGTGTGCAAAATGGGCAGAAGTTCAAAACTTTGTGGAAAAGTACCATCTGGACAAAGCTTGACAAGCAGAAATGTGGATTTACTGAATGACCAAACAATTTCACACTTTTTGAGGAATTCTGAAAAGAAGACAGAAGCAGTCCTCATTGGATAAGCTTTTAGCGAAGGTGACAAAGTGTGTCAGAGCCTGTGGTGAAAGGTGAGAAAAGGCAGAAAAGAGAAAGAACATCTTAAGTGCAAGTGCCCAATGTTCTATTGGAGGGGGGTCTCCTTCCAAGTAACAGTCCATGTAACCTCTCCCCCTCACCACTCTCCTCCCACCATCCCATTAGGCCATGGACTCTTCTCAGTACAGGTAAAGTGAAGTTTTTATTTTATTTATTTAAGTATTTATTAATTTTTAGATTTATTTCTCATGTAAAGTAATGATATACAACCCTATCTTTTTACACATTGCCTTAAAAATTCATTGTCTTTGGTTTGGGAGCACATTAAATTTTATTTACATTATTCCATATGGGAAAAATTTGTTTGATACTCGTTGTGCTCCTGGAATCAATCAATGACGAGGCCTAGATATAGGATCTTTTGTATTTACATAATAGCAGAAATGAGAATATAAGTGATTAATGACAAGAAAACAGAAAAAAAATACTTACATTCCTTCTTCAGAAGCAACAATTTGACTCACTTAAAACAAGGCATTCAAGTCTTTTCAAATCTATTTATATTACCTCAGTAATGGGAAGCAAATTGGATTCCCCTTAAAATAAATTCAGTTCAAAATTTAATGAAATCGTTTTGAATCTGTTAAATATATGTTATATGTAATTGTATCCAAACACGTATTCCCGGAATTTGAGGTGATGTGGAAGGAATATCTGTTTCCAACAGCAATAGATGATTTCTGTCTGAATAATAACATGTACACAAAAATGAATAACTTGGCTATTTTTCCAGCATGTTGTACTTTTACCAAAAGGAAAAAGAATAATGATGACTGCATCACAGTAAGATGGAAAAACAGAGTTGCAGGTGTTGTGGCTCCTAACCAGAGAAGGCCAGACCCCCAAGCAAGACAGCTCTCTGGAGGCAAGAATCAATGAGCACATTTCCTAAGACACTAATGTTTGATGAGAACTCTGGAATGCCAGGAGAGGGAAAATAAATGTCCAATTGGAAAACTCATAGAGTTTTCTCCATTTGCTTTACCTGGCATTTAAATTATGTATCATAGAATTTTCAAGTCATTTTGACTAAATTGGGGGAAAACAACAAATTTTTGAGCCAATAGAAAGAAAATTGCTTGCTGTACCTAACCATAATATTTGTGCAAAAATGGGTGAAGAACCCAAGGACAGGGCTTTGTAGGGAATGTTACAGGTTGTGCATGCACTGGAGCTTTCATCTGTATAAGTATCTCCAAGGCAAACTTGATTGCACTCACGAGGAAATAGTCAAAAAGCAATATGCTGTTTAGATGATCCTTCTAGCCCATATGCTTTCATCCACAATGGATGAAGACCAAATTTAGATATTTTAACAAAGAAGGGTGAAATTTACCATGAGAAGGCTTTTAAATTTTTCTTAAGAAAGAAAGGCAGATTATTCTGCCTTAGGGAAAAAAAAAAATTCCAAAATATTTCCACTGTAGCAAATATGCTGCATTTATTCAAAGATAATTATTTTCTCATGTTTATTAAGCATATATATTACATTTATACCTGTATGTTTGATAAATACACATATACACATAGAACCTCAGAATAGCATAAAATGAGTAGCATTACAGTGTTGATTTGATGTAATTCTAAGTAAAAGCAAAAAACACGTGAATTTTAGTTTTTTTCCACTGTCATTATCAATAAATACTAAATTTTCCATATATATATATATATATGATTTAATCCTGAAAATAACTTGTTAACCTTTCTTCTCCCCTGACTGCTTCTATCTACATCCCCTCAAATTCTGGGAATGTTTGTTTGGATATAATTACATTATAAAAATACTTAACAGCTTCAAAAGGATTTCATTAAATTTGAACTGAACTTATTTTAAGAGGAACAAAGTTTGCCTCCCATCACTGAGGTAATGTAAGTAGACTTAAAAAGATTTGAGTATCTCATTTCAACTGAGTCAAATTGTTGCTTCTGAAGAAGCTAAAGTAATCTTGAGCCTTTTCAATAGAAAATGACATCCACAATGAAGAGGCTGAGACTCCTTCTCTACTCTTCTGCTCTTAGATTGCTGAAATCCATGTCCATTCTGTGCACTTGATCAAAGAGACATTGATGGATTTCAGTTTTATCAGATGAGGATATTATATTTCATAAGGTAATTCACAATCATGCTCAAGGGGAATTGTTGGATGAGCTACACTAAAAGACATGGTAGGCCCAACTATTCTAAATTTCTATGAACAAACTCAAGTTTACTTAATCAAGAACAATTCTTACAATAATGCATGTAAAGTACAATGAAGTAATAAGTTCCATGACTTTTCATTCAAGTTTAAAATTCAAAATCCCAGGACTTAATAATTCAAGTTTAAATTCAGAATATATTTATTTATTTATATTTAATAATATTTATCCCACATAAATAAAGTATATATTATACCTTCACTTCTTTTGGTAGACATTCTGATTTTTTTTTCTTACAGCTGCATAAAATTGAATTTTGATATTCTTATAGTAGAAAATTAAACATTCTACAGGAGCTCAGGTTTTCTTTATGCTGTGAATGCATTTTTTTTTTACTGGATACATATGTTTTTGTTTTTTTTTAATCCAACAATATGTTACACAATATATTTGGCTCATAGTAATGCGTTCACACACAGTATTTGTCCTTTTGTGTCTGGCTTGCTTCGCTCAACATAATGTCCTCCAGGTACATCCATGTTGTCTTATGCTCTACGACTTCATTTCTTCTTATAGCTGCATAATATTCCATCATGTGAATAGACCATAGTTTGTTTATCCATTTGTCTGTTGATGGACACCTAGGTTGTTTCCAGCTTTTGGCAATCATGAATAATGTCTCTATGAACATCAGGGTGCAGTTGTCTATTTGTGTCACTGTTCTCAGTTCTTCTGGGTATATACCCAGTAGTGGTATTGCTTGGTCACGTGGCAAGTCTATGTTCAACTTCTTTAGGAACTGCCAAACAGTCCTCCACAGTGGCTGTACTATTCCGCACTCCCACCAACAGTGAATAAGTGTTCCAATCTCTCCACATCCTCTCCAACACTTGTACTTCTCTGTCTTTTTAATAGTGGCCATTCTGATAAGTGTGAAATGATATCTCATGTAGTTTTGATTTGCATTTCCCTAATCATTAGTGATGCTGAGCATTTCTCCATGTGTTTTTTTGCCATTTGTATTTCTTCCTTGGACAAATGTCTATTCAAGTCTTTTGCCCATTTTTAAATTAGGACATTTGTCTTTTTACTGTTGAGTTGTAACATCTCTTTATATATCCTGGATTTTAAACCCTTACCAGATATGTGACTTCCAAATATTTTTTCCCATTGAGTTGGCTGCCTTATCATCCTTTTGACAAAGTCCTGTGAGGTGAAAAAGTGTTAAATTTTGAGGAGGTCTCATTTATCTATTTTTCTTTTGTTGCATGTGCTTTGGGTGTAAGGTACAAGAAACCACCACCTACTACAAGTTCTTGAAAATGTTTCCCTATATTTTATTCCAGTAGTTTTATGGTCCTGGCTTTTATATTTAGATCTTTGATCCATTTTGAGTTGATTCTTCTATAGAGGATGAGATAAGGGTCCTTTTTCATTCTTTTGGTTATAGATATCCAGTTCTCCCAACACCATTCGTTGAAGAGACTATTTTGTCCCATTAACATGGACTTGGTAGGTTTTTCAAAAACCAGTTGACTATATAGCTGAGGGTTTATTTCTGGGTTCTCAATTCTATTCCACTGATCTATGTGGCAATCTTTGTGCCAGTACCATGCAGTTTTGACCACTGTAGCTTTGAAATATGTTTCAAGATCAGGCAGTGAAATTCCTCCCACATTGCTCTTCTTTTTTAGAATGCTTTTGGCTATTCAGGTGCACTTACCCTTCCAAATGAATTTGGCAATTGCCTTCGCTAATCCTGTAAAATAGGCTGTTGGAATTTTGATTGATATTGCATTGAATCTATAAATCAGTTTAAGTAAGATTGACATCTTTACGGTATTTATTCTTCCAATCCATGAACATGGAATGTCTTTCCAATTGTTTAGGTCTTTTTAAATTTCTTTTAGCATTGTTTTGCAGTTTTCTGCATATAGCTCCTGTACTTCTTTGGTTAGATTAATTCCTAGGTATTTGAGTCTTTTTGTTGCTTTTGAAAATGTAATTTTTTCCCTGATTTCCTCCTCAGATTGTTTAGTGCTAGTGTACAAAAACATTACTGATTTTTGCATGTTGATCTTGTACCCTGCCACTTTGCTGAACTCATTTATCAGCTCAAGTAGCTTTGTCGTGGATGCTTCAGGATTTTCTAAGTACAGGATCATGTCATCTGCAAACAGGGAGAGTTTTGCTTCCTCTTTTATTATTTGGATGCCTTTAATTTTTTTTTTCCTTGTCTAATTGCCCTAGCTAGAACTTCTAGTACAATATTGAATAACAATGGTGACAATGGGCATCCTTTTCTTGTTCCCGATCTTAGAGGGAAAGCTGTCAAACTTTCTCCATTGAGTATGATGTTGACTGTGGGTTTTTCATTTATGCCTCTTATCATATTGAAGAATTTTCCTTCTATTCCTATCTTTTGATGTGTTTTTATCAAAAAAAGATGCTGGATTTTGTCAAATGCCTTTTCTGCATCAATTGAGATGGTCATGTGGTTTTTTTCCCTTCAATTTATTAATGTGGTGTATTATATTGATTGATTTTCTTATGTTGAACCAACCTTGCCTACCAGGAATAAATCCCACTTGGTTATCATGTATAAGTCTTTTGATAGGCTGTTGGATCCAATTTGCAAGTATTTTGTTGAGAATTTTTGCATCTATGTTCATTAGAGAGATTGGCCTGTAATTTTCTTTTCTTGTAGTATCTTTATCTGGCTTTGGTATTAGGGTGATGTTGGCTTCATAAAATGTGTTGGGCAATTTTCCCTCCTCTTCAGTTTTTTGGAAGAGTTTAAACAGGATTGGTGTTAATTCTTTTCTAAATGCTTGGTAGAATTCACCTGTGAAGCCATCTGGACCTGGACTTTTCTTTGCTGGGAGATTTTTTATGACAGATTCAATTTCCTTAAATGTGATTGGTTTGTTAAGTTCTTATATTTCTTGTGGTGTCAGTGTAGGTTGATTGTGCATTTCTAGGAATTTGTCCATTTTATCTATGTTGTCTAGTTTGTTGGCTTATGGTTTCTCATAATATCCTATTATGATTCATTTTATTTCTGTGGGGTCATTTGTAACTTCCCCCCTTTCGTTTCTGATTGTGTTTATTTGCATTTTCTCTCTCTTTTTCTTTGTTAGTCTAACTAGGGGGTTGTCAATTTTATTGATCTTCTCAAAGAATCAGCTTTTGGTTTTGTTGATTTTCTCTATTGTTTTTGTTGTTTTTGTTCTCATTTTCATTTATTTCTGCTCTAATCTTTATTATTTCTTTCCTTCTGCTTGATTTGGAATTGGTTTGCTTTTTTTTTTTTCCTAGTTTCTCTAGTTGTTCAGTTAAGTCGTTGAGTTTAGATCTTTCTTCTTTTTTAAATATAGGCATTTAGGGCTATAAATTTCCCTCTCAAGACTGCCTTTGCAGTATCACATAAGTTTTTATATTTTGTGTTCTCCTTTTCATTTGTCTCAATATATTTACTTATTTCACTTGCAATTTCTTCTTTGACCCACTGATGATTTAGGAGTGTTTTGTTCAGCCTCCAACATTTGCAAATTTACTTTTTTCCTGTCTATTATTGATTTCCAGTTTCATTCCATTATGGTCTAAGAAAGTGCTTTGTATAATTTAAATCTTTTTATATTTATTGAGAGCTGCATTGTGACCTAACATGTGGTCTATCTTGGAGAAAGATCCATGGGCACTTGAGAAGAATGTATAACCCACTGAGTTTGGATACAGTGTTCTGTATATGTCTATTAGGTCTAAATTGTTTATCATATTGTTCAAGTTCTCTGTTTCCTTGTTGATCTTCTGTCTAGTTGTTTTTTCTAATGATGTGAGTGGGGTGTTGAAGTCTCCAACAATTATTGTAGAAATGTCTATTTCTCCCTTCAGTTTTGACAGTTTGTCTCATGTATTTTGAGGCATCCTGGTTAGGTGTATAGATATTTATGACTATTATATCTTCCTGGTGGATCATTCCTTTTATTAATATATAATGGCCTTCTATATCTCTTACTACTTTTTGCATTTAAAGTCTATTTTGTCTGATATTAGTATAGCTACGCCTGCTCTTTTCTGGTTACTATTTGCATGGAGTGTCTTTTTCCAAACTTTCATTTTCAGCCACTTTGTATCCCTGGGTCTAAGGTGAGTTTCCTATAAGCAGCATAAGGATGGCTGGTGGTTTTTTATCCATTCTATCAGCCTGTATCTTTTGTTTGGGGAGTTTAATCCATTCACATTCAATGATATTACTGTAATTGCACTATTTACTTTCTCCTTTTAATTCTTTGGTTTTCATATGTCATCTTATTTTTGTCTGTCTTTTTACTCTTTTGGTTATCCTTTCTTCTATTCTTTCTTCTATACTCTTCCAAGCCTCTCTCTCCTGTCTTTTTCTTTCAGGTTCTAAGGCTTCCTTAGTATTTCCTGCAAAAGTGGATTCTTTTTTGCAAAATTTTTTAGTTTCTATTTGTGAATATTTTATGTTAACCTTCATATTTGAAGGACAATTTTGCTGGATAAAGAATTCTTGGCTGGCAGTTTTTCTCTTTCAGTTTCCTGATTGTATCATACCACTGTCTTGTCACCTCTATGGTTTCTGAAGAGAAATCTGTGTTAAGTCTTACTGGATGTCCCTTGTATGTGATGGTTTGCTTCTCCCATGCTGCTCTGAGGATTTTCTCTTTATCTTTGAAATTTGACATTCTGAGTCGTATGTGTCTTGGAGTAGGTCTATTTGGATTTATTCTGTTTGGGGTATGGTGTCCTTCTTGGATATGTAAGGTCATTTCTTTTGTGAGGGCTGGGAAATTTTAAGCTATTATTTCCTCAAATACTCTTTCTGCCCCTTTTCCCTTCTCTTCTCCTTCTGGAACTCCCATGACATGTATGCTGTTGTGTTTTGTGTTGTCATACAACTCTCTGAGCCCCTGCTCAATTTTTTCCATTCTTTTCTCTCTCTGTTCTTTTCTCTCTTCAATTTTAGCTGCTCAGTCTTTGGTATTACTTATTCTTTATTCTATCATTTCAAGTCTGCTGTTGTATGCCTCAAATGTGTTTTTGATCTCATCTATTATGTCTTTCATTCCCATGAGCTCTGTTACTTTTCTATTCAGGGTTTTGAATTCTTCTCTGCATTTGCTTAATGTCTTCTCGCTGTGATTTATCACTTTAACTATGTTGTCTTCCAACTCATTAATTTGATTTTGGTAATTTGTGCACATCTCACTGATCAGTTCTCTCAAATTCTGCATCTTTTCTGGAGCTTTGATGTTTTCTTTTTCTTGGGCCATGTGTTCTATTTTCTTAGTATGGCTCATAATTTTTTGCTGATATCTAGGCATCTGATTAGGATGTTGTTTACTCAGATGCTCAATTTCTTTCTCTTTTGTAGGGATTTAGTAGCAGGAGGTTGTGAGTTACCACTGCTCTTTGATTTTTTGCTCGACCTGAATTGTTAGGATTGTCCTGCTGGTTGCTCAAAATTGGGCACTGGACCCAGTAATTGGTTGTAGAGTGACTCCCTAGGGCCTTGGGCAAGGACGGTATAGAGGTCGGAAAAATCCTCTTTTACTTATTCTCAATTTTTTTGCATGCACTTCCTTGTTCTGCCAGGAGATGGTGCTCTTTGGCAGCTCTTAGTTCAATGCCTGGTCAGAGTGTATTTGTTGCAACACAGATCAGATCAATGTGACAGAGCTTCCTGTCTGGAGGCTAGGAGGCTTGTAATTCAAACTTTCTCTGAAACAGTTCTTCAGCCTTCTCTGGAAGCCCCCTCCCTTTTCCTCACTAGGAAATATTTCCACTCCCCTCTGAGTCCTTAACAATCAGTGTCTGTTAGTAGAGGAGAAGATTGGGAGATTTGTATATCTTTAGCCCCTTGCAGGCTCCAAGGCAAACAGTGGCGCAGCCCTACCTGGCCTGGAAGGGCTCTTGGGACATAGCAGACCAAATTTGTGAATCAAAAGCTGAGTCAACCTTAGGCTGTGTCCCTCTCTCTCCCCTTTCCTGGAGTGTCCTCAACAATTAGTGCCCACTAGAAGAAAGGGAGATTGCAAGGGTTGGACTTCTCCAGTCCTTCGCCAGCTCCCAGGGCTAACCATTGTGTGGTCTCATCTGGCCTGGAAGGGCTCGTGGGACACAGCAGACCAAATTTGTAGGTCAAAAGTTGAGTCTGCCTTAGGCTGTGTCCCTCTTTCTCCCCTTTCCTGAGGTGGTAGTTACTGGAGGCCCCTTTGTCTGTAGTCGCAGGCCCAGAGGCCCAAGAATTCTAAAGTGTCTTTAGTGTGGGGGAGGGTGCTGGAAACAGAAGCCACTGGTTTCAACTCACGGTTCTGTCATCCCCATTTCCGTCCTTTGTTCCTCTCTCCTCTGGGCAGTGTCCAGCCTTTACCTGCTGTCTTAAACCCTAGAAGAACACAGCCTTTTTCAGGGCTGTCTCAGCCTATCCTCTAGCTATTTTTCTGGAGGAGAAGAGATTCCCATATCTTACTAGTCTGCCATCTTCTGAATGCATATGTTTTCCAAAGTAAAATCTATTTTTAGAATATAATTACAAGAAAGTGATTTCATTACTTTTTACATGTCTTTCTTTGATAGTCACATTCTTTCTTTAAGTCAGCATTTTTCAAACCTTCTCAGCACTAAAGTAAAGCATATCAAAGGAGGGGTATAAGGGCACCTTTACTGGATAAGGGAAAATGAGAAGGTATTCCTGCTCCATAAGATTTGATTTTGAAAAATGTGTCCTATGGCATATATATTTGTGTGTTTGTATGCACTTGCATACATACAGAGTGAAAGTAGAGCTATTTTCTGATAATTGCTATAGTTAATATACATTTTAGTTGATATATATTTTTAAGCAATATACATGTTAATTTTTTTTTTTTTTTTTTTTTTTGGCCAAATTTGTCTTACATTTTTCAAGATACTGACAAAAGTGTGTAAAAAAATGACTGTATTTTCACATCTATGTTTTGGGCATCATTTACCATCAAAGAAGGTAGAGAACACTGGTAACATTTTTTCTTACACTGGCTCTGGGGCAAGATCATCTCCAAGGAACATGCTCAGCTATAATCTATAGTTTCTTTCATTAAAGTTGCAAAGCTTGAGTGTCCTCTTATTTGTCAAAACTAAGGAACTGTTGTATAGTGGGTTGAATTATGTGCCCCAGGGGGGAAAACATATTATTAATCTTAACCCCACTCCTGTGGGTATGAACCCATTGTATGTAGGACCTTTGGAAGATGTTATTTTTAGTTAAGGTGTGGCCAACTGAATTAGGATAAGTCTTAATCCTATTACTGGAGCACTTATAAAAGGAAGCCATGGGGAAGAGTAGAAGCAGGAAATCAGCAAAAAACAGACACATGAGGCGAGAAGCCAAGGAACCCAAGGATTGCTGGGCAACCAGAAAACTACCAACTCCAGAAGGAAGCTACCTTCTAGCCTCTGAAACCATGGGTTGATATATCCCTGTTGTAAACACAACCCATTGTGTGGTACTTGTTACAGCAGCTAGGAATCTAAGACATTTTGTCTCCACAGCACTCTGATTTTTTTTTGGTGTAAAAACATCCTAAAATAACACTACTGAATTTTCAAATATTATATTTTGAATAACTTCCTATATCAGCATTGTTAATATAAGTTCATTCATTCACTATAGACATTATTGGGATGTACCTTAGGTGATAGGACTACCTGGGGTGTGTGGTTGGGGGCACAGCCACTTGACAGGGCTGGGGTGTGTTAAGAATGGCTGGATTTTGATTGCTTGTTTTTTCTTCTTTGGGCATAATTTTATGTATCTTTGGCCTGAGAACTAATATGTTAATTGCCTTAAATAAATTAATATAAATCTAGTCCTTTAAAAAAAAAAAAAAAAAAGAACATAAACATTGCTATCATGATGTTCATATCATCATAGTGGAGGTAAATAAAAGTACAATACACTGCATAAATTCCTAAAATAGAAGCTTATGGAAGGGACATACACTCAGATTAAATAGTCAGGAAAATCTTCACAGAAAGGGAACACAAGAGCTAAGTATTGAACTCTTAGTAAAATATACTCCAGGAAGTAGGAAGGCATTCCAGATAGAGGGGAATGTGTGTTTGAAGAACAGCACATGGATTTTTATGGAAGAGTGCAAATTGGAAGGTAGTGAGAAATAAGGCTATAAAGTGATGAGAGATCATCAATTTTACATCATGCACAAAATTTGAATTTTATCAGTAAAGATAAATTATTTATTTCAAGCAAGGTAGATAGTAGTGTAGTTGGAATGATGATAGATTTGAGAGATCTTATCCAGAATAAAACAGACATTATGTAAGTGAGATGTGAAGAAAAGTCAATCAAGACACCCTCTCTCAGACTTTTTTTTAACTGAAGTAGATGCATAGATATTTTCAGAATTATAATATTCTACCAGAACTACTTCCATATATATAGTTAAAAATATCCCCTTGAGTTTTCCAGGAGGACTTGCTATTCCAGTAAAACCTACTTTTCCTCTATGCCATGTAAACACTTGTCATGTTCTTTCCTGAAGAGAACAACTAAATACTTTCCTCAAAAATCTTCCCTTTCCTCCATAGCTCAAGTTCTACCTTCTCCATGAAGACCCATCCAGGCCTTCTAAAGGAAGCAAATATTGTAATGATGTTAGCCCACCTGCAAATTCTTTTAATATACCTGTATATTTCCCATCATCTTTGCAATGGTTACTTTTACTTTAAAGACTCCATCAGTCCTCTCTTTTCCTTACTTCATATTTATATCATAACACTCAATTATTGGGGAGCAGGTGTAGCTCAGGTGGTTGAGCTTGTACATGGCCTGTTTGCCATGTACAAGGTCCCAGATTTGATCCCTGGTACTTCCTAAAAACAAAACAAACAAAAAACCAGCTCTCATTGGGAATCAGATGTAGCTCAGGGGTTGAGCACCTACTTCCTACATACAAAGTCCTGGGCTCAATGCCTGGTACCTCCTAAAAAAATATATTTCATCATTTCACTTATTAACCTGAACTTTAGATACTTTTTCACGTATGTGGGTCAACTAAGTATAAGACCACTTCTGCCACATCCAATTGACGAGATTTTTTTACTTTATTTTTCTGCTTTTCCTCAAAAGTTTTTTATCACCAGAACTAAGTAAAACAGTGAGTAATAAAGTAAACATTGCATAAGAAAATGTTCTAATGACCGCTGATAAAATTCAGTAGTCCATAAGGAAATATCTTCTCCCAAGTTTTTATCAAAAGCATTCACATCCTTGTGCAAATATAAAAATCAGCAAAAGATACTTTCCTGTATTCATTAGTTTCCTTACAGGTTGGATATAATTTCTAATCTAAAACCTAATTTTTTTTTCAGAGAAATTTCAAATACAAATATTTCAAAGCTATTTAATAGACCATATACCAAAAAACAAGGAAATAAACAATAACTTTTATAAGTAAAGAAACACAAAAGGAATCAAGGAATGCTTTTGTGATAGATCTGAATTCATTTCTTAAAATTTTTCCCTCATTTATCCTTAAATGTTCACTTTTGACTAATAGGATTTTTTTTTGTTTATAATTTTGAACTTATCAGAATCTCTGAGATGGGAGTTTGGAAGTTGTCAGTTGCTCCAGGTGACAATCTGAGAAACAAGCTATCATGAGTAGACTTCTGAAAAGAGTCCCAGAAAATGTCAAGTGACCACTGCTGAGTCATGGGCCAATGAATGGCATGCCAAGTGACTTGTCTGAGGCCAACTTTTTGTCTCTAAACAGAGAAGAAAGACACAATATCTTTACTATTATATGCTTTACTATTTCTATGACAGATTTATCATTTCATTTAGCAGAACTGATGAGTTTATTTTGAATTCTAAAAGAAAAATAGAAAGTGGGGAAGGCACTACCCCATTTAGAGATGAAAAAATTTTACATTTCAAAAACAAAAAGAACAAAAAGATTATAAAAGAGGATGATAATGGAGGCTCTCAAAAGACCTTTCACTTCAATACAGGCCAAGTTCTGATCACTATCTTCTCCTAACTTGATTAGCAGGGTAAATTGTGTCTGTGGTGAAGCAAATTCACTCAGAACTGATTCTCTCAGGTCTGGAAAAAAAAATCTTTCTCTAATAACATTTACTAACATCCAAATGGAAGCTATTTCTATTATAATTTTTTTAAAGGAAAATATATAAATTATTGCCTTCTCTGAATATATTCACTGTTCCAGGCAGAACTCAGGAATCATGACACATGCTTCAGTGTCATTGTAAACATCATTGTTAATAGATTTATTACTTAAGAAAAAGGTTTTTAGGCTTCTCAAAAACCTCCTGGTAGTTGATAAGTTGTCAACAAACTGGCAAGCTATTGTAAAAAGAGAAAGACTGTTCTGGAATTTAAAAACAATGAAGATATTTGTAAATGTTGGTGGTGTTGATAGTGTAAATCTATAATAAAATATGCAAAACTGTCTTTAAAATGATAGAACAACTCTATTCATGCTTTACAAAATGGCTGCTTTAAGAAATCTTACAGATAACTTCTTAGACTGCTCTTAGGGAATTTGTAAATCAAACTTGAGCAATCTCTAAAAATAATGTCTTTAATTTAAGGATCACAAGGACATGTCAGAGACCAAATAACAGTTCCAGAACATTTCTAGTTGTGTCTCTAGCAGAGACAAAGAAATAATTTCTCCCTCATATGTACTCCATTCTTTTGAAGCGTCAGGACACTCAGTTTGACCAGGGGCCTGATTAGCAAGTTTCTCTCAGACCATTCCATTGCTGTGTGTAGTCCAGGCCCCTGTCCGGTTGTATCTTTCTCTATCTGTATTTTCTTAAATTTTCTTCTAAATAACTTAAAACATGGTATGTTTATAACCTTTTGTGACTCTTTCCATCATCCACATGGGGAAGGAGTATAAGAAAGGAGGAGAGTGAGAGAGATGAATGTGATGTCCCTACCCTAAACATTCTCTTCTTCTTCTTCCATACACTCTATCCTCCAGACTATCACATTCACCCCCAAAGTTTTAGTAACCATGGATATGTTGATATCTCGTATATCTACATTTACAGCCCCAACTTCTCTCCTGAGCTCCATACCCCTTATATATAATTGCAAGTCAGACATCTATTTCACAGGCATCTAAAAACCAACCTGTATAAATGTGTGCCCATCATCTTCTCCCATTAGTCTATTCTCTTACTGTAAGCCCTAAAACAGTAAACATCACCAGCTTCTACTCCATTGCCCACTCCAGTGAACTGGGTACTTGTTGAGATCGCCCCCCCCCCCACACACACACACATTCCCATCTCCCATTTATCTTCACCTCCTTTACCAGTTCCTTCATCCAAACTGCTATCATCTTAATAGTATCAAGCCTAAAGCCTAATTTTTACCCGGTTTCTTAACTATGAACCCTGTTTATTTCCAATCCATAGTCCCAATTGAAAAAAATTATTCTCCTTCCAGCTTCCAGTGCCTCAATGGTGTATTCTTGCCACTGGAAAAAATTTCAAGCTCCTTTACTGGGTTTAACAGTGTGTTCATGATCAGAGCCCAGCTTATCTCTATAACTTCTTCTCTACTAAACTCAGCCCTAACCACAAAGACCTTTCTCCATTTACTTGAAATTACCACACTTCCTCTAAATCTTTTCCTCCATATTTCCCCTCTGGACTAAATATTCATTCCCCGTTGTTCACCTGACTAAGTCCAAGTCATCCTTTCAGTTTTAACTTACAAAGTTTTCCAGACAGAAGACTTACCTAATCCACCGGCTTACACTTTCCCACCATCATACAAACAATATTGCATTGCACTTGGTGTTATTTATCCAAATCTGTTCTACAAGGTCAGAAAAAGAAGAAAAGGGTATCTACTTTGTGGATCTCAGCAGCCCAGCAACTAGCAGCCAGAGTTTTTGGCACTTAGGATTCACTCAATAAATTTGGATCAAATAGATGAAATGTTAGGGCAGGCAAACTCCAGAAAATGAGTTTTATTCCTTAGTATTATCTTCCTAGGTTAGTTAATCATGTGATGGATAGAATAAGACAGATTTCAAAATGTGAGGCTGTTTTTAAAAACTTAGGGAGCAGATTTCCAAAACAGGCTTGTATTATTTTCAGTTATGCTCCTGTGACAACTTAGAAAGGCCAGATACCAATTGGTAGTTGGATCTTCCATATCAAAATTTAGTAAAAATGTCTACCATCTCCTTATTCATCATCATTCCCAATTGTCATAGGGACATTAAATTAAATTAGACTTTATTTTAATTTCCATTCTAAAATTTATTTCTGTTAATTAATGAGTTAGTTTGCTATTGTTATTCCTGCTCAGACTGTTTCCCTAATAAATATTGATTGGTTTGGCCTTCCACCTCAAGAGATCTGGAATCAGTTTACTGGCAGTTTATGGACATAAAGCCAGAGTTATCCTTACTCACTTGACCTAAATGGCAGCAGCTGTGTGATTTGCGATTGTGTTAGTGCTAGTTTACTAATGGAATTAGATGGGTAGATTTGAGTTTCCCAAGATAATATTGAGTCTGATCTAAGAGCCAAGCCCATTATAGTCTCATATCACCAAGTAATTTTTTTGAATCTTACCTTTTACTAACCTCACTAGTTGGACAAATGCTGTTCAAATGAACACATTGGAGTAAATGACTGGAACAGTATCTCTGTGATGACAAGAGGATTTTTATTCCATTTATTTTATCTGGTTATTTCATATTCATTTATTAGATGTTTATTATTGATAATAAGTTAATTTTCATTGCTCCTTTCTTCTTAGAAAGATAGACATGGATATTAGATATGGAATAAGAACATTGATATGGATATAGATAGAGATAAAAATGATATAGATATGTTGACTTTTCTTTTCATCAATGTTCCTAAAGTCTCAGAACTTTTATCTGATGTATACTAGTATCCTAAATGTGTTTGTTTTAAAATTACTTATTAATATTTAAAAACATTCATAATTTTAAATACATCACATGGGTAAAAATAAGGCAATTGGGGGGTTGATGTGGCTCAAAAGGTTGGGCATCCGTCTCCCATATGGAGAGACCTGGGTTCGATCCCCGGGACCTCCTGGTAAAATAAAGAAAAATATAGAAGGCGCGGGGGCTGCCAGCCCCATGTGCAGGGACACCAGGCCCCTCCAAGCCACGCAGCAAGATGATGACAGAACAGGAGAGTGACACAAAGAAAGAGCCAAGACGAGACACTCCGAAAAACCAGAACTAAGGTGGCAGGTGGCAGAACACCTCTCTCCCACATCAGAGGTTCCCAGGATCGAATCCCAGTGTAGACAGGAGGAGAAGGATGAGAAGAGAGGGCAGAAAACAGACACAGAGAATTGTCCAGCGAATGGACACAAAAGAAACAGCAAAAACAGGGGAGGGGCATTGTTAAAAAGGGGTAAAAGTAAAATAAATAAATAAATCTTTAAAAAAATAAGGAAATCGTTTAGAAAAACACAAGATGAAAACTCATTTGAAATTCTTGTTTTTGAGGTCATAGTTTCTAAAAAAAATAAGACTTTTTTTTTCCTCATGTGGACTAAGCCTTAATTTTGTAATACTAAGTTTGTCTGGTTTCTTCTTTAGAAATATGAGGGAAAATGAGTAGTTCACTTACCCAGCAAGAGACGGAAATATGTATTTAATGAGCTGGTCACAAAAAGAAAAGCTCATTAAGCTCCATTTAGCATTTAACAGATATTTTGGCTAAAGAAGTTTATGGGTTTTACAAATAATTTCTTCCTCCCACACACCAAATTTAATAGTTTTATAGTCCTATACAAATTCCACCCCCATTCATGCCCCTTATCATTATACCAAGAGCCAAATTTTAATGATTTTTGGTGCCTTTAGTATCATTTATATGTTCAGAAATGATGTACCTTAAACTCTGATTAAATACTAAACTTTACTGATGAAAAACAGGCCCACTGAGCGAGTAATAATGATGAGTGAGATTTCATGCTGTTTTATTGCTAACAGACCATCAGCTGTGGAGTTCAGTTCATATAAAAACAGACCTCAACTCAACAAGTCAAGATAGCTGGCGGCCTTGGTAAACATGCAAATGAACTCGATAACCCTCCCTTTTGGGTGAATTCATGTAAAATATTCTCCTGTTTGCTTTATTTGGCTGGGTTTTAAATGTCAAGGGATTTGCAAAGGTGCCATTAGCTTCTAAAGTCCTAGGTTAACTGAATGTGTATTACGATGGCTGACCAGGACCTGAAGTTTGATATGCAGTGACTCTTGAAGAAAACTGAGAAACACCCAACAGAATCAAATGTATTACCAGGAAAAATTTTATACAGAAATATTATAATGTTTCTGCAACTACTGAGCATGGCCACGCTAAAGATATAAAGAACTGGCAACATGAAGAATTGTTTTATCTTATTTTAACTTAACAAAGTATTATGATAAAATAATAATAATTATAAAATACCATCTATTTGCTAGACCAAGTAGTGTTTTCTTTATATATATATATTAATTCATATAACCTTACAATATTTAATATAAATAATATTATTCATGCTTTATAGATATGAACTCTGAAGATCAGAAAGGTTAAGTATCTTGCTCATGGTCACATATGGGCTTTGGTAAACCCTGGTATGTTGGACTCAAACTCTTCTCACTATACTATACATAACACAGAGCACACCACACATACCTTTAGATGCCTTCTTGTATAACCATCATTTGTCCAAGTCTCCTGGGTATCAGACTAAGTTTAATAGCCAGTTTAAACTATTAAACTGCCATGACTATCCAGCTCATTCTAGAACCCATTTCCACTAAATTTCATTGCAACTGGACAGAGCAATAAAAATCAAAAAGATATTTTATAATATTGTGGCCTGAAATACCACTATTTTCTTGAAATGGTCATTCTGATTTTTTATTATTTCACAAAAATAAATAAATAGTAGCATTAAATACTGAAATACATATTAATAGGACAATTTGATTATTTGGTCTTTGGTTCAAGAATAAAGGACATCTCTGATTCATTTGACTTCAATTGTTATATCCTGCACTGTAATTATACACCTAAAAAAAGTTAAAGAAGACTCTCTAATGGAAGAAAAGAACAAATTAAAGGACATGCAGAAATCTGAAGGAAAACAATCTTC
The DNA here is from genome assembly GCA_026826555.1 of Tolypeutes matacus. Lineage (NCBI taxonomy): Eukaryota > Metazoa > Chordata > Mammalia > Cingulata > Chlamyphoridae > Tolypeutes > Tolypeutes matacus. The sequence continues at coordinate 25,648,048 of JAKSZT010054334.1, forward strand.
AGGCAAACATGTTCAAAGATAAAAAGATAAATTTTATCTTTTTGAAGAAATCAAAGAGAAAAGGGAAATTAAAAAGAGAATAATTTCAGTAAATTATTAATTATTTTAAAATATTATCCAAATGTTAGCTTGAGAAAAAATCAAATTAAAATAAGATGGAAAGGAGGAAAGAAAACACCAGTATTGGAATGAAATAAAGAGTGATAACATTAATAACAAAGCATTTGAAACACTCCAAAAACTATTACATTTTTCTCTTTAAAAAATTGCTAGGTGGAAAATAAAAATCAAATATTTTGCATCAAAAAGCTTCTCAATTCAAAGAAAAGCCATGTTTATGGTCCAGAAGAAAGAAAAATGCATGCATAAATAAAGGTTTTATTTTCCTATTGTCAAAAAAAAACTTACTACAAATGTGAGAATAAATGCATCCTTGGTGTAATAACATTGAGCACATGTTAGTAAAATAAAGGGCTCATTGTCCATAGCACTAAGGGTATTAATTTTCAAGAAAGTCAATTTTCAGGAATTACAAATCCAGGACCAGATTGACATAGCCTTGCTTCTTCTTCATATCTAACATGACCCTGGATGAAGTAGCCAATGACTTCAAAGGTGCCTAAGTAGGTAATGTTAGAGGTCTGGAGGCTAGAGAACCTGGTTCATCCGTAAGAAACAATGCTACCATTTATGAATCAATATCTATTTTTAAGAACCTGTTCTGGGGTCGGTAAGTTCTAGAACTTACTAGAACAGCTACTAGAACAGCTGCTAGAGAGAAACAAGGAAAAAAAAAAATTATCCTTGTTTACAAGGAGCTAATAACCCAGATTTAGCATAGAGGGAGGACAATCAAACAAAGCACAAATATAAATTATAGTGGAGATAAGAATTACATGAAGTCCAAAGACAGGTACAGTGATTTTTAAAAAATGATTTTTTTTTCCAGAATGTAGGGATTTGAGCTGGACTCTGAAAATATATATATAAATTAGGTATACAGGAAAAAAAAGGAAGTCAGAGGAGAGAAGTAAAATGCACAATGATAGAGGTTAGCAATGCCAATTCTCAAGGGATAATAAGGACCAGAGTCAGGGTTCATGTCAGAAACAGTAGAAAACAGTGTCTTCTTAGGATAGAGATGAATGTTGGAGAGTTATGAGAGGAAATGTACCATAGTATTGAAGTGTTAGAGGGGGTGAGAAGATAAGGACTTAATGTCTATATTTATTTATATTATCCTGCGGGCAAACACGAAGTCTCTGGATCAGGAACAAACTATTATTTCTTATAGCAATAACCACATCAGTTCCCAGGCCTTCTGCCTTCAGGAAGATCAGGTGAGAAACAGGTTAGACCTTGAATATGAACAAAGGGGGTTTCTTTCACACAAGTGAGGAACCTCAAAAATATGATTGTAAAAGCTTATGTAGGTTACTCGGGGCTGCCCTTCCACTCCTGAGGGAGGGAGAGAAACCTTTGCTCTCTAATGTTTTACAACCCTTTGAAATGTAAGCATGACTTCACGGCCCCAGGTTTCAGTCACCTTTTGAAATGTAAACACCTTTAGAAATAAATCCCCAAGTCTCTCCAAAGTTTCTCGTTATCTGCTCAGTCATCTTTTAATTTCCAGGGCTTACTCTTTAACCCAGATTCCAATTTTCTTCACCCAGAAAGCCCTAAACATGCACAAATGTGAAAATACTTACTTCCTGACATCAGGCAGGCCTGAGTTTGAATTGCAGATCCATTCTATCCTAGCTGAGAAGTTTTGCATAATGATTTAATATCTTGGTGGCTCATTTTCCTCATTGTAAAATATAAAGTTTTAAAAGGATCTAAATTAAAAATAAATATAAAGAAATGAAAACACTGCCTGGCTCGGTAGTTAGGACTTCTATGCCAGTTAGCTAAAATTATTGTTATTTTAAAATCAAGAAAGAAGCTGATAAACATTCTGTAAATAAAACACGAGGGTAATTAAAAACTATAAGCCTAAGGTTGAAACCCATCCCTGGGTTTGGGTTTAGTCCTGACTCTGCTCTTTATTGGCCTTGTGTCTTAGAGCTAAGACATCTCTCAGTTTCCTTCTAAGTCTCATTTTCCTCATGTTTAAAATGCTGATAAGGATACTTACCTGGCAGGGCTATTATAAGAATTAAATGAGAGAGCTTATAAAAACCATATCACCTGGCAGACCTTAAAATCTCTTTATATTTAATCATTTTATCGTCATTGTTTCAGGTTATTGTTATCACCGCAGTATTCGGAAGGAGGTTACTTTAATGGAGTACAAATTAAGAAACGAAAGACCACCAGTGGACTCTTGGCAGCTGCACAAGTGAGGGCCTGGACTTCCATGGGACCAGAGAGAACTAAACCTGTCTAAAGCAGTGTGGGAATATCCTGAATGTCTCTACACGTATGTATTTTAAGACAACAAAGACAGTCTTCATAAAGAACATGGTGGATTGTGTTTTCTCAGATGGAAGTGAGCTTAGTTAAGTGGCGGGCTGACCATTAAGTCAATCTCTCTCTTTCTATTCTATTCCATTTCTAAGTAATGGAAGAGATGGAAAAAGATGAGAGTAAAATGTTTACCATATACATATATAGACTCTGGAATGTTGTTGGAGAGGAACAGAGTAAGTAAAGGAAGAGCTAGAGAAGGGTTTTTTACCCTATATTATGAATTGGTTATATATTTCACTGTTGTTTTGGACACAGGGAAATGAATCCAGCATCACGAGTGTCAATGGAACATGAATAATGCTAATGCTTTAAAATCACATAGACAAGAAAACAGAGCACATATGACTTTTTAAAAATGTACAATGAATGCCATACATTCAATTGCATAATAATGAATGGGGGTTTCTCAAAGTCCACACAATTAAAGGAATCATTTGAAGTTAACCATCAAAGCTAGGGAAGGGAGGCAAGATAGGACTTTAAGGTAGCAATGGAGAGGAAGACAATACAGCATATAATGAGTACTGACATTTGTTATCAAAGATTTAAAAACAAAACAAAACAAAAATTTTTTTCCAGTGGAGCATACTTTTTTATGTGGGTTAAGTACAGGCTTTGGTAAATACAGGAACACACAAATGGATGGCTTTCTCACAAGCATCCTAGTGAATAATTTTCTAACTGCTAGATGCTAGAATGTTTCATTTGTCTTATAGTCTATTCTTTTAAATAAAATTGAGAACAAATTAAACATTGCACCTTCATGGTATTACTGCGGTGAAGCAGTAGGAAATTCTCTAATATGAAATTAACTTCCTTTTTCAAGGAAGTTAAATAAAACCCTTATATCAGTCTGTGTACCATTTGTTAAATTGATTCTGACCTTATCAGCCTCAACCAACTTCCTCAGATTTGGATCAGTAAATTTAATTCTTAATGCCGCTGAAAGAGTTTAAACTAGATTTTCATAAATCCTACTTTTTGTTTGCCACTGTATTTAAAACTGGGATACATTACATGTTAACATACCAGTAGTGTCTTACATGTGATTTTGTATATAATTTTTCCTAATGCTTCATCTTATTAGTCTACTCTTATTTTCTCTTTTATTATTTTTTTTTATCTTATTGTGTTATATTTGTATTTTTGTAAATCACCTCAAATCTTGTTTTGGAGGAAGGTGAACTCTAAAAAAATTAAATAACAAGGACTTAACATCATTTAAATTATTTTTAAATACCTTGTTGCTCACATACATACATATAAACATACAAACACATACATATCCTTTATGCTTAGTAGAATCAATAACTACTTGCTTTAACTTTTAGTTTGCAAATATGTACAGTTTATAATTAAGTAGATTGGCCATAATTTTCAAAAGAGTTTACAGGTGAGAAGATCTTACCATATGTGTGTTATGTTCATGTTACTTTTTTGTTTGTTTAGATCATGTCAAGCTCCAAAACAGAATACAACCCTCATAAGTACTAACATACAATCTATATGTAAAATATGTCCATTTTCAGATAAGTGTACCTCTCTAAGGATTCTAAATTTAGAAAATCTCTGAGTTGTTTTAAACCAATAGCAATGATAAAACACTTTAAAAGAGTGTCTTTAGAGCTATATTCAGCCAATTTCTACTCATTTGAGATAATCCTAATTTTTAATAAATATTCTTTGTCTAAATGTTGACAGGGTCCACTTAGTGATAGCTAGCCAAGTGCAACTGTGCAAACTGAGACATTTCTATATAGACAAAGCACGTACATTCCTCAGGGGTTGGCAGAATAATGTGTCTACATCCCTAATCCCCCAAACCTGTGAATAATACCTTACATGGCAAAAGGGGTTTTTCAGATATAATTAAATTAAGGATCCTGAGAGGAGATTATCCCGGATTATCCAGGTAGGTTCACTGTAATCACAAGGGTCCTTTTAAGAGGGAGGCAGAAGTGTCAGAGTCAGAGAGGAAGACGCGACAGCAAACGCAGAGGTCAGATGTGATTTCATGGGCTTCAAAGATGAAAGAGTGTGAGGAGCTAAGAAAGGCAGGCAGCCTCTAGAAGCTGGAAAATGCAAGGAGTGGATTCTACCCGTAGAGCCTCTACGAAGAACGCAATCCTGCCTACCCTGATTTCAACCCAGTAAGACTTCTGACCTCAAGAACTCTAAGATAATAAATTTATATTGTCTAAGCCACTAAGCTTTTTTGGAATCTTTCATTCTCCATTGACTGGTAACTTTTTGGTAAAGTATCTTAAAAACTTGGGAATAATTCACTTCTATTATTTAATGTGAATTTTCCAAATTTATCTTCCATCTAAAAAACTTCCTTCTATTTTACCCCTATGGTGCTTGGTTGGTTTTCTTTCAGTCTTTTGGATCATATTGTTTCACTTAGTGCTGTACATTGTACACATTCCTGGAAATAATTGACGTATTTGTCTCATAAAATACTTTTTTTCCTTCATGCAGGTGGCATTGTGTTTGTGCCAGGTGTCCCTGAGTGGCCACCTTGCCTATTGAAATATAAATCATATATGCATGTATGAAAATACAACTGCAAGCACTGTTATAACAATTCACATTAAATAATGTACTGATATCCAGAAACCAAATGCAGGAATGTTTCATTGTTTTGAGCATAAAAGTAGGCATTAGTGTTGGCAGAATGTCATTAATGATGCCACTAACTGGCCATGCTATCCAGCCAGAGAGTATTGTCTGACTGAGGATAAATTGAAAAGATTGGGGTATTTACAGCTAGATCTCCAAAGCACAAATTGACTGAAAAAGCACCAGATCCACAGTGGATAGTAGCCTCTTTTTGCACCTTTTCATACAACGTGAGATAAGTTCTCTTTTACTTTAGTTACGTTAAAGCTTTATAGAGTTTTGATTAAAAAAAAAAAAAAATTAACCAAACTACTATTGCCACTCACGGGCTCAATTTTATTGCCTTCTTCTCCTTGGGCTTCTTACCTCTTGGAAGAATCTGACATAATCTAATCTGCATTTGAGATCTCAGTCTGAATACATATTCCAAAGGAAGAACCCAAGGCCATGTCACTTCCTTGAACTTCTTTTTGGTTCTTTTCCATAGCATTGCTGAAATCCTTCCTCACTAACCTTCCACCATGTCTTGTTGTATATCTACTTGTTCAGTTTTTGGTTAGCACATTTCCAACAGGATAGCAGTAAAACCAAAGGGATATATGAAAAGCTGAGAATTCATTTATATTTAAAATAAAATCCTTTTAAGAGAATAGGATGGAAGCATGGGCACATTGCAAGAATGATAATTATATGTATCTTTCTAAAGGAAATTAAATACCAAATGCAATTTGTTATCAATTAATAATAAATTAGATGAAGGTAGAAATAAAAATGAAGTGAGTTGCCTTAAATATATTGCTAGGTAGAAAGATCCTTTTGTTATAAAATCCATTTTTTCTACAGAGACATAGATTAATTTAATCAAATATTGCAGCTCTCATGAACATCCATGAGCTATTGATATTAATGGTTTGGTTTTCTACCAAGAAAGCAGGATTCTTAACTGATTAACTTTCACATTGTGTTTGTCTTTTCTTTCCTTACTTATTTTTATGCATTGTTTCTAGTAGATTCATAGTTTTCAAAATGTGAAGTTTAAAACAGACAGAATATTGTAATTTCTCAGTGTGATAAAATCTCCATTTCCTTCTGGCATTTTGATGATCTGGTCAAGGGCTATTTGTGGATCTCTTTAGCAAGGTAATAGTATGTTGACTAGCCAAGACAGTTAATTAAATAGGAGATACCACAGGCACAAAAGTATGAAAAATCTGAATGTCAAGCCACTGAAACTTCAGTGGTGATGATACCACCAACAAAAAGTATTAATCAAGGAGTTCCATGTGAATAACAGTTTTTCTCATCTGGAAGACCCTCAATCAATAGTGTTTATCCCTGTATGGCTTATTACCACACATTTTGGATTGGGAAAAATCATGTAATCCATTTTGTCTCAAATCCCTAGAAATTCTCATACCTTGACTCTAATTATGAATTGGCTCTCAAACTCCATACTCTAGTTCTACACATTAGAGTAAAGATTATTGTAAGATTAGTCTAGCATTTTGGTGCCTTCATAAGAGACTTTATCCAGAAAGCCTCCATCAATTCTTCACTTAATTTGAACTTTGGAAAATAGATAGTGGTTTTATTCAAGAACATAAGAAGGTTAAACTCCATTTTGTCAAACTTAACTCTTCCATTCTAAAACATGAAGGCAAATTTTTAAATGCTAAGCTATTGAACAAAATGTCTGTTGTTGTTTTTTGTTTTATGTATACAATAAAGTGGAAGAAAATTTTAAAGTTTGTCACATCAATTATACAAATGACCAACCATCCCATTCGGTAATTAGATTAAACCAGTATTGTATATGTGCTTTGAGCAATTGGGGTAGTTACACAGAATTAAAAGGAAATTTCTAGTTTTCATGTTAAATGAAATATAATGAACATGTTCCCTTATGTGTTTTGTGGGATACTATAAATGCATCATCATACCCAAATGTTTGGCATTTCCAACCATGTTACTTTCAAGCATTTCCTGATGATTTGCCTTGCTTTTTTATGAGCCCAATGATATATGTGCCCTTGAGCCACACTCTTTGAAATGTGCCCCCTGTACACCCTACAACAACTCTCACCTATTTCCATTTCAACATCTAGCATATTTCCCTGAAGGCAAAACAAAACTTGGCCAGGACTCGTTGGTAAAACTAATATGTGGTGGCAGCAAAAAGTCATTAGCTGGTGCACATTTGGCAGGGGATCAGCAGTGTTGGTTATAATACACATCTTGGTTACAGCTTGGATTCTGTTAGGAATGATAAGAGCCAAAAACCAACTAGAGTACCTGGTCTCCTAAGCAAAAGTCAGGTAGAAGTAATTGGTACAAAGTACCCTTCTGGCTCTAACCTGCTCCTTATTTAGAGAGCCCATTGTTCAATCTTGAATTACACAAGGCTATAAGCAAAAGGTCAAATTTAATAAAAAGCCACTTCCAATTTGTAATGCCCTCTTTATGAAGCAAAATAATACTATGGAAAGAACACTTGGCAGGAGGTCAAGAGACCTAGGACCAGTCCAGGTCATTTCAAGCCCACAAATTTTATTAAGTGCTGACTGCATAAAGATACACATGTGCAAGAAAGCAGGCTATAATGAGACATGGTCTTTGACATAAAGGAGTTACAACCTATCCTGAGGAACCGATTAGCTTTCCTTAATCTCACAGTGCCTCAATTTCCAACTTGAAAATCGCAATAATAAAATCAACCCCAACATACATACTTCACATACTTGCTGTAATGCTCATAATGTTTACAAATGAGAAAAATAAAAAGGTCTAGCCTTGAGGGATCACATCCACAACAATAAAACCAAAGCTGATGTCAATGTGTATTTTAGTCTACATTGTTCTTTGTCCTCCAATGTTTCTACAATGACTACAACTCTAATAAATGGATCATTGGGTCATTGAATGATGCTTACTGAATTTCGTTTCCCTACAAATTATTTCCTGAATAATTATATTGATTTACAGTAACTTTATGCTCATGAAAACTTCTTAGGCACCTATTATGTGTCAGGATGATAAGGAGAAATAGATGAATAAGGACCACAGTATAGAAGCCTTTACAGAAAAGCCCACTTCACTTAGACGACATATGAATAGCAATCAAGGTAGATAATTTAGGAAATAAAATGTTATAAAAAGGAAAAAATGAGGAAAATTAAGAAAAGTGAGAAAAAAAATTGAGACAACAAATTAAAGAAAAGAATTGACTACGATGAAATTTTCTCTGCTACCTCTCTTCTTCCATTCTTTCCCCCAAAACGTCTCAGGAAAGCGATAATCTTCAGGCAAAATAAGCATGTGTGATTTGAGGAGGTATTGAAACCTTACAAATCAGGAATATCTCTCTGTCATTGGCCTGCCACAAGATCTTAAATGTTCTTATCAGTAATGTTTTGGGTTAAGGTCTTGATTAAAATACATCCATGTATTGTTCTCCTGGAGGCATAGTAAACGAAGGCATTAACAAACATGAGCTACGCCTATGTAAGATTACCTAGGCAGCCTTGTAACAGAGGCTCAAGGGAAATGGACAACAGACAGTGATAGTGGAAGAGAACTGGGAGGAGGGCATCTGAAAGGGAAAGTCTGGGTGGAGTTACTCAGTAAGGGAAATAGACCACCAAGGGGTCCTAGGAGAAAACTGAGACACTGCGCTGCCAAAAATTGAATTAAAGAGGAATTATAAACAAATGGATGGGGAAAATTGCCAATATGCTACTATTTCACAAAATTCCTTAAAGCCAATGCTCCTTTAACTGTCACTTTGAAGGAAATAGAGCTGCTCTTTTACGCTTCCTAAATATGGTAATAATATTTCCCATAAGATTCCAGGAGAAAGTGTTATTATCACTTAGTAGCTTAATGCACAAGGATTCATGCATTCATTTATTCATTCACTGGTTCAACATATTTTTATTGACTGTCTATGAGGAAGTTTCTACCATATTCTAGAAAGCAATAAAAAAGAAGTTCCTGCCCACATGGGATTTATGGCCTAGTGGAGAGAATGTAAATAAAATAGTAAATGATAAGATATAGAATGAAATTCTTTACGCAGAGGGAGTGCATAGGTGGGACACCAGATGCACTAAAAAGGGACAGAGTATATAAAGCTTTTTGATAGCAGGTACATATAACTTAAAGGCTGAAAATTTGTAAAAGGCTGGAAATAGAGACACACACAGAGAGAGAGAGGGGTGAGTGTTCTGGAACAAGAAAACAATACAGAGATCAAAAGCAAAAAAGAGTGCAGCACATGATGAAAGTAGGTCTAATATTTTAACTAGACTATAAAGTTTCAGGTGTGCAGTGTTGAGAGATTCAGCTAGGCTGGAGGATGGATCAAATCATGTTACGTTTGGACCTTAAACCATAGTGGGGAGCCAGTTAAGAACTTTAAACAGGGGAGTACCATAACTTTTTGAAAGACTATTCTGACAGTATGGAGAACTGGGTGGAGTAGGGATGAGATCAGGCTGACACATAGTAAGAACTCAACAAATATTTCTAGAATTAATATGAGAATGAGCAAAGGAATGAATGAACATAAGCAAGAGCAATCTACCTTGGAGTAGGAAAGTAAATAGGTGATGAAGATGTGAAAATAAAGGAAAAGAAATAAGAATACAGGTGTTAGTAATGAGTGTATGAGTGTAGGGGTGTGGCTACTTAAATAGCAAAGAAGTAAACATACGAAGACTTCAGAATGACTAAAGAGGAGAAAAGAGAGGGGATAGCATTGACTAGGACTAAGAAAATCCTTCTCTATGAAAATTTGAAGAAAAGAGTGAAAAATGGGTAAAGATCAGAGTATATGAGAAGGAACTGGGTCAGGAAAGTGAACTTTCATGACTTTCATTTTCTCTGAAAGTAAAAGGCAAAGTCACTGATTAAAAGTGAAAGGACTGGGAGGAAGTAAGTGAAGGAAGTGGTAGGATTTTTAGTATCCGCCCTGGAAAAAAAAATTGTCAAAGAAAACTTTGGTATATTTAGGGTTGGAAGCCATTGTCTAACTGGATCTTCTTAGGAGAGGACAGATGCTAAAAAACCCCAGCTTTTATGGGGTGATCCATGGGGAAAGTATCTGAAACATAGTCTTGGGGCCAAGCCAGGGTATTCAGAATATTGGTTAATCAGTTTGAACATGACAACCCGAAAAAAAAAAAAAAAAGGAGATTAGCTTGAAGCTAGTAGATGGAGCAGGTAAGAAAAAACCAAGATGTCAAAACTGTAAATGGGGCAAACATAAATGGAATGAAGAGGCAGAAGGTCAAAACCTGTACCATGCAGGAGAGAGCAAAGCCTGTGGACAGTGTAGATTTGGTTCAGGAGAACACATTTTGCAAACATAGTTATTGGGCTGCTACATTCATTTTGCCTAAGGTTAGGTGAGTCAGCCAGGTCCAGGGAGGACATTTATGAGTGCACCAGTATACATGGATTTCTCTAGCAATCTCCATCACCCTGGCTTTGGAACAAAGAAATCAGGTAGTTGGAGGTACTTGGTGTTTGGTATTAGCTGGACACATGTGTTGGAAAATCAAATAACGCAATCATCCAAGCAAGACAGACAAGGTAGTGCTAGCAGAAGTCTCCTGATGTACCGGAAAACAAAGGACAGTATGGCTTCTAGAGAAGTTGTGTGGGGAAAAAGAAAGTGAAAAAGAAGTATGTATTTACTGAATAAGCAATCCCATAGGCAAGCATAGTTTATCAAATAAGTTCTGGAAATTGGTACTGTGACCTGCAATTGAAGGTTTTGCTCTAGGTGAATAGTTGGAGTGAGGAAGAAGATGGAGAAAGAGAGAATATGATGCCACTTCCCATATTTTCCTTTAAAGGAAAGAGTGTCATGCTACAAGAAAGATTAGATACATTTATTTTTGTATTTTAAATAAGTATTGAGAATGGTATATCTAAGTCAGAAAGTAAGGGAGTTTCACAAATAAAGCAGGAACATTTCCATTAGATCTTGCCCTATTATATTGTTTGCCCTTTGTCACCTGCCTTTGAGGTACTACAAACCTGTGGTAGAAGCAGAATTTAACTATTATTTGCAGAGTTCTTTACTATTTAAAGCACACTTTGTCCTCTATTTGGTTAGGTGACTCTCAGGGTAAACCTATGAGAAAGAAATAATGACCCCACACACACATACACCCCATTTTATAGAAGCAGAAAACTAATCCTAAGAAGATTCTTTTTCTAGCTTTAAAGCCTATGCTTCTTCCTATGTGTCACATAGCATAAGACAAACTTCCCGTCTCCACTTCAAAATAGAGAGAAACCCCAAGAGTTCCTGCAAAGCAAACCATCAACTACTAAATTCATACCTCTTATTATTAAGTAGTTAGAATATTTCTTATGATTTATTGGTGTCACAAGTGCATAAACATATACTACTTAACAGGTTATGAAACTATATTGCAATTATGAGAAAATTTTATCCCTTTTTATCACTCAGTAATTTGCATAAGCATAAATCTATATACTAGGCAAAATTCATAATGACTCCATAACCCTGCCACCATGGGCTAATTGTTAATTATAACTTATGAGAGAGTTCTTGCTGCTTTGCTTTCACATCATTTAAAGTATTGATCTTAAGTTATTACCCACATGATCATGAAACAAGTCCTGTGTGTTTACATGCTGCAGGTAAAGACACTGACCTAACAGTATTGTGATATGGAATTTTAAGTATTGCAACTCTCTAAGGAAATTTGCTGCAACCAGTTGGACATACTTTGAATTATTTGCTTAGTTAATTCTCAATGGCTCAAAAAGGGCCACTGTAAAAGCTTTCTCAGCAAATTGCTTTCAAACCCGCGGGGGTTTGTAGGCATTATGCTTCTTTGACACTCCACACAAGGTTCTCTTCGTTCACCGGCCTATGTGTTACAAGTATCCTTGCACTCTTCACTTTTCGTTTGTATATAGTCCTGCTTCATTATAAAGCTACCCTGACAACTTAAATAGGCTTCCAGTCTTCTCCAGAGGGATTTGTATTGGAACATAAGAATTTTACTATCAAAACAAATACACTCATCAGGTCACTATGGATAAAAAAGTTAAACATGTCCTTTATTACCCAATATCTCACTTAACACTTCCAGGTCCCAGAATGACAATTGCTATATCATATGGCTGTTGCTTCCCTTATTATCTTATCATCTTCTCTTAATATCCTTGGCAATTAAGATCATATTGAGTGTGTCTGGAGGAAAGGTGACCTGAATGAGACTTTCTAACATATTATCTGAAGCAAGCACTGAAACTATGCTGAGTATAAGGAAAACATACTGATGAAAAGATGTGAAGTCTTTGTTCCAGGGAATTTTATTTCATGTTTTAATTTAACATATATGTGGTGGATTTGTACAGTGTCAGCTTATCTACATTCGAACCATGCTTCCCAGAATTCCCTTCCCTGAATAATTCCAACTTCATGTGCATCATGTGATATTTTGGAGGCGATTTGAGACGTAGAAGCAAAGCAGCAGCTGTATGCTTTTCACAGTGGGAAGGCTGAGGCAAAGGCATCAGGCCTTGTTGCAACTCCCACACATTGTAGTTTCTTATCTACCAGTTCACCTTGTCTAAGTGGGTAGCAGCTAGCCTGCAGCAACTCTGGTAACCATGGACTCTTGCCTCCTTTTAGGTTCTCTAAATCCTGGGCCAGTGTGTTCAGCTCCTGTTGCAGCAGCAGAGCTTTCCACTCATCCTACTCCTCCCAGGTCTCATTGTCCTTCAGTGTCTCTGAAGCTTGGGCCAGCTGTCTGTTTAGATCAATGGTGAGGAACACCAGCTTCACATTCTGATCACCAGCATCATTGATGTTGCAGGCTTGGAAGCACAAGAGATTGCATGGGTTCCTCTTGCCTTCATGGGTTCTAGTTTGTCCTGTCCTTGCCCCACTTCACCATTTTTCCTTCCCAGTAGCCTGCCTTGCTGACTTCAGGCTCAGCAGCTGATATGAAATCAACAGGCTCATATAAACTATTTAACTAGTTCCTACAGTATGTGAGGTCAAATCCCTATAATAAATCCCCTAGTCTTTACTGCTCCTGGTGGTTTGGTTAATCTAACCCATGCTGACTGATACAATATGTATATTTATTATACTCAGGGAGATATTTAGCAAAATATGCTTTTACAACCTATTTCATGTAACTCATTGAAATTTGGGGTGATAAAAGGAGAAAAAAAAAAAACATTTATCGCAAGTTCTTGTTTTGCAGTTTCTATACTTCCAAAAAATGTTAAATTTTACCAAGTTTTTCATGGATAAGATGTAAATAACAAAAAATTATTAGAAACTTAAGATTACTTCCAGTATACCATTCTGAAAACCATATCCATGCAGAAATGAATCCAGTAATAAGAGAAAAACATTTTTAAGTAGGAAACAAATTTTGTGGTCACAAGCGCTGAATTTTAGAATCATGAAGAGGTCATTCTTTTCACACTTGGGAGAATAGCAGGGCTTATTAGAGTCATTTCAAGGCCTTAAAATATCTCATGATGAAGACACTAAACATAGGTAATTGAAGCCAGGAACTGAGATAGCAAAATTGTTTATGAATATGAATGTTATCCTCAAATATATGCCCCAGGTACAAGTGAAGAACCTAAATTATAACACATACTTCGTCCCCTTTCAGTTTTCCCTCCCTAACAGAGGAAGGAATGTGCTGGTATAAATTCACAGAGGTGCACTTTCTTAATTTCTAGAATTCTTACAAGTTTAAAGAGCAAAACTGAAGTCTTGATATCTGTATTAGTCAGTCAAAGGGGTGCTGACTAATACAGGTTTTTATAAAGGGTATTTATTTGGGGTAGAAGCCTGAAGTTACCAGGCCATAAAGCATAAGTTACTTCCCTCACCAAAATCTTTTGCCACTTGTTGGAGCAAGATGGCTGCCGATTGCAAGGGTTCATTCTCCCTCTTCCTCTCTTGGCTCCATGGTCCCAGCTTCTTCCAATATCAACTATAGGCTGGGACAAGTCTCATCTCTCTCCCAGGGCTCATTCCTCTCAAAGTTCAACTGCTTTGTTCACAAGGTCAGCTGTAGACTGTCAGTCAAACAGCTCGTCACTCCTCCCAGGGCCTCTGCCATGTCTAATGGACCCTTCTCTCTTTCCTCACATATCTGCTTCTCTGTGTGTTTACTTCCTGGGTCTACAGCTCAAAAATTCCGACTAACTCTTCTGCCATGTCATTTTCTCTGTGACTCACCACCTACCAAGGGGGTGAGGATTCAAAGTCCCGCTGATGTGATCCAATCAAAGCATTAATCATAATTTAATCAAGTAAGAGTGAAACCTCTAAATCCAATACAATATAATATGCCCGGAGGAACAGACCAGTTTACAAACATAATTCAATATCTATTTTTGGAATTCATAAACAATACCAAACTGCCACAATATCTGTTCCATAATGCTCTAACTTTAGTTCTGTCCATATATTATGTATATGAGTTGAAGCGTTGGGGAGCCTAAATCTGAGTCATTCAATGCCGCTTAGCAATTCAGGCAGGGCCGGAGTATCTTAAGGAACACTGCCACCCTAAGCCAAGACGGGCTTCTCAGTTTCCCTCCTTTCCCACTGCAGTGACATCCAAGCAAGATGTCAGTGTAGCCCAGACACTGGAGAGAGACTGTGTGGTGTAAAGAACTTGAACCCAGGCTGCAGACAGACTAAGCACAAATCTTATCTGCCACCAGCTGTGTGACCTTGGGCAAGCCACATAATTTTTCAGTGTCCTAATTTCTTTGTCTGAAGTCATAGGAGAGTAGTGCCCAAATAACAAAGACTAATGTTTTAGTCTACTAAGGCTGCCAATGCAAAAATACCAGAAATGGTTGAGTTTTATAATGGAGAATTTATTAGGGGAAAAGTTATAGCTCCAAAGCTGTGAAAATGTCCAAATCAAATCAGGCATCATCACAGATGCTTTCTCACCAAAGATCAGCTACTGGTCAGATCGTGGGCTCCTGTCACAGGGCAAGGCAAAATGATGGCTCTCTGGGCATCTGCCTTCTCCTCCAGGCCACTTTCTCCCCAGGCTCAGCTATAGGCAATCAAGCATATGGCAGAGTTCATCTCTTCAGCCTTGAGCTACTCCATGAGCCTAGCCTTTTGGCGACTGCAGGTGATCCTCTCTCTCAAGTAGCAGAGTCAAAATGGCAGTTTCCTTTCTCTGTGTGTTTGTGCTTCCAGTTCTCAGTTTTTATAAGACCCCAGAAAGAAGGGGAAGACCCACCCTGGTTCACACCTCACTGACATAGCCCAATCAAAGTCCCTACAGTAATCTAATCAAGTGATCTACTCAAGGGTTCTTCAGGCAATCAAAGGGCCCCACGCTTACATGAATGGATTCACTTAAGAACATTATCTTTCCTAGCATTCACAAAGGAACTTCAAACTCTCAAAACTTAAGTTCAGCAGCAGCATAGGGTTAAGAATTCCAGCCATAAAGCTGAATTCTTACCTTCTGCCACTTACCAACTGTGTCATCTTGGAAAAGTTATTTAACCTCTCTCCAGCCTCAATGTTTTCTCCTCAAGACCCTCCAATGGCTTCCCATCTCACTAAGCATAAAAGTCAAAATCTTTATAATGACCTACAAAATTCTCTGACCATCTGACCCTCTGCTACTTCTCTTACCTCATCTACCATTCTCATTCTATTCTTTCTATTCCATCTTTTCTTATTTTAGATATATCCATATGGGTCTATGCTTCATCTCCTCCAGTTCTCTGCTCAAATATCACCTTATTACTGAGGATTTCTTTGGCTAGCCTGTTAAATCAACAAGACTTCCACCACAATAAACTAACTACCTGCTTTCCTCCCAATTCTCTAGTCTCCTTTGCTGCTTTTTCTCCATAGCACTTAACACCATTGGTTCCCTATAGGTTTTACTTGTTAATTTATTTAATAATTCTTCTCCCCACAGATTTTAATCAGTTTTATCCACTCACTATATCCCAAGTGCTTAAAACAGTGATTGGTATGTAACAAACATCCAATAAATATTTGTTGAATAAATAAGCAAATAAATTAATCCATGTAAACTACTTAACACAATGCTTGGAAGTAGATTGTGGGGAGATGGTTAAGTCAGAAGTTACAGGAATCAGTCCCTCCTCAAAAGCAACTATTAAACAGGCAGAAACTATCTGAATCAACTATTTCACTGTGCAGCATCCAGGGAAGAGCAGAAGGAAGAGGCTGGTAAATTGCAGTAAATAAGACCAAACTGCACTCTTGGAACAACCACCATTCAACCCCCAACCTCATGGCAGGCAGCAGTAAGGTACTAGTACAGCTTGCTGGTGCCAGAATGGGATATAGAAAACCCAAGATCCGCGGAATACCATCTGAACATTGATCACTGCTTTTGATTAGCTACTTCAGATTTCTGGTAGCCCAGATCTGAGGCAGCTATTATTTCAACCCTCCCCAGACAAAAGCGGTAGAGAAGACTTAAAGATCATACCTTCCTCAAAGCTGTGAAGATAGTTGAAGGACTGCATTGACTGAACAGGTCTAAGACAAGAAAGCACAGTTTGGAGAGCCATGCAGGAAGTTCCTGCTGCCTAGCCTAGCCCCTCCTCAGGGAAATTTGGAGCCAGCCTGTGCCCTTTTTGTGGATTCTTGGCCTTGTTTCAGCTGCTTTGACTTGGGAAACTCCTCTCCAGAGAGCCCTCCCTCCCAGAATTTGCCCTCCAGCCAAAAGTAGCTTGTGACAGCAAAAGCAGTGTAAGAAACAATTGAGTCAGCAGTCTGAGGCTAAGATTTACCTGCTTTAAAAACCAAGTAAAGGGAGAAGTTCTGTTTCCTGGGGGGTAGAGGGGGCATTCAAATTCCTGTAAACAGGAAACTCCTAAGGCCACTAGACAGCACCAGCCCAGGAAAAGACTCAGGCCTAGAAAAGACAGGCAGATCCTGAACTTTGCATTGACTTTGGGCTAACATTCCTGAAAGAGAGCACCAGCCAACCAGCCAATGCAAAGTCAATCTGCAAAGAATTATAAAAGTGTTTTTTGCTTAGATTTGCTTGGTTTTGTTAGCTCCAGCCACTCAAGAAAAATTGTGTCAGATCACTAGCTGAATACAAACTCAAGAAATAAATATCCAGGGGATAAATCCCAGAGTTAATATTTTAAAATATTAAAATGTAGAATGTGCAAGGAAAGATTTCAAAACAGAGAAAGAGGAAATGATGGCCTATCCAAAGGAAGAGGATAAAAACTCAGAAAACACTGATGAAGACCAGAGTGTGGACATACTAGACAGAGACTTTTAAAAAAGTGATCTTTGATATGCTCAAGGAGATGAAGGAAAATACAGAGAAAGAACTAAAGGATATCAGGAAAACTGAATAAAAAATATGAGAATCTCAATAAAGAGAAACTTTAAAAAGGAACCAAAAAAACAAAACAAACAAACAAACAAAAACCAAACCCTGCTGGAATGAAGACCACAATAACTGAAATGAAAAATTCCAAGGATGGTTTCAAAACTGAATAAAATATATGAGAATCTCAATAAAGAGATAGAAATTTTAAAAAGGAATCAAAACAAACAAACAAACAAACAAGCCAAATCCTACTGCAATGAAGACCACAAAAACTGAAACAAAAATTCCAAGGATGGTTTCAACAGCAGATTGAGGGTGGCAGAAGAAAGAAACAGTGAACTCAAAGACAAGAAATTTGAAATGAGTAAGGTTGAGGAGCAGAAAGAAAAAAGAATTATAAAAGGCAAAAATAGCCTAAGAGAACTGTGGGACACCATGGTGGTTTGAAGCTGTATGTACCACAGAAAAACATGTTCTTAAAGTTAATCCTTTCCTGTGGGCGTGGACCCATTTTAAGTAGGCTTTTTTGATGAGGTTAAGACTACTTCAGCGAAGATGTGACCCACTTCATTTAGAATTGGTCTTAATCCTCTTACTAGAGTCCATTGTAAATGGGATGAATACAGAGAGAGAAAGCCATGGAAGCAAGAAGCTGAAATCACCAAAACCTGGAAAAGGAGGGAAAAACCAGCAGATACTGTCATGCGCATTGCCATGTGGTAGAGGAGTCAAGGACTGCCAGCAACCAGTCTTCGGGAAGAAAGCATTTCCTTAATGATACCTTGATTTGGACATTTTTCTCAGCTTTAAGTTTTAAAACTGTAAGCTTGTAAGCTAATAATTTTCCAATGTTAGAGCCAATGCATTTCATGGTATTTGCTTTGAGCAACCTAGCAAACTAAAACAGATTTTGGTACCGAGAGAGTGGAGTGCTGCTATCACAAATACCAAAACTGTGGAAGCAGCTTTGTAATTGGAAAAAGGACAGAAGCTGGACAAATTTTGGGGTGCCAGATGGAAGATTGCTTTGAAGAGATTTGGTAGAAATATGGATGCTAAAAGTACTTCCAGTGAGGACTTAGACAGAAATGATGAATGTGTCATTGCAAACAGGAAGAAAGACACCCCTTGTTTTAAAGTGGAAGAGGACTTGACAAACTTAGTTCTGATGTCAGCTGGAAGGCAGACTTTGAAAATGATGAGCTTGGATATTTAGCTGAAGGGATATACAAGGTAAATGTGGAAAGTCCAGCCTGGTTTCTCCTTGCAGCTTATAGTAAAAATGCAAGAGGAAAGGGATAAGCTGAGAACTGAACTCCTGGGCTCAAAGCAACTGGAAAGTGATGGTTTGGAAAATTCTGAACTTCCAGAAAGCGAGTTCCCAGAGAATAGTGTCCCATGAGAGGATTTAACTGAACATGGATCCAGTCAGCCATTTCAGTACAAGTCAGCACTGAAAATGCAGTTATCCAGAAAGGATGTGTGGAAGCTTCTTTTGTCTGATGGTTTGGATCCCTGTGTACTACATGTGAAATTGACAAGTTTTGTTGTTGTTGTTGTTGTTTTGGGGGGGAAGGATCTGTATGAAAAGAACCCCTCTTGGCCTGGACTAAAAGGTATATAAAAGGGACAGATAGAAAGAAAAATGACTTCAAAGGCAGAACCATGGAAGCTGAGGTCTGGAACAAAGACCTTAGGCCTCTCTCTCAGGCCAAGAGAGCAAGCCTACCCATGTGTGTGGAAAGGATGAGTATGCTTTGGCACTTGGAGAGGGTGGGCCTTCTATCCTTTGTTCAGGAAGTGTTAACCCCAATATTATAACAGGAGACTATGAACAACTGTACAACAACAAATTAGATAACCTGGATATAATGAACAAATTCTTAGAAACACAAAAACTACCTACACTGTCTCAACAAGAAATAGAAGATCTGAACAAACCAATAACTAATAAAGAGATAGAATCAGTAATCAGAAATTTCCCAATAAAGAATAGCCCAGAACTAGGTGACCTCACAAGGCAATTTTACCAAACATTCCAAGAATTAAAACCAACCCTGCACAAACATTTACAAAAAATTTAAAAGGAGGCAATACTCCTAATTCATTCTTTAAGGCCAACTTTGCCCTCCTACAATAGCTAGATAAAGATACTACAAGAAAAGAAAATAACAGACCAACGTCTCTTATGAATATAGGTGCGAAAATCCTCAAGAAAATATTAGCAAACTGAATCCAAGAGCACTTTAAAACAACTACACACCATGATCAAGTGAGATTTATCCCAGATATGCAAGGGTGGTTCAACATAAGAAAACAAATTAATGTAATATATCACATTAAGAAAATAAAGAAAAAAAGAAAAAAAAAACATGATTATCTCAATTCATGCAGAAAATGCATTTGACAAAATTCAGCAAGAAATTTTCCTTTCCTGATAAAAATATATAGAAAACTAGGAATAGAGGGAAACATCCTTAACATGATAAAGGACATATATGAAAAACCCATAGCTATCATCGTACTTTATGGTGAAAGACTGAAAGCTTTCACTCTATAATCAATAACAGGACATGGATGCCTACTGCCACCACTGTTATTCAACAATGTAATGGAAATTCAATGCACTGTAAGAAAAAGAATCAAAAGGCATCAAAATTAGAAAGTAAGAAGTAAAACTTTCTTAATTGCAGATGTCATAATTCTACATAAAGAAATCCTGAAAAATCCACAGGAAAGCAACTAGAGCTACTAAACAAATTCAGCAAAGTGGTAATGCACAAAATTAACATGAGAAAATCAGCAGTGTTCTATAAACTATTAATGAACAATCTGAAGAAGAAATCAAGAAAAAAAATTCCCTGTACAATAGCAACTAAAACAATGAAATATCTAGGAATAAATTTAACCAAATGTGTACAGTACTTACACATACAAAACCACAAAACATTGCTAAACAATATCAAATGAGTCCTAAATAAATGGATAAAATGCCATGTTCATGTATTGGAACACTAAATATTGTAAATACGTCAGTTCTACCCAAACCAATTTACAGATTCAACACAATCCCAATTAAAATTCCAACAGCCTTCTTTGCAGAAAAGCAAATCATCAAAATTTTATGGAAGGGTAAGGGGCCCTGAATAGCCAAAAACATATTGAAAAAGACTACAGTTGGAGGGTTCATACTTCCCAATTTTCAAAACAGCATGTTGTTGGCACAAGGACAGACATATAGATGATGGAATCAAACTGAGAGTCCAGAAATGAACACTTACATCTGTGGCCAATTGATTTTTGATAAGGGTGCCAAATCACTCACTGGGGAAAAAATAGTCTCCTCAACAAATGGTGCTGGAAAATTTAATATTCAAATGTAAAAGAATGAAGGTGGACCCCTTAATGACCATAAATGTAAATCAACTCAAAATGAATCAAAGACCTAAATATAATAAAACTCCTAGAAGAAAACATGAGGAAGCATGTTCAAGACCTTGTATTAGGCAATGGTTTCTTAGACTTCACACCCAAAGCATAAGCAACAGCAACAAAAAAAGATAAATGTGACATTATCAAAATTAAAAACTTTTACTCATCAGACAACTTCATTATGAAAGTAAAAAGACAATCCTACTGATAAGGAGAAAATATTTGGTAACCACATATTTGATAAAAATTTAATATCCAGAATATATAAAGAAATCATACAATTCAACAACAAAAAGTAAAACAGCCCAATTAAAAAATGGGCCAAAGAATAGACATTACTACACAGAAGACATACAAATGGCCAAAGAGCACAAGAAAATATGCTCAACATTATTAGCCATTAAGGAAATGCAAATCAGAAGTACCATGAGATACCATTTCATTTCCACTAGAATGGCTACTACTTAAAAAAAAAAAAAGGAACACTCATTCATTGTGGGAATTTAAAATGGTGCAGGTACTGTGGAAAATAGTTCTGTGGGTCCTCAAAAAGTTAATTACAGAATTACCATATGACCCAGCAATCCTACTTTTAGGTACATATCCAAAAAATTGAAAGCCGGGACTAAAATGGATATTTGCAGACCAGCATTCATAGCAGCATTATTCACAATTGCTAAAAGATGGAAGTGACCCAACTATCTATCAACATGTGAAAGGATAAAGAAAATGTGTTGTGTATGTGTGTGTGTATAATGGAATATTATCCAGCAATAAAAAGTAATGAAGTTCTGATACATGTGACAACTTAGTTGAACCTTTAAGATATCATGCTGAGTGAATAACTCAGACACAAAAGGACAAAAACTATATGATCTCACTGATTTGAAGTAATCAGAATAAGCAAAGTCAGAGAGTCAGAAACTAGAATTACCAGAGATTGGGGTGGATTTAGGAAAGGATGAGTTAATGTTTCATTGGTACAGAATTTCTGCATGGAGTGATGGAAAAGTATTGGTAATGGATCTTAGTGATGATAGTCCAACATTGTCAATGTAGCTAACACCACTGAATTACATATTTGAATATGATTACAAGGGGAAATTTTAGGTTGCAAATGTTACTAGAATAAAATTTTTTTAAAAACATATAACTGTATAACACACACAGTAAACCCTAATGTAAACTATGAACTATAATTAATAGTATAATTATAATACTACTGTTTTATCAACTATAATAAATGTAGCACACTAATGTAAAGTGTTAAAATAAGGAAAACTG
>JAKSZT010054334.1:25670346-25752167 GCA_026826555.1 Tolypeutes matacus
GGAAGGAAGGAAGGAAGGAAGGAAGGAAGGAAGGAAGGAAAGAATTTAGCTAGTGTGTTATGTTGAGACTGAAATGTTGTATAAGAGCTATAGACAGTAAAATAAAATTATTTGATAATATTGATTTGTAACGATTCAGGAAGTAGCAGAGCAAATGCACTAGAGTAATTCAAGTTGATGGAATTACACCGCCCGCCCCCCAAATGAATGGTTTAACACAGTTAGAACGTAATTGTACTTAATATCCAATGCAAGCTGGGCTAGTCCAGATTGTCAGGAGACTATCTCCTTGCAGTTGGACAAGAACCCAGCCCTAAGATGCTTCTAAGGTCACTCAGAGGTCTTCTTCAATCCAGTCAGCCAGAAAGATGGGGAAAGTGAAGGAGTGAATCATGGGACAATTTTATGAGTCAGACCTGAAAGAGAAACTCATTTCTCTTTTATTCTTTTAGCTACAACTTAGTCCCATAGCTGCACTTAACTGCAAGATGGCCTGGGAAACACTGTCCCTAACTGGGCAGTTATTTCCCAGTAGCAACTCTGCACTTGGAAGAGGGAGCATTCAGTGTTTAGTAAATACATAGCCATCTCTGCCACAGCAAATTTTTCTTTGCCTATGCAAAATGAATATACTAATCAAATTAATAATATAAACAAATTATAATTTAATGTGCAAGAATTGAGGAAAGAAGTTTCACGATTTCAACAATTCATATACTTAATTAAATAATTCTTACCTAGGTATTTAAATTTGTCTCCTTAAAACTTCTGCCAAAAGAATATTTAAGTGAATTCATTTCCTGAAATGGAAAATCCTAATGTTTTAATCATTTAAAAAATAGTTCATATGTGAAATATTTTATTTATTCATATTATCCTTCCCCCATTCCACTTAACTGAACGCAGATACTTCATGTATAATGAAACCTGAGGAAGTCTTACTTCACCATTGCCACACATTTGAATGTTCTCGAGGGAAATATTAAGACCATCAGTTTCACAGCTTGCTTTTTTTCTTTTTAACTCATGAAACTCTCTCTATTTTCTCTGACCCAGGAGACAATACAGGGAGGCAGTTATTACAGAAAATTTAAAAGATGAAAATTTAGATTCAGATAGTATATGGTCACACCGCCAGGAGCTGGGTGCTCCTGCTAGTACAAGCTGCCTTCTTAATTATTACTTTTGTAGCAGTCACTTGCATTACAATGCCTTCATTACAAATATCTACATATGGCTTGTTGAAAGAGAAAACTAAATGTAAAACAAAACAAAATTAAACTAAAACTAAATTGTAAAACAAAAATAATTAAATGTTTAAACAAAACCTAATATTTGTACTTTTATCTGATTTGGACAATACACCAACTTTATTTTATAAGGTGAGGTTTTGCTGCATATCTAAGTGATTCTAGGGCATTATTTTGTACAGTTAATAAAGGAAAGAGAACAGTTCCAACACAATATCCCTGAATGACAATATGATGCTGATTAATGGAGTTGTTGACTAGTGGCAGTTGGGGGTGGGGGAGTGGGGCCATGATCACTAACGCTGATTGAATTCTCACAGGCTATACCAGTCGCTGGGCTGAGTGCTTTATATAATAGCTTATGCAATCATTATTCTCAATTTACAGATGAGGAAACTAAGACTTAAAGAAATTTATCATCTTGCCCAAGAACACACTATTTGGACATAGGAGAGCTGACTATAGATTCGGTACTCCCCTGCCTGACCTTCTTCAAAGGTACATCACTGCTTCCTACTCCATGATAAGTACAGGTTTAAAAATAAAGAACCAATTTAATGAAAATGAACATAGACTAACTAGAATAAGGATAGAGAGCAGAAGATAATCAAAGAAAATTAGGCACTTTCATATCAATAATCCCATTTGATTTTTAACAGGATAACTTTGAGATGGTTAACATTTTCCCTTTTACATGAGAAATTGAGACTTGAAGAGGCTGGGTGACATGTCCAGCAAGATCACACAAGAGCCAGAGTGAAGATTGAAAACTAAGCCTTTTGACTATATCACTTCTCTTTCTTCTTCTCTATGTGGGTCTTTATGATACACTGTTTCCTCTGAGCACTTTGTTTTCTTTCTTAGTACATAAGTTTACTAGCTTTTCAACTCTTGCAATATATTAAAATTTATTTTTCATTTCCTTCTGTAACAAAACAGATGACAAAATTCAGTGTTACTTACCTAGCAAAGAATGCATATGTTAGTAAAATTCTAAGTCTGTGCCTTCAGAGTGATGGCTTCTATTGACATGATAATAAAAAAGAGAAAAGCAGAGAATAAGACCCTGGAGGTTCATTTCTCCCACTCTGAATTATGGTAGAATTGTCATCTTATTTTAAAGGGGGAAAAAATAAGAATATGAAAAATGAAACTTTGAACAGGAAGTAGTCACAATGATTGCAAAAACAGTGACAAGGCCAGACTTATGCAGTGATTATAAGCACAGATGCTTCAAGAAGAACGTGCATTCAAACTCAGCATAGGGTGGTTGAGGGGAGACCAGACACTCTAATAATATGAAAGTATAAGGAAAGCTGTTATTGTCTGTACCAACAAAAATATTAAGAAATATAATATTTGGAATGGGAGATGAGATGGAGGAGAACCTGAACCTATGTGAAGAATGTTCAGAAGATGTAGAAACTCCAAATGAAAGAAAACAGAAGTAAAATGAAAATAAAAACTTTCTTAAACTTACTGAGGAGAGAGATTAAAAAACCGAGAGTAAAAAATGATTATCACAAGGGAATTATATTCATCAAACTACCAAGTAAACTACCCAGTAAAAACTTAAATTAGATTCACTTTTTATAAAAATAATGAAAAATCACAATATAAGAAATGATAAGGAAAGTGAATGAAGTTGAAGGGTAGTTTTAGAAACTTTTGCTGTTAATCCGGCATTCTAATTTGAAACCAGATATTTAAAAAGAACAATTTTATATAGAAACATATTTATAAAGAATGATACTATAAATCAAACCCATATTTTCTTGTCAGCCACATCATTTTCTAATGTGATTACAAAACATAGAGCCAGTAATGGACTTGCATGGCCACAAAAGAGAAAAAAATCAGATAATGAGAGTGACTGTAGAAGACTACATTTTTAAGGCTCAACAGAGTATTTTCTATCAATGCACAAGCATTGAACTTGTAAAAATGTACCTCTGGTAATACTTGCTTTTTCATTTTTCCAGACAAATGGGCAACAGAAATGTCACTTGATCCATGCTTAAGTTCTTGAGAGCACCAGAAACATAATGGGTTTCAAAACACCTTAAACTGCTGGCATCACGAATACTTCCTGCCTAATTCTGTTGGACAACAGAGAAAAAGTAAGCCCTGTAATTACATCCCAGCCTGATCTATGCTTGCAGCCATGTAATTAATACTTCCTCTGTAATGCAATGGAATAATTTAAAGAGCAGATATTTTTCAACCATGGTCAGAAAAAAAAAACATCTGAGAGGGGAATACATGTGCATTTTTAACTGGGTGCAGACACTTCTGGGATTCCATTTGCTAAGAGAAGTAACTAGATTCTCAGAGCTTTCATTGTACCACGAGATGAAAATGATACTTCCTTCCTGCTAAAGGCTATAGTAGGGGGTAGAAGAAAGGATGACTGGATCTTATACTTATTCCACAAGGGTTTATGAAAATGGCAAACATAATCTCAGTTCCTGGATACCTAAGTCACCCTAGTATGGTGCCAACCACATTCGCAGAGTCTTAGCCAGGAAATCAGTGCAGAAATCTGGCTCCAGAGGACAGACCTTAACATACATGGTAGAAAGAAAACATTATACTCCAGCAAATCTATACTGTCTTTCCAAGTCCATTCATATTTCCTAATGTGTATTTGTATAGAGACATTCACAGTGGTGAATGTGGATACAAGAACTCAGAGACACTCATGAAATTGTTTGGTAACCCAGAAGTAGAGAATAGAATAAGAGTAAGAGTGTAAATTAACAATATACATTTTATTACAAAGCAGCTCCATTTTCAACAATCGTTCCTTTTAAAATACTTTGACATTATTTCCTTTAAAATAATTTACATGCATGCCCAGTAAAAATTCTGTATTTTCAAAGTCCTCCCCACAACTAAACCCCAAACAACTTTCATCATTGCATACTTCTTTTCAATGATTTCTATTTAAAATTTAGAAAATACAAAGAGTGTGCTAAGGTATGCACAGGGCCAAGGAGATTGTTGGTCCCTCTTCCTGAATGTTCATCTCTCACCTTCATAATACTAATTAAGCTACTTAAGGAGAACATCAACATCTAGAAGCCACATGTAACAATCAATAGAAGAAGACAACCAATTCAGAGTGAGCAAGCAAAGCACAGAGGTAATCACAGACTTTTACCTGTAATATTTGAATTTGAAAAATAAGGCAAAGAAACCAGGAAGTGATTATGAGGAGCCAAGTGGCATCATCACCGTTCAGGAGCTACCAAGGAGATTTCTTTGGAAGGCTGGTGATCTGCCCAATATGCATGTTTCTCATAAAGAGGCAGAGTGCTACCCTTGATTTGCCCTATGCACAAAAAAATGCTACAGGGTCATTTATCTTTAAAAGAATATCTTTCACTATAGAATTATAAACAGGGTTGCTGAACTACACAATAGGTTTTATTGACAGTTTTCTAGATGGTGGTTAAAGCCAAAAGAATAGTGATAATCTCCAGGTAAGCAAACAGGTTCTTTGAACTCTAAGCATCTTTAAACCCTTATAGTAAGTATCTGTGCCTATTACATAACATTCAGTGTTATGCTGACATATTTTAATTACCTTCTCCATTAAGTTTAAATTGTAGTATGTTAGGGACCATATCCTCACATCACTGAGATCACCACCTTACAGTGAAGGTCCTTATAAAAGTGTTAAAATGAGAAGAAGTCTAGAGTTGGATTATAAGAGTTTACAAGCAATAGTGAACTGGATTTATAGAAGGAAGTAATACACATTCACTGGAAATGGAAAAACTAATTTTTAACCACATGGAGATTCTATTAAGACTTCACAAATCATTAGGATTATTTAAGTCTCCATAAGGTAAATCAAGTAAGCAAAACTCACATGCAAATGTATTTTATCACGTGCTTCTAACTTATCAAAGAAAAGTCTCAACACCTGAAAGATTTCTAAGTACCTCATAGTAGATATTAAATAGTTTCATGAGGAGCTATGTATTTGGAAATAGACCATATTTGCAAGTTTTGTCTTTCTACAAATGGACCTCTTTCTAAATGAGATCTGTAAAACAAGATACAGTTTGCGTTTATTAGAAATACTTTGTCACACTGACATATACTCTATAAGGACAGATTTTAAAAGGGGTCTTTCAATTGGAAGGGTCTTGAGGTATCTAGCAGAACAACGAAGCTACAGGCAGAGAAGAGAACCAAGAATTCCAATACTATCAGAACTAACAATCTCTTCTCCACTTTATGAATCATCTTAATTTATCTCTTTGACTCTCTGTCTCTGTTTCTTTTCCACACACCCCTACCCTTTTCATATTCTCTCTCATTCTTTCAGCCACTCTCTGCTCCTCAAAAAGCCCACTTTTGTTCCTCTGACCTATGAGGAATGACACGTGTTCTCTCACAGCTTCTGATAGCTTTACATATTAAAACTTTAGCCACAATAAACACACACATTAACAAGAAAAATATCAGTGAAAGATCACATTGGCTAACTTGGACCGTGTGCCTATAACCAGACCAGTCAATCTGAGGCCAAGAGAGTAGAGTATTATAATTGGTCCAGTTTGAGACTAATCAACCATTGTGTAGCAAAATGCCATCCATAGGATAACAAAGCCGGGTAAAGCTCAGTTTCTACAGGAAAAGTCAGAACTGCTGGGGAGACAAACAAAAGTTCTATATTTTCAGAAAGAACGTATTTATAATGTATTTGTCTAAATTAATGTTTTTAAAAATCAAATTTTAAAAGAATTAAATGTGTCACCTTCATGTTCAAACCTTTTATAAATTGATATTCAGGAACTTGGGCATAAATTTCTACAGCTTCTAGTGTGAATAAAGTCCAGGCTGCTTAACAAGCATTCTGTTCTATTTTATTTCCATTGTTATTTATTTAATGTTCTCAGAAGTGTAATAAAATATGAACAGTGGTTTCCTTGTGTGAAGTAATTTTTTGTCTAAATGTTTTTCATAAGTAGTAGTTTTCTTTAAAGTAAATGAATACTTCACATCATTAAATTTAAATTGACTTTTATGAGTGAGAAGGATTTTCTCCACATTTACTGTTTAGAACAGTGCTTCAAAGTAGTGGTAATATAGCAGCTATGTGTTTAATATGATAATGGCCTTAGTTAAGGATAATTTTAACAGCACAGTCATGCTAAAATTCCATCCAAATTATGTAGCATTTGTACTAACCATTTCTTAAAATTTTTAAATAAAATGACATATACTGGAATAAGATTTTGAAAATCTATACCAAAAAAAATACATTTATCTACCATAATAACATGAATTTAAATATTGTTATGACCCCAAAGTATTAAAAAATTTAATAAATTATCACCAGGAAAACAAGTGTTCTAAAAAATAAAATATTGAGTTAAGTTAATATTTCCTATTGAGTCCATAAAGCTCATACTTGAAAATTACAGTACTTTCAGTCTTTATCCTTAATTGTTCTAGAAAAGGGAGAGGAGGCTGTTTGGTTTGACTCCATGAGTCCATTTAGATCTTTGTTGAAAATTTTAAAAGAATTAAATGTGTCTTTAATTCTATCCTGGGAAAAAACTCCATTCTACCATAGCCTCCATCCAATCCAATAAAATGGGGCTAAGGATAGGGAGAAATATCCTGTCTAGGTCTGTCTCTCACTATAATTTGTTTTATTTTTTTATAAAATTTTATTGAAGTATGTCATTAATACATGAACATCCATAAACAACAAATATATAGTAAAAGCTGTGAACTTACAAAACAAACATGCCTATCATCATACAGGGGTCTTATACGTCACTCCACCACCAACACCTTGCATTGTTGTGAAACATTTGTTACAAACCATCATCGAAATATGACTACTAAATATTGGCCATGTCTTACATTTGGTTTTTACTATATTTTAGACAGCGTCCAGTTCAAGGGCTCTTGGTTGATGACACTTTTCATAATGCACTGAATAAAGACCTCCTTCCAAACTGCCCACCACACCCTGTGTACGCTTTTGGAACTTCTGCTTAGTAAGCTTGTAAACATTGACAACTTAAAGCCTCTTTCTGAAAACTAAAAGCATAGGTTTAAATATTTTTAACT
Organism: Tolypeutes matacus; assembly: GCA_026826555.1. Lineage (NCBI taxonomy): Eukaryota > Metazoa > Chordata > Mammalia > Cingulata > Chlamyphoridae > Tolypeutes > Tolypeutes matacus. Next base: position 25,677,696 of record JAKSZT010054334.1, read on the forward strand.
CTTAATCTTTGTCAAAATTTATAAGGAATTGGAAATTAGAGGAATGGAAAAGAATGAGGAAAAGAAAACCACACTGCTAACACAAAGTGACACTATGTCAGAGGGTGTCATGACATACTTGAGATAGAGGCAGGAAAGAAGGAAAAAAAGGCAATTTATAAGCTATTTAAACTAAGAAAAAAAAGATAGGAAGTGTATACAACGTGTGGAGAGGAAAATAAATGGAAAAAAACTCATCTGTGAAAGAGAATATGCTAAGAAGGGGAGAGGCAAAGAGCAGGTTAACAAAAACTAATATTATTCACAAACTGGGCATATATACATGCTATATATACAGTGAAGAAAGAATAAAGAGTGATATATAAGTTAGATTGTTAATGGTTAAGTATAAAAAGTATTGGCTTTTCTAAGCAAATTATATTATCCATCTCTTGTGAGGTTTTTTGACATTCCTCTATTTTCAAAAAAAGTTTTCTTTCAGTTTAGTTTTTAGTATTGAATGAACCCTCTTTAACTAGATCAACTTATAAAGCTTAAAATCCATTATCTTGTCATTTACATTCTCTGTCATTATGATTCACATAGGACTATGGAATAAAAAGAGAAGCTAAAATGTGTTAACTTTAAAATGTGAACATGAATTGTCATTTTCTTTTTTTAAGTATAATCTTGATGAGTAACTCACTGTCAAAGCAAAGCTTGAAATATGAGGGAAAACTCAAATTAAAAGCAAATTAGTGCAATAAATAGAAAAAATAGACTATTACTTGAATAATAATGGGAAGAATAAAATGTGATGGGGAAAAGTTTCAATTCAGCACCCCACTTAATTTTAACATCAGAAAGAAAAACAAGTAAAGAAATGTATATGAAAATAAGGAGATTCCTTTTAAGGCTTCCATAATAGCTCCCCTGAGAAATAGTTTTCAGTTCCTATACTATGATTAAAAACTGGTGTTGACCATCCTCTAGGGAGTGAAATTTTCAACCACAAAGATTAATTACTTTTATCAGGCAATAAAATCTTGTTATTTTCACAAAAGACTATTTTCTAAATCCCTCTTTTTTTGCTAGTCAATTTGTCATATATGACTATGAATTTGAAACTAAGCAAGTACTTTTTATTGGCAGACTATTTTAAGAGTTAGGAAAAGTGTTCATTATTTTTCAATTTTAAAATATTTATTCTTATCAATATCTCTCCCTACTGCCTTTGGCAGAAAAAGTGATAATACTTAAAGTCTGGAAAAATAAGGGAATGGAAAAAAATAAGGTGGCTTATTTTTAAAAAAATATTTTAAGATTTAATATACATGTCCTTGAGATTTATAAATTATTTTTTAAAAGTAGTAGAAATAAGTTAATAGCAGGATGGCGTCCCACTAACAGTAAGTCTCTGGATATGCATCACTATAAATATGGATAGTAAAATTGGTGGTGAATCCTAAGGCAAGATTGGACTGAGATGGTGGTGAAAATTCTAAATTGGGCTTAAAAATGTCTTAATTTCATTTCAAATGTCAGCTTGAGCAATGACAAATCCCAACAGTGAGGGAAAATATACTTTAAATGAATAAATGTATAGCTATTTATAACAATAAGGTGAGAAACCCTCCATTGGTGAGAAAACATGTAGAATTCCTGGAAGATAGAAATTAGGAAAAGGAAGGACAAGATAGAGGAATAGCATCATAAAGGCTTAGTGTTCCACCACAGTCCTCCAGGTCTGAAAATAATGGCAGTTGGATTTTGCCAACAACAAAATCCACCCTCATGCAGCCCCCCTTTACCCAGGAGTACAAGGGTTAGCTCAAAGATGGAAGGTGAGTATGTGAACTTGTGGTAGAAAGGCATCACGCCTGGGTGGCTGTCAACCCCTGGGGACAGTAGGAGATACCTAGAACAAGAAAATCAGTACCTGAAGAAACTCTTTTCTCCTCGACTTTAATAGAATGCAAAGTAGAATGCATGCATTATTAGAAGTTCCCAACAGTTCTGCCAAACAGTCTGTGCAAATCAATACAGCAGACATTCTAAAAGTAGTTGTATTAGTCAGACAAAGGGATGCTCATGCAAAATACCAGAAATCTGTTGGTCTTTATAAAGGGTATTTATTTGGGGTGGAAGCTTACAGTTACCAGGCCATAAAGCATAAGTTTCTTCCCTCACCAAAGTCCATTGCCACATGTTGGAGCAAGACAGCTGCCAACATTTGCCAGAGTTCAGGCTTCTTGGGTTCCTTTCTTCCCAGGGCTCTGTTTCTCTCTGGGCTTAGTGCCTCCGTTTCCTATACAAGGTCAGCTGAAGAGTATGAGGCTCTCTCCACAAGGCCAGCTGTGAACTGTCAGGTGAATGGCTTGTCTCTTTTCCCAGGGCCTTCTCTCCTTCCTCATCAGAACCCCAACCTCAAAACTGCTGCAACTCTGTCCTTTGTCATGCCTTTTATATTTGATTCCCCACCCACCAAGGGGTGGAGCTCAACGCCCTACTGAAGTGACCCAGTCAACACCCTAATCATAACTTAATCATGCCCAGATTAACAGACCAGTTTACAAGCATAATCCAATATCTATTTTTAGAATTCATAATTACATCAAACTGCCAAACTGCTACAGTAGTCTTAGATAAAAACCCAGACAATCAAGAATCACTTCATCAATGAAATAAAACAATGAAAGAAATACAAACTCAACAAACAAAATAATTTACATCAGAGGAAACCACATTGATAAAATACTCAGAATAAGAATTTAAAATAAGTGTAATAGGGAAGTGGATGTGGCTCAAGATATTGGGCTCCTGTCTACCACATAGGAGGTCCAGGGTTCAATTCCAGGGCCTCCTGGTGAAAAGCAAGCTGGCCCATGCAGAGTGCTGGACTGAGGGGAGAGCTGGAGCAGCAAGATGATGCAACAAAAAGAGACACAGAAGATAGAGAAACAATAGAGACATAGTAGACCAGGGAGCTGAGGTGGTACAAGAGATTGAGCGCCTCTCTCCACTCCAGAAGATCCCAGGATCGATTCCCAGTGCAGCCTAAAGAGAAGACAAGCAGACGCAGAAGAACACACAGAGAGCAGACAGCAAGCACAAAACGATGGGGGGGAGGGGGAGAAATAAATAAATAAATCTTAAAAAAAAAAAGTGTAATAGGGAAGCAGATGTGGCTCAACCACTTGGGTGCTCGCCTACCACATAGGAGGTCCTGGGTTCGGGTGCTGGTACCTCCTGAAAAAAAAAAAGCCACCTTCCACCGCAACAGAGCTAGATGCTTCTGCAACAGAGCTAGACTCCATCCCTGCCACAACAAGTAGATGCCACAAGCCAACAGATGTCGCAATCTACGGGTAGCAGATGTGGCTCAGTCCACTGGGCACTTGCCTCTCATGTGGGAGGTGCCGGGTTTGGTTCCTGGTGTCTCCTGGAGAAGGCGAGCAAATAATCAGCAAACAGATGAGCAAACCATCTAGGGGAAAGGGGAGATAAATAAGGAAAATTAAATAAATAAATCCTAGAAAGATAAGGGAAAAGTATGTTACCTATGAAACAAGAGTGATTATGAAAAAAAAAAAAAAAATGAATCAACCAATTCTCCCCAAAAGGAATCAAATTCAAAAACTGACTCCATCCCAATCCATAATTTATTCCTTAAAAGTTGTTTGTTAGTCCTACTACAGAAAGTGTCACAGGTTTTCATAGGTTTAAAGTATTCAACACTGGATTTTTTTATTCACTAGTCTCCCTCACAAAAATAGAACCACCAAAACAGACCACAGAGCTTCCCGCCATCCACTCTCAATCATATCTTAATCTTATATCCCTGGAGAAGTACCCACTTTTTTTTATTACCTGCAACCGAATGCTTGACAGTTCACCTTTATGTATTATGCTCGATCAGATATTGAATTGTTTAATTTATTAAAGGTTCAAAGGCATACACACAAAATACTGTCTTGATTGCCCATCCTACCCTGAATTTTATTGCATTTTTATAGATGAGAGAATCACAAAATCCCTTTCAATAAATATTTCCTGAAAGCACCAACCTTGTATAGCTAACGATTTAAGTGAGTAGCCAAGTCATTTCCTCCACCTAATATGAAGAAATGCTGAAGGCAATGCAGTCCATCTCAGCAGTTCTACCTTTCACAGAAGTCAACAATCTGAATGTATTTGTGACGTTAAGACAGGAAATAGAGACTATCAATCAGACTTTCAGATCTTGTTTTAATTGGAACACATTTAGGAAATGGTCTGAAAAGCCAGAACTTTCAATGTCCCTGTTCAAGAAGGTTTTTTTCTAATTGATTTGCAGCCCACAGAGGAAGAACAAATACTGGCGATGCTTTCTATTTAATTTGATATAAGTTCATAAAACAAATTGCCCAGATAGTTGGACATATCTTCAATTCTATACTATATTTTCCATATATGTAAACCAGATTTATAACTTAAAAGTGCAGCAATAAATGAGCATTGCTTATAATAGACCTGTGCCAAGTCTTATATCAAAATGAAATAAAAAATGAGATCAACCACTTTCAGTAATCAAATCTGTCAACTCAATGAACTATTTCTAAAGTATTGATGGGAAACTAAAGTTTGCAAAAATAAAGTTTAATTATTTCCACTAGGACAAATATACATATAAATTAGGCAAAAAAAGCAATTTTAAATAGAGTACCTAAAAATAAAACTTATTCTAAATCCTGTAAATATTTTCTTATAGTTTTTTCTATTGTTCTTTTTTTCCTTTGGAGAATTTAAAATCCGCTAATACTGGAAACTACTATCTTAAAGCTAAATACTCATTTCCTCTGAGGAATTTTTCAACCTCTGCCTACAAAAAAGTTTCTTTTCTGGACTGGTCTGCCTGGTCACCATTTGTCTGGCTACTAGTCCAAAAAGAAAAAAATAATAATAAATGTCAGCCCTACAGATGTTGGAAATATGATTTTTAAGCACATCTTTTAGTCTTGTGACAACTGATTAAATTATTATAAGGCAAATCTTAAATCTAAAGGTATACTCTAATTGAATTCTTCCTCTTTGTGCTCAAGAAAAACGAAAGATATTAATGGTAATAATAAAAAAAAAAAAAAGCAGAATTTTTATGGTGAAGAAAGCAGAATTTCCAAATGCAAACTTTCCTAAGTCTATATACTCCATCAAGGCTATTTGCCAAAGAAAACGTTCCAGAGAAAATTGGTTCAAATAATGTCCCATTCCGGAATGGGCACAGTATTTATACAAATGTGTGGAGATCAATTGGTACTAGGAAGACATTTCCAGAATTGAAAAAAAAAAAAAGCAAAGGAAGAAATATTTATTTTAGAGGAGAAAACTGTTTTCCCAAAGTCTCTCTTTGTAGTTTATTTAAGTAAACCATTTTACTTTCCCTTGCTAAAGTATCCAACATACTCAGAAGAAATTCATCACCTTCCCTCTGCTTTTTCTACTCCTTTTGGTATCTGAGCTGTAGAATCATCATCCATTTGTTTGGCCAGACTAGAAACCAGATTATCATTCTCTGTTCTTTTGTCCCTTACCTATGGATCTAATGGTGAAGACCTGATAGCTTAACTGTTAAATATTTTTCAAAACTATTCTTTTCTCTCATTAAAATTGCTACTCACTTTCTTTCTTCTCTGCATAAATGTTCTACCCTTTCCATTTCACCTTTCATTGCACTACCAGAGGTATCTTTCCAAAGACAAATCTCATCATGTCTATTTCCCACTTAAAATCTTTCAGTGTAAACTGAACAAATGTACGTTAATGTTACAAGATGTTAATATCAGGCAAAAATACAACCAAAGCCAACTAAGGACAGTAGCATATAGTAATATTAATAATCTTCCATTAAGGATTTTTTAAAAAAGAAAATATACTAAGTGAAAGAAACTAGACACAAGGTACTGCGGATTGTTTGACTCCATCTATAAAATCTTTCAGTACAAATTCCTTGGCTTAGCATACCTAAGAGCTTTCAAAATACTGTTCCAGAAAATATCTTCTATCTCATATCCTACCACTTTTGGAAAATTTACAATGACATAGCCTGAACTTTGCAAAACAATCCATGGTCTTTCATGAACTCCACCAGATTCTCTGGGCACACTGTCTTCTCTCTACCCAAGATGACATTCCCTCTTCTGATTTACTGCTGAGAATTTAGTCACACTTAGATTGAAATCAAACATGACTTCTTCTGAAACTTTCCCTTCTCACCACAGCACTTAATATGCCAAATCTATAAAAACTTATCACATGGCAGTTCTATTATTATATGTTCTTGTATCTACTTTCTCTATTAGTCTGAACTTCTTGAGAAAAAGGAAGGACAATATCATTTTTTTCTATGTTCTAACACCTAGCAGATAATAAACACTCATACTTCTTTGAAAAGGGAATAAATGAATGAATTAATTAAATAGTGATAATATAGATATATAACTGACCCACATAGTGGAATCTCTGTTTCAACTCTGGTTAATATTTTGTAATTATCACCTTGTTAGGTTAAATGGAATTGACCAATTGGGACCAATTTTGAATTTTGGCAAATTACTAAAGTACGTTAGGTATCTCCTAAAGCAGAGTTCTCAGGTTGGCACAGTAAAATAGTCCTACTGATTCTTTAATTGGTATAGATCTTTTTTCTTACATCTTATTCTGCATTTCACTATTTCCCTAGATTTTTGTATAATGGTTTTATTTTCTATTTTTATTTATTTACTTTGCTTTGTCTTTTGATTTTAAGACTTAGAGATGGATGCCATTGTAAATCTTTCATTTTCTTTATAAGCACTTAATAAATATGTATGTTAATTATGAGACTGCATATTTAGAAATATAACCAAAGGAAAGGAATGGTCTCCATTTTTATTCTGATTTAGTTAACTTCAGAATATCTCAATACTCTTCTCTCTTTGCTGCTCTGCTTTTGTTTTCTACTCTACGAAATAGGAATGATATCTTTTTTTTACACAGGGACACATGGCATTAAAATATATAAACTCTTTGGGAAAAAAAAAAAGGGTTCATGTAACTTTTTAAAAGAAACCAGTCATTTGAAGTACTCATTAAGATGAAGGCCTTTTGGATTAATGGCACTTTATTCCTACCTCATATTTTGTTTGATTTTTCTTTTTTTAATATTTGACCTAGCCCTTATTTGGGCACATACCCAACTTGAACAGGGGCAGGTAGCCCTCAGGGAAACTTTGTTACTTTCCTCTATTTCTTTTGCCATACCAAGGTCTCTTATAAAAACCACTCACTGACTCAGACTATATTAAACCTTTTATAGAAACAACTCAAACCTTAGAATTGCATCTTGCAAGAATAGGGGCACTTCTTTAGTCCTAATTTATTCGTTGTTCATTCTTTTCTAAAAGGATACTGGTTTGGAGCCATAACGACATCACTAGAAACAGACTGTTCTATCATCTACTTTGCTTTTGTTTTAAAATTTACTATTATGTCTACTTCTTTAACTCAACATTTTTTTTCTTTTAACTCTTAAACTCTTAAAAATGAAGAGCAGTTATGTTTCTAAAACTTTTTACTCTATTTTACTTTTATTCTTTTTCCATTTTCATTAGCGTTTCTGTTACACAATGAGCAACTCACTCCAACTAATCCTCCTCAAAACTAGTGCGCTATTTCTAATCGGAATTCACATTAGAATTCTGAATCCCACTCCTGTGGGTGGCAAGGCTCACCTCACATATGAAGGTTGTTACAAAGTTGATGAGGATAATCAAGTCATACTGGAAAGAATGTTTTGGACCATGAAAATGCAGCTGCAATGAGGAGATATTTTGGCACTTGCAGCATTATAAAAGTTAGAATGATTAATAAGGAGTATGGAATTGATCTACTGAGAATTCTGTAATCCCTTCATGGTTATTAAGAGATGTGTGGAGCAAATAAAAATAGATGTAGATTATTTGTTACTAAAGGGATTCATGATTCATTTTTGTCACCTTTGAAGAAACTTATGTTGTTTTTCACATTTTGCAAAACACTTGGAAGTCGTGATTTCTGCACATAGTGTTGTTAAATAATGCTGTATTTTAAGAGCTTGTACCCAAAATTTATATGTTCCAAATGGTCTAAATTGGATGGCCACTTCTACTTAAAGACAGTTAGACCATCACATGCTTACCTGTTTCCTCATGGCAACTCCCTATTAAATAACAGTAAATGGATTTTTCAGGCATTAAACTACAAATACAAATATAATGTATGAAGACATAACAGAAAAACAATTTTGGAAGCTAGACAATAAACAGAAAGTAGTAACTGCCTCATCAGTCTGAAGAAAGCTGAAACCCAAGACAGCCATAGAGAAAGTCCAGAAGCAGAAGCAAAGTGAGTCAACCTGAAAAACTCAGCCTCCAGGATTGATGGCACAGTTACCCATGAACCTGAAAATAAAAGCAGGGTTAAATAGAAGAAGATTGTTGATATCTGCAATTAGAGACCCAGATCCCTGATTACACCACAGACAGTTGACTACTTCTTCTCCTACCGAAGGCTGAGGTTTACCTTTAGATCTCTTCCCTTGCCCAGCATCCGGTATTACTCTCCAGGTGGGAGACTGGCTAATTCTTCCTTGGAGAATCTGAGCAACTAGGAATGTTGTTCTATATTATATACAAACTATATAATCCATTTATCTCAGCATGTTAAATGTAGGACAAAGGCAGCAGACATAATTGTAACAATGGACACAATGAAAAACATTGAATCATGGGCATGATGCAGTGGCTGGAAGAGGAAGGTTCTTCTGAGGAATGGCAAAATGATTGTATGCACTTGGATGCCAAGTTGTTATTGAGCCTGAAAGTGCTGTTGTGTATAACATAATAAACAGGGTAAATGATGTTCCAATTCTCTGTGAGGCCTGGCTGTGCTGCAGTTGAGATGGCACCATATGGCATATTTTGAAAGTATTCCATGATCACAGATGGCTGTATAAATTTCACAAACTGGACTTATGTAACAGATTATAAAATTCAAACTTTATGCATTTAAACTACTTCATTGTAAGAGAGTTTCATAATTTGTGCCTTAAAGGAACAGAATCAACTTGATGGAAAGAAGTTCCATTAAATTCCTAACTTTCCTTTTCCTGGGCTGGTACCAACTTTTTGAGATCATATGGACCAGGCCAATATTTACTGTTCCTTTGCAGACTGACTCTCAATTTCAGTTTTTAACTTGGGGCCTTCCTCTCCCAGTATCTTGTTAGTATTTTCCTATAAATACAAACTTAGGCCTCTCTCTCTCTCTTTTTAAGATGCAAATATCTTTTTATTAAAAAAAAAAAGAATTAAGATTCACATAAATGATTAATAAAAATTTTTAACATCCCAATTCTATCTTAAATGAAAACTAAAGTTTACTCTCCAATTATATCTTTATAGTAAGAATAAACAAAAATGCTTTAATTGTTCTAGATAGAGGTATTCTAATCCTATATGTTATTTCATGGATGATGGAGTTCAAGTGTAGACATTGCTATTTAAGTTCTAAAAAGACTCTCAAAACATCACCCAATTTAGGCTTCTATAAAGAACCAGTAAAAATTTTAAGATCACAAGAAATTTTCTATCACATACTATAGAGATTTCAATGAATGCCACTCTTCCAACAGAAATAGAAATCATATTAAATATACAAAAACAAGGAAGAAGTACATTGCTTCAAAAAAATACATTAGAAAAGGAAATTCAGTTTTATTTTCATCACTTTTTCTTCATGATCCAGATCACTTGCTCCATAAACCTTTCCATCAAGTCCCAATCTTCAACTATTCCACGGCAGATTGGCCACTTTGTTGCATATATAGGTTTTTCTATTGCTTCATCACCAGTGAAGAAGTCTAGGTCATCAACACCTTTCATTACCCTCCTCTGAGCTTTGATCACCCACTTCTGCTGACTCCTTAATAGCAATACAGGAAGGGATGAGAAACTGTGGTTCTCTATTTCCAGCATATCCTAGTTTTCTATACCCTGTGCCACAGCCCACCACACAGGCCGGCAGCTGTCTCGCCATCTTCTTCCTCTCCTGCGGCTGCCACTGCCGGAGTCTGCTCTGTGCTGGCTGAGGCCAGGGATGTGCAGAGGGAGCTGGGGGCTAACTGACCATCCACAGCCCGGTCTCCCTCTCAGCCCTGGGGGGAAACCAGGAAGCTGAAACAGTAGCGAGAGGCAGCAGACTAGGTTTTAGCGGCTGCCACTTCTGCGACCCAGGCAAGCAGTCCCCGCCCTGTCCCGCAGCGGCCTCCTCCCCCTCCTTCTTTCTTCCCCCTCACTCCTGCCCCCACCCTACAACTTTTACCCCTCACACCGCCTTTCCCCGGAAGCCAAGACCGCCTCCAGTGCGCACGCCCGGGCAAGGCCAGGACCAGGCCGCGCGCGCGCCACCCCTTCCTGCTTTGAGGCGGCGGGGTCTTAGGCCTGTGTTTTATTTACCTCCATAAATGTTGTGATAAGACAAGTGATAGAGCCAAAGCTAGAGGCAATGAAAAGTCTAACTTGAGCAAACACTAGAGAGACAATATGAAGAATGGAATAATACCTTCAAAAATTCTAAGACAAGATGGAGTTTAGGCACAGATGATGCGTGTTGAAAGGAGAATTGGTGGAATAATACTTTGCTGTCCAATATGGTAGCCACTAGACACATGTGTTATTAAGCACTTGAAAGGTGAATAGTCCAAACTCAGATATAATACATGTGTAAAAACACAGCAGATTTAAAAATTCAGTCTCCAAAAATGTTTATAATATCTCATTAATAATTTATTTATGATTACATATCGAAATGATATTATGATCTATTGGGTTAAATAAAATATATTATTAAAATTAATGACACCTGCATCTTTTTTGTTGTTGTTGTTTTCATTGTGGATACTAGAAAATTTAAAATTACCTTGGTGTCTTGCATTTGTGGCTCCCATTATATTCATATCAAGCAGCGCTAAGATAGGGGATCTGTGGGGAAGAGTAGACAACCAATATTAATTGACTAGCCTATATGGGTGGGCATTTTTCTCTTATTTCGTTCATCTTGGCCTCAATAACTAATATAATTTTTTCTTTATTTTTTTTTTAATTTTTTATTTTTTTGGAGATATTGGGGATTAAACCCAGGATCTTATACATGGGAAGCAGGTGCTCAACTACTGAGCTACACTCACTCCCAACTATTATTCTTATGTCTTCTAATTCCAGGTAACCTCCATATTTCCTTATCTTAAAATTCTGAAGTCCAGGATAAAATACGTTAAATAGACGTTTTTCCCCTAGCATTGTAATTCCTGTTCTGAACTTTTAATATTCGTCAGAAACACAAACAAAATTTGAGGCCTACTGATTGATAAATATAATACAATCAGTTGTTGTGGTATAAAAAATAAGTCCAGGAAAAATCTGTCTTAAAAACTGAATTACTTAAGTAGTAAAGGTGAAAACAGGTATTGTGACCTTCTTCTGCTAATTTTCATTGAGATAACATGTAGGCAGACCTACCCTTCCTTCCTGGATATTTTTAATTGGCATGTTCTCTGCCTTTCATTAATGTATCTTATTTCTTCCATTATCCATAAAAGAAGCAAGTGTTCTTTCACCTTGAAAAGTGAAATACTTCTTCCTGATACAATCAGATGCTTTCCAACCCCTTTTAAAGGGAAGGAAATTGCTTCTTTGGCTGCAGGCCATTATGAAGCTGAGAACATCTCATAGCAAAGGCAAGGCACCCTAATGAATGACTTTCTTTTGAAAGAAAAAGAAACAATTCCTGCAGTCATTCTGTCCAAACTGTTGGTATTTAGACGCTGATGGAAGAAATAAAAATAGATATGTAAAGACACAACTTCCCATGTGTAGCTGTCAGAGGTGATACTAAAGTCATTAACAACCATCAAAATTTTGAGTTTAGTTACTTAAAGAAAAGTGCCCCCAAACCTATTTTGGGACTTTAAATTATTTGCTTTTATACCTAATTATGCTGTGCACTAGAAGAAATGATGGGAGGAAAGGAACATAGGAGAGAGGAAAAAAGGAAGGAAGGAAAGGAGGGAGGGAGGGAGGGAAGGAATCAAATAGTAAACACTCTAACAAGACACAAATCTGTTTGCATTATTATATACTTCATATAGTTTAACTTTTATTTTGTTCTCCTGATAAAGGACCAGGGATTTTGTGGAGTATATTGCTATAGCCGTTATTTAATAGTTGTTTCCTCAATTTGTGATGTTTTTCTTAGTTACAGAAAATACATAGTTGTGGGGAGGCGGCTGTGGCTCAATCAGTGGGGCTCCCGTTTACCATATGGGGGGCCCCGGGTTCGGTTCCCGGGGCCTCCTGGTGGGGGCAGGCCCGCCCGCACGGCGTGGTTGGCTGACCCAGCGAGCACAAGCAGCAAGGGGGGGATAAATGAATAAATAAATAAAATCTTTAAAAAAAAAAAAAAAAAAAAATACATAGTTGTGAGGAGTACATTTTTTGCTGCTATGCTATTTGATTTTCTTTATTTGATATTATTTATTTTACTCTAAAGTAGAAGGTCAATTTATACAATTCAGAATTTTTTAAAAAATTAACTGCCTTAAAATTCAGCATGGTTAAAACTACATTTTTTCCTTCCTTTCACTGCTTCACAATGACTTATTTTTATTTTCTATTTTACTAGTGGTTGTAGCTGGGGCTCAGTATTGGAGTGGTTAGAATTTCTTGCTGAAGTGGGGGAGATATGGATTGTCTCAGAGACCTTCTGATTAACAGCACCTGGGCTTAAGATCAAGGCCCAAGGTCATACATTAAAAAAATAAATTAAACAAAACTGCTTTTCATCAGTTGTAACAAATGTACCACACCAATGCAAGATGTTAATAATAGGGAGTGTATGAATCCTGTATTTTATACATGATCGTTCTGTAAACACACAACATCTCTAATCTTAAAAAAAAAAAAGTCTGGACCCCAAGCCTTTTTTTAAAAGTATAGATAGTTATCTAAAATATCAATTTTTTTCTCTTAAGTCTACACAGATTTCCTACCTCTTCTCGAGCCAAATTTATCTATTTTATGTATTTTATGTAGCATTTTCTCAAAAGTTAAAAAAAAAAAAATCCTCACACAAAAAAAGCACACTGACAGTCACTAAACTTTATTAACCTAATCTTGTGAAATTTTCTCCAAATATAAGAAATGGAATTAATTCAAACTGTTACAGCTACTGTGCAACCAATACAATGCACTGTGTAGAGATAGCAAAAAATTGCAGTTGGTCATGGTTCCTGCCCTGAAAAACAATGTGATGTCAAAGAGAGGAAGGACAGTTCCAGTAGTCTATTGCTGCATAAGAATCCACTCCAAAATTTAGTGGATTAAAACATAAGCCATTTCTACTGCTCACAATTCTGTGGGTCAGGAATTTAAGCAAGGTTTGGGGGAGAAAGTTCAGCTCTGCTCCGTGAGGAATCAGCTGAAGAATCCAAGATGGCCACATTCATGTATCTGGTGCTGGCAGTTCTCCTTCAGTTCATCTGTCTCTTCACTGGTCTCCTATCATTTGATAATCTAGGGGGAGCATCTTTCCAAGGGCGAAGATGGAAGTCTCAAGATCTCTTAAGTCACACATTGTCATTTCTGTCACACTCCACTGGTCACAGCAAATCACAGGGCAACACTGATCAATGGGAAGGGGGAAAGTCAATTACAAAAGGACTGGTGAGATGGGAGGAATTGTAGTAGTCATCTTTGGACACAATCTGTAAGCACTTGTGAGACAAGAAAAAATATAAAGGAATAGATACAAAAGGTAAAAAAAAATTCTATAAATAATTATGCTGTAAAAAAATTTTAAGACACTGCTGTGATAATTAGAATGATCTAATATGAGGTATTCAAACTTTTTTTTGAAAAAGGACTACTATCCATTTCTTTGAAGACTTGAAATCATGAGGACAAGTGACTGCTGATGACAATGTCACCAAAAGGGTAAGTTGAAGGTGAAATAAGTAAGTCTGCAAATGCCATGAGCAAAAAAGTTTGTTATGATAAAATGAAGAGACATATTGACAACTTTCTCCATGGTTGTTTGGAATAAAAATTCAAGACCACTAAATTCATTGAAATCAGAACCTACTGACCAAAGTTAAAATTAAAAATTTTTCAAAAATTAAAAAAAAAAACAGCTTTACACACACACACAAGTGCCTAATAACTCTGGGTCAAAGGAAATAAATGGGTAAGACCACAATTAAAGACTATTTTAAAGATAAGAAAATATGAATGCTACTTATTATGGGGATTTGTCCAAACTATACTCAGAAGAAGAAGCATACTCTTAAATTCTTTCATTTGTAATTAAGGAATAGTGAAAATAAAGTCAGGATTCAAATAAAATTAAGAAAGTAAGAACAAATTACATCAAAAGCAGAAGGAAATAAAAAACAAAGAAGTATTAAATTAGAAAGCAGAATTATAGAACTGAAAAGTAAAATAAAGAGCTGGTTCTTTAAAAAGACATAAAATAGACAAAGTTCTAACAAGTTTAATTTAAAAAAAGAGAATAACAAATATTTCATTAGACTTTTGAAAGAGGACATTACAAAATTTTTTTCTTAATTACAGAAGAATATTCATAGAGTTCTATGTTAATAAATATGAAATTTTTAATGAAGTCAGTTGTTTTCTAAGTAAGTTACAGAAGGACAGTATTAATTCAGAAACTATTATAAAATTGAAATAGAACTATAGCCAGTGAAGGACTTGTGATGTTTTCAAAGTACTTTCAAATGGAAAATTTTCCCTTCCCAGGTACTATTATCAGCAAAAGTGTCAACAATTAAAATATTATTTATATTGTTCAGGCAGATAAAAATAGATGAAAGCTCTTTTTTTTCCCCCATGAATGACCTGGTATCATTAAAGTTACATCACACAAGGAAAACGACAAACCAGTGTTTCCCAAAGTTATTCCCAAAGAATTCGAGCATTATACTAAACATAGCCATTATAGGAAATGGGGATTTCCTTGTTAAATAAAATTAGAAAATGCTCAATTTAAAAAGAAAAACATGTTTCTCACTGCAGAATTTAATCAAAGGATTTTAGTGATAATGGATAATATTAATCTATAAGCATTTGTTAAACTAATTTCAATTATGCAAACTTTCCTTGCCAGACTGGGGTTTTACAAAATACACTCTTTGAAATATGACTGTAATCTCTCTAAATTACACATGAAGAGAGTAAAATCTTAAGGAAGCCATCAACTCTACCACTATACTGAAAACAATCAATAACTGAGTATAGTGAATTCTAGCTAATACTAGAAAATCCACTAATGTAATCTATCACATCAAAAATGAGTTAAAGGATGAAAACATAAGACAATATTAATAGAAAATGAAAGACCCTTAATTTAATATTCATTGCTAACAAAATCTTTTCTGGGTTTTTCAAGCTTTATGCAATGAGGTTATAATAATTTTGTTAGAAAAAATACATTATTTTCACAAGTGCGTGTCAGTTCTGTAGATAAAAGGTTTGGAATTCTTATTATTAACCTAGCATCACCCACATGGCACATTTTAGAATGTTATCAAGGGCAGGATGCAGTGACCCTCCTAAAGAACCAATCATAGGTCAAACAGCATTTTCTAGGCACTGACGATTCACAGTCTCTTAAGCCATAGTTGAGGATTTCAAAAACTGTCTGTTGCTACTTTGAGGGACTTTAATGGCATTTTCAGACACTATTTCCCCAAACATCCTCATACAGGACTCCAGCCATTTCTCCATCCTCCTTCTATCTGGATCTCTAGGGAACACAGACTTACCCACTGCTGACCACTTAGGGGTATATATTATAAGAGAATGCCTTTGCAAATTCTTAGATGCAATTAAAGATTTAGACATGCCTAAAGGATCTGATGTCATCTGAAAACAGAGAATCAGGCTTATTTTTAACTCAATGAAGAAAGTGAAAACTCTGGAAAATTCAAGACAAAATTTTGACTTAGCAAATTTTCAGCTGTTCTCATTAAATAACTGTTTCATATTTTTAATTAATTGACATAAATGATAAAGATACTCAGTTTTTTCAAAAGGTTCCTTGATATGAACATATGCATTTGTGGCAGTAATGACAGCATTAATAAGGTTAGACCAGTGGTTCTCAAGTGGAGGTAGTTTTTCCACTGCCACTTCCTGTCCTGCCCAAGGGGACATTTGCCAAAGTCTAAACATGTTTTGGTTGTCACAACTGGAAGCAAAAGTGCTATTGACATATTGTGGGTAGTGGCCAGGGATGCTGCTAAGCATCCTGTAATGCTTAGCAGCTTAGCAGCATTCAGTCCCAGAAGCAAAGAATTATCTGGCCCAAAATGTCAGTAGTGTTGAGGTTGAGTAACCCTGCATTAGATAATATGTCGTAACTGTGTTTATGTTTATGGACTATTTTCCTCTCAAGGAAACAATGTAAAAGTCTTTTGGAAAGTAACTGATATATAACTGGGACTTGTTTTCTCTGTTACTATATTTTCTGACTGTTCACTCATTTACAAATGATTTAGTTATATTAACTAATTTAAACCTCACAGCAACCTTCTGAGGCACTGTGGCAGAAAGTTAAATGACCCTGCTTGCCATTCTTCTCATCTTCCATAGTCTTGGTTGTCCAGTTAAACTATATTTCTCAGCATCCCTTAAAGCCAACGGTGGCCTTTCTGCAAAGGGTTAAGACGCAATGTATGAAACTCCATGTATTTCTTGTAAAACAATTGGCATAGTTCCTCTCATCCTTTTCTTCTTTCCATTAGCTGTTGAAAATTGGAACAGCCACCTTGGATCCACAAGTAACCAGTTTCCTGCTCTAAATCTTTTCCTACAATTGGCTTATCACATGAGTGAGAAATAAACTCCTGTATTTTTTAATCCACTATTGTTGGAGGTCTCGTTATTATAGCAAATTAACCTATACCTAACTAGTATACATAGACACTATTATTATAACCATTTTAAAATACATGAGAATTAAGAAACTTCAGAGAATTTAAGAAACTTTACCAAAGCAACAACTAGTAAGTGGTAAAGGCTGAGCTCAAACAAAATATGACTCCAGACCCCATGTTGTTGACCGGCTTGCAAAGTTACCTTAATAACTTGAGTTTGTGAAAGTCATTGTACTATTGGAACAGAAAAATTCCAAGAAACTCTCAAAAGATTTTCCACGATGTTTTTCAAAGGCAATTGGAGTTTAAAGAGGAAGGAGAGTTACTGCGCAATAGAAACTGTACCAAGTCCTTTGAAAACTAGACTATAACTTTTCCTCTAAAGGGAAAACAAATGGAAAAGCTTTAAACATCTAAGTTTAAACGTGAAGAGTTTTAAACATCTATGGTGCTCTCACGTGAGTCACACAGAAATGGTGGGCTACACACACTATAGGTATCAATGTCTACTTGTGTATTTGGACCTGGTGCAGACCACTACTGGGTTGGTAGCTAGGGTTTGTTCAAACAAAATCTTCCAGTCCCTTTTTAGGGATGGCATTGCACTGCTAGGCTTTCAAGTGGAAGCACTGAGAAGCAGGAAGGCTTTGGTTTTCATGTTCTTCAAGGTAACGTCCATTTCCTACCCCTAGTGTAAACAAACCCATAGCAAACACATATGTTGAAGATTTTAAAGTCAATAGAGAAGAAAGGGAGAGAAAGGGATGGAGTCAAATAAACATTTTATTTACCAAAGCATGAACACCGTGAGAAAAACAATAAAGCAGAGTTTATGTTATCAACTGTTTTTCAAGTAGTGTGGGAATTTAACCTGATTCCACATATATTATGTAATCCTTATTGAAAGAAATTTTGCAAGGGTGTCTGAGTGAAGCTTAGTATAGAGAGATATAAAAAGCACACAAAGAAAGGGAGTGGATAAGTCCTCAGCAGATGATATGAGATGCTTTTATAGAAGACATGGTGATTAAGTATGGTTTGAAGAATGAGTAAGAGTTTGACAATCAGAAGACAAGACAATCTAGGAAGAAGGGAGAATACATACAAAGCCAATAATTTAATAAACAACAAAAATAGGAAAATCCCAATTCTACTGTCTCTCACAAACAATGAATGTAAAGGGGCTTAACAGAAATAATCTTCCTACTGCCAAAAAGTAAGTTCATCAGTGCTACAGAGGAAGTATCATAACATCTGCTTTAATCAGGGAAAATTTGGCTACATGAATCATAGTGGGGGAAATGTTTTTAAGGATACATAAAGACCTGTGCCAAATAACTAGGCTTCATGGGAACTAGACCAGGAAAAATATTAAAAATCTGTTTCCCTAACTTCCCATTCAGAGGTCACATTTTCATGCATTTTTGGTTTTATTTATTTATTTATTCCCCCCACCCCCACCCCAAAATGGCTCTCTCATTTGTCTGCTCGTTGTCTGTTCACTGTCTGCTCATTGTGCCTGCTCACCAGGAAATGAACCCAGGACCTCTCATGTGGGAGGTGGGTACCCAACTGCTTGAGTCACATCTGCTCCCTATTTATTTCAATTACACACTAGACTATTTGTTCTTCTGCCTCTCTATCAGGGGACTTCTTCTGCTTCAGCTTGCACATGTCTCTGAATGACTTATCTAACTCTTTATACAACATTTTGATGCATGACTCTATTGTTAACTGCTTTAGGCAGGTTTGCTTCCCAATTCTAAATTCCTAAGGGATGGTTCTGATTGACTTTCCTCATATTTTTGTTGTTGTTTTGAACCTGGCTATACAAGCCATAGGTTTTTGGCTGGCCTGGCAGATTTACTGCTTTGGGGTAGGTGCACATCCCTGGTCCAGTAAGTATTAGCCAGATGATGTGGTCACATGACCATAACATACCCATTCATTAATGAGCAACGGCTACAACAGCTTCCCTTAGAAATAAGCAGCAGGCCATTATAAACAAGTCTTTGATAATTTTGATAATTTTGCTCAATTGAGAAGTCATTTTCAACTCAGATAATAATCAAGAAGTGATTCTACCAATTGCAGTAGAATAAAACATGTTTGCAATTGCTCTAGTGGGAAAGAATATAGAGTCAGCTAGCCAGAGCACACAGAAATCAATGGAGCAAAACACTGGGTTAGAGAACAGAGTTGCAGCAGTAACAAAAGCAGAGAAGGAACCTGTGTTAGCTAAGGTTCATGAGTTTTGGGGAAAAAAAGACATTTATTCTGAATTAAAAAGATAATTCATTGGGTGGATATGAGGGGAGCACCCAGATGTAAGAGGAAAACTCTGGTAGCAATCAAATAGCTTTTAGAGAGTTTCAGTTAGAAGCAGCTACTTGACAAGTTCATCCAGGTGCTACTGTTGGAATGAATGGTGTGGCTATTTTCAGTCTTTTTGTCACTCTGCTCTTTACTCAAATTCTCAAAATTCCAAGAATGCTCAATTGGGCTTGAGTGGAGAAGAAAACACCTGTATTGACAGACTGTGCCCAAAAGTGGTGAGGTAACTCCCCAAGAGTGGTAAAATAATTCCCCAAAAGGAAATCAGAGTGCTATTTCAAAGAGAAGGTAGAATGGATGTTGGACCGAAAAAACAAATGCTCACTATAGAAGTCGTTATTGAGTAATAAACAATTAATAGACACCCTTGACAGAATATAATGATGAGGACAACCACTGTTTAAAAGGCTTGTTAATAAAAGTGACATTTGAACTGACCCATATGTAGATGAAAATGCAATTGAAGTAAATTGAGACTGAACCAAATCTTCCATTGGAAATAATGATAATAGCTAAAATAATAGCACTTCCTGTAGGCTACAAACCTTTCTAGGTACTTTTATTTATTAACTCATTAAATCTTCACTTCAAACCCATGAAGTTAGATCACACCCATTTGGGGGAGGGGGAAGAAAAGTGAGGTACTGACAAGTTAAATGACTTACAGGAAAAGCCCCTTGGGAAGTGGTTGTGCTGAGATCAGATCTCTCATCCCACTACACATTCTGCTCCACTACACATTCTACACATTCTGCGTAGGAACCTACTGCAAGGTTCTTAGATGAAATTAAAGGAAAGAAAATGTCGTACCAAAAGACCAAGGAACACAGAGAAGAGATCTTAGACAACTCAAGAGGAGAAAACTAGAACTGTATGAAACCAGATCTTCTGACCATGTATCAAGCAAAGGACTTTACTGACATTTTAGTTAAGAGAAAAGTAAGCATTAGCACAGAATCTACTTCATCTGCTCTGAAGTGTGGATGTTACTTATGCACTAGACTTTCGTATTCCAAGGTGCAAGTTCAGACATTCCTGGATAATCCTATCTTTACATCTTTCCAGAATAAAACCTCCCTCTTCCTCCCCTTGTAGAGGTTTTTACACAGAGTTGATGTGATGAGCAAAACTTGGATGTTTACAGTTTATACTATTGCATAAAGAAAACTATTTTGTAGAGCTTTACATCCCAGTTTTGAATAATCTTTAAATAAGAGAAATTCTTACTAACCTGATTTATTTCATTCTGGCTTAAATCCAGGAAGAGAAGAGACCGGAAGAATGAGAGGAGGAGGTTGAACGTGCTTATGTGTCTCTTATGGTTTATATTACAGTGTTTTAAGAACTTTAGTTCTTTCCCTGCTTATTTGTCTTAACTATCAAATCAAATGGGACACAAAACTGCAATTGTTTGTAAACAGCAGAAGATTATTTGGTTAGTAGGAAAGGCTTGTCTACATTTTAGATAAACTTAAATCCTGTTCACTCAAAATAACTAAACATCAGTCCTGAACTAACAAACTTACCATCTTTTTATCTCCATCTTAGTCTGCTGCTTATGCTATGGCAAATTTTCCAATTAAGGGTATGACTAAACTGTGTAGAGTTGGTGAATTCCACAAACAGTATGCATTAACCATCTGGTAAATAAAAAAAAATTTCATGTGTAATATTATCTGATCCTTCTTCTATCTTAATATCTGAATCGCTTCAAAAATATGAAAAACAGAAAGTTTAGCAAACCAAGGACCAGGAGAGATGGGTTTCTGATGCAGTTTAACTTTGCCTGTGTTCTATCTCATAGTTCTTAAAAACAAAACAAACAAACAAACAAAATCCTCCCTTTTCCTCCCTAGGAAGAATCTTAAGCTAAAGAAGTAAAGAAAAAACTGGGGTGACTTTGATGAGGTAGATGGTGAGAGGGAAGGGGATTTTGAATACATATTGAATATATATTCAATACCTAAAAGAAAGGATGTGAACAATTAGGGAAAGAGATGAATTAAGGATGACTCTTAGATTTGGGGACTAAGTAACTTACTTCTTGGTGGAATAAGTAACTGACATGTGGAAAAGCAGTTCCTGATATGTTATTAACAATGTGGATCGAGTACTCGTTTTATTAAGTAAATGACCCACTGGTGGTATGGAAAGAGAAATGAAGAGGGAACCTGTAGTCCCAGCTTTACCAGTAGTGGTGTAACCTGAGAGGAAGCTATTTAAACTGACCTTAAGTATAAAACAAGGTCAACAGATGACCAATAATCCCTAGGGTCCCTTCACACAGTCAAATCCTTCTATTTCAATTTATTTCTCACCCTGCTATTATTTTTTGAAAAACAGACTGATAACAATTGTTTTATAAGTAAAGGAAGAAAGATCCAGGAAGACAAAGGAGTAACATGGGAACTTTCCTGTTAGCAATTTTGGTTAATTGTGTATTGTACTAGAACACAAAGATTCCGTTGTAACACAAAGATTCCGTTGTGCACTTGTGTCTTTTAGGAACTATCACCTTCATCTCTCCCCTTGAATTTATTAGTGCCTACCTCCATTTCACTTCCTTCTGGGGCTTGCCTTCAACATACCTATTCTTTGGCTGTCAAGCCACATAAAGCCTCAAGAGCTGATAGATTGTTCAATGACTTACAAGACCAACCCAATTTTTGTTCAGAGGGCTAGATCTCAGACTTTTAAAAATCGTTAAATTAAAAAATTTCCTTTTCCTTGGTTTAATCTCCAAATAAACTTCTGGGGTAATAAAATAAATATTTCAGGTCATGTATGTATACTGTTGAAAGATATCTCAAGTTGACAAGGTCTGGAAAGCTTTAAGTTGATAAGTCATATAAATTTATAATTTTTAAAATCATGTTTAAACTATGATTAACTGATGTTATACTCATTTCCTTCTTCATTTCATTTCATAAAGTTCTTCTTATTTGCTATTCTACAAGTCTATTAAAATTTGAAGGATGTTTCCAATTAAAAAAAAAAAAACAGACTAGGGTATTACATCATATTACTTATGGAAATATATCCAGATAAGTAAGTTAAAAATATAAATATAAAAAGCAAAATTTTAACAGAAAAAGTTTCGGTAGAATAATATATTTATAAACTGGAATAGAGCATATCTACTTAATTAAACAAAACAGAAAGCACAATCACAAGGAAGAAATTTATACATTTTACTATATATAAAAAAAGAAAACAAATTTTTTTAGAAAAGGAAATACAGAATGTAAAATACTTGAAACATATATAATATCCAAAATACCTAAATAACTCCTATAATTCAATAAACAAAATAAAAATATTCATTGAAAATGCACAGAAGAGGAAATACAAATTTCAAGAAACCTATAAAAGAATATTAACTAGGACTAAGGGACATGCAGATAAAATAAATACTTTTCATTCATTAGACTGGAAAAATACAAAAATATTGATAATAAGTGACAATGAAATTATATAAAAACAGGTATTTTTATAAACTCTGAATGGAAATATAAAATGATAGAGATTATATGGATGGTAACTTGGCCATAGTTATAAAATTGTGAAAATACAGATTCCTTTCTATCCAGTAATATTTTCATATCTTCATGCACAAAATTGCATGAACAAGGTTTTCTCAATAACATGTTTGTAATAACATAAAACAATGCAATCTAACATAAATCAATGTAATAGCATAAAATAATTGAATGGTTAGTAAACTGTAGAATACTAAGCAGTATTCAATAGAATGTAAAGACGTGTAAAAACTTCCAAGAGATATTCTCAATGCAATAAGAATTTTGCATATCCATACATGTAATATCATGTATGTTTTTAAAACCTCTCAACTTTGTTTTATATGTGGACAAATGTATGCAAATGTGTTTTAAAGTTTAACAAAAATGCATGGCTACAAATGGTCACTGTTTGGAAAGGGAATGGGATCAGGAAGTAGAGATGAGGTTACCAATAGGGACTTTTGCTTTATCTGTATTGTTTAAATCTTTTGCAATGAGAACATATGTATGATCTGCTGGAAGAAAACTTCTCAAGTTTAAGCCAGAAAACTAAATTCTTGATTATCAGACTTAGGTCAAAGATTACTTTTTTTTTTCTTTTTTTTTTTTTTTTTTCAGAAAATCTATACACAAGATCTATACCCAAGTCCACACTTCAAAGAGCATCCAAATGTTTAGAAGCTGAAAATGAAATAAAATCCAGAAAGAAAAAAATCATAACATGTGTTCATGTTTATCATTTAAATTAGTACATATGTATTTTAGATAGTAGTATGTAAAGTGATTAGTTATTGTCATTACTAACCTTTATTACTTTGAAGCCTCTGAAAAATGATATGAAAAGAAGAAAGACATATTCCTGAGTTTCTCTTATATCATAGAGTTTAGAGGGAAACACAGGAGCAATTCTATAAGCAGTAGCTGTTTATAAAAATTCAGCTGGGTACACAGGTAATAAGGATTACTTCAGTTAGGTACAAGAGCAGATTTGATTCCTGTGCTTTTTCTTTCATCATACGTAGTCACCATTTAGACTATATGAAATGGTTAAAAAAATATAGCAAGAGATCTATTCCAAACCAAGGAGAAGTTATAAAAAAAAAAAAATCATCATTTACCAAATTTAGATTTATCAAATATTAAATCCCTGGACAAGAAAGAGTTAAAAAGATAGATTTCAATATCTATCTATTTTATCATATGTATTTATTTTGGATAACATGGATGTTATACTAATTAAAGACAATTTGAACCTAAATATTAACTACATGTGGCCCAATAGGCCCCCTGGAAGAGACAAAGACTAAATATTTGGGGGATGAAAAGTGTAGTCCTTGGGTTGGGCAATTTGATGTAATTATGAATTCCAAAAATATATATTGGATTATGCTTGTAAACTGGTCTGCTCATCTGGGCATGATTAAGTTATGATTAGGGAGTTAACTGGGCCACATCAGTAGGGCATTTAGCCCCACTCCTCGGTGGGTGGGGAATAAAATATAAAAGACATGGCAAAGAGAAGTTTTACTGTTGGAGTTTTGTGCTGGAGCCCCGGAAGGTAAGAGAGGTTGGTCATGAGAAAGGAGAGAAGACCCAGAGATAGAGACAAGCCATTCACCTGATAGTCTACAGCTGGCCTTGTGGAGAGAAGCAAAGCCTAGAGAGCCTCATAGTCTACAGCTGACCTTGTGGAGGAACCAGAGGTGCTAAGCCCCAAGAGAAATGCAACCCCGGGAAGAGAGGAACCCAAGAAGCCTGAACCCAGGCAAACGTCGGCAGCTATCTTGCTCCAACATGTGGCAATGGATTTTGGTAAGGGAAGAAACTTATGCTTTATGGCCCAGTAACTGTAAGCTTCTACCCCAAATAAATACCCTTTATAAAAACCAAACCATTTCTGGTATTTTGCATCAGCACCCATTTGGCTAACACAAAAAGTAACCCCTATTGTGATTAGCTATGATCACCCAATAACTTCCAAGACAAACTACCAGCTTGGGATGTAAGAAACTTCAGTCGAAGAGGGTTAGTGTTTTTGAATATGGCCCAAGGACAAAGAACGATATTTGTGCTAAGTATTTTTGGGAACGAAGTTTTTTTCTATAAAAACTCCAAAAGGATGATGCCAATTACCTACCTATAGAGCTAGAATGCTGGAACTTCTTAATTAAGGCTTGAGCCAGTGACAATTTGATCTAGCCTCCTGACTTTTGGTGACAGGTAATCCTAAGAAAGACAATAGGCAATTTCATTTAGCCTATGTAAAAATGTTAGAACCAAGCATATATCTGCAGTATATATTTATGTGGATATGTGTGTGTATTTGCTCTAGAGAGACAGACAGACATAGGGAAAAACACAGACAGAGTGAGAAAGAAAGTTAGAAGTGTCTACCAGGATACATATCTGTGTAGTATGCTTGAGCTCCTTTCCCTTGTTACATAATCCCCCTATACTCTGCCCCACCCCCCAAATACCTAAATATTTTTTTAGTTGGATAATATTTCTTTCTCTTGGCTCCTCCTTAGAGATATATTTTAAAAGAGAATTCTTAAGACTCTAGGAGTTATCCTTGGTCCTATAGTTAATCTCTTAATAAGTCTAATTTTGCTGTAATATAAATGGTAATTCATAGCATACTATTTACTGTACAATTCTGAACTTGCTCATGAGATTTCCCATAAGTAGGCTGGCCTTACCCATGGGCATAGTTGGTTAGTAGACACATAGTATGATTTGGGAAACACAGAGAAAACTCAGGTTTTGACTCTTGTTAAATATTCTGTGAAGACCATTTTTTTAAAGACCTTGTCTGCCCTTGATAAAGCCTATGAAGAAGTGCATTAGGCATAGCATCTGTTCTTAAAATCTTTCACAGGGATACATGACTCAAACAGGTAAAAGGCATAACAATAACAGGGCTACATTTGCAAACATGCAAATCAGAATAACACAGTACAAACCATATGACTAACAACTACTGGAGTGAGCTAGAACATCACCTGTGGGCAAGATACATTACAAGTAAAATATTCCATTTTAATTTCTTGGGTTGTGTGGCTACTTCCTTCACGTATTCACACTACCATTATTGGTTTAATTTCATTTGCCACTATTGACAACCCTGCCATTTCTAATAAGCTTGCATTCCATGTGTTGTAAAAGAAGGATTTGCAAGTGGTATTATTCCATATTTTATTAAGGGCTTAAAGTGTCACTGACTTTCAACTTGTTCTGCTTAAGGGTTCTTTGTCAGGATCCTACCTAATGCCAATTTTATTCAACTCCATAAATGTTTATTAATATAGTAGTACAGAAATTCTTTTTGAAGTATTGAACATGCCAAAGGGGATATTTGTTTTTCTGCTTCTCTATACCTATATTTAAACATATTACATAAATATGTCCACACCTAAATCTGTCCCATCTTGTTGATCCATTTTAAAAATTCACACCCTGTCTTGTTATAAATGCAACTCAACCATGAAAGTAATTTGTTCATGAGTCATAACCTTACAAACATTGAAGTAATTGTAAAAGCATCTCTTGTTAGTTTGCAATTAAGGTATTAAGTTTGATATCATGCTGCATTAGATTTTTTTAAAAGTCATAAAGTGTTTTATTTCTTAATACTCTATAATGTTTAATCATAAACACATAAAAAGACAAATCTAAAAGAATATCGATTTCAACACCAACAAAAATAATTAGTTTTACTGGGTGTATCATGGCAGATGGTGCTGTTTGCCTTTTTGAAGAGTACGTATGGACTACATAAACTGAAGAGTACCAATGGATATTCTACAATATGCTGGAATGGACTGTTTGTTTGATTAACATAATTTTTAAGTGAAGGCTACATTTTCAATATCAGAAAAAAATTACCTGTTACACAGCTATAAATTTGAACCAAATATGCTTTCATTTATCAACCTTCTATATTTAGAGAGATCAGCAGTGATTCAGAGAATATGCAATTGAAGGGCAAGATTATGAAGGCAAATGAACACTCTACTCAATAAGATCTGACAGTGTCCCTCAACTTCATAAATTAGGAAGGCCATTAAATGGATTTCTTCTAGAAATCCATGAAGTAGGCTAAGCTCTAACAAGGTGCACATTACCTGACAAAATTTTCCTGATAAAGCAGAATGTTAAGCCAACTGGAGAATCTCTTGGTAGAAGCTAGCCCTCCTCTGTGCTTATTATCTCTTTTAATGGCACCAGGATATTCCCAATCACTCAAGACAAAAATCCTTCTTGACTCCTCTCTCTCACTTTTCCTACTTTATGTGTCCTTAATATATGTCAAATATATTTCCTCCTCTGCAATATAACTTAAACCGTCTAAATTTGACTTGTTGGTATTTCTTATCACTTAAGACATTTCCTAATTTTACTACTAACCTTATATTTTTTAGGTCAGAGACTCCAAATTACACTTTCTCAGAGCTCATTTTCAATTATCAGTCCCACTTTGTGCTTACACTCAGACATTCTCTGTTCCAGCCATGTAGAATTAATCAGCTTCTCTCAACATTCTGGGTTCTCTGTTTGCAGGCCTTTGTTGAGAATATCATTCACACTGTAACTCAAATATCTTTTTTTTCCTTAAAATGTCTCAGAATATGTGTACTAGATGCATCTGGGATGTGGTAAAAAGCTTTTTAGCCTGAGCAGCTGGTGTTTAGAAGTTCTGGGATCAAATTTTGACTTTCTTAGTAGCTGTGTGATCCACAAAAAGCTGATTGATCACTATTCATAAGAGCCAAACATATCTCTCCTCACTAGGTGGGTACAACTACCAAGGCAGAAGGCAAGCAGCTCTGATCTGAGAGTCTATGGCTCTTCAAATCCTGCCTGTGATGTTTTGGGAGCTTGCCAGCCTGTTCTCTTTCTGGATGTTACCCATCGTTTAAACCCTGGATCTAACCCCTCCTGCAATGCTAAATGAAGCTTTCTCTCTTCCTTCTAGCCATTTATGATCCCTTCAAACTATCTCCAGTGTTATTTCTTCCATTGCTTCTCTTTAACTAGATAGATACATGTTGGATGGTTTGGTCTTTGGATGTATGTATCAATACATACTCTTCTGATATATAAAAGTAACTTCTATATTAACTGTGGTCTTTTGCCCACATTTATCTTGCAAGGATACATTATCCTACATCTTCTTGGCTTTTCGTCCTTTTCTATTTCTTCACCCTGGGACTCATAGCCTATTCTATCTGAGTCACATAATAGAAATAACTGCCATTTATTATACACCAACTGTGTGCCAGGCAGGATAAGATATATGTTTTTACCTAATGCCATTTAATTTTCTCCACAACCTCAGTAGTAGAAGTTACTAGGAAACATAAATTTAGAGTTGAGTAAACAGAAGCAAAGAGGCTCTGTAACTTACCCAATCACAGCCAGCAAGCACAATATTGCTGCACATGCACACTTAGTAAGCCATGTCAACAGAAAGATGGGAAATGGTGTATGTGTGGAGGGGTGAGGAAAGGATGGTCAGAAAATGGAGAGGAGGAGAAATGGGGTAGCAAAGGAGCATACCTCAAAGAGAATATCAATAGGGAGATGGAAATTATGAAAGGAAACAGAGCTGAAGAACACAGTAGAAATTAAAAGTTCCCTAGAGTACACTATGGATGAATTTTATGCTTATTAATATGTATCAATAAAAATTGATTTGTTAAAAAAAAAAAAGAATAAGACACAGTACATAATAATAGACATTGAGGACACTGTTGCCATTTGCAGAGTTGGAAATGGCTATAGGACATTTAGATGGGTTTGCTCAAGAATTCAGCCCTTCTGAGTCCAGTGTAATTTAGTGCTTAACTAGTTCAGAACATAGACTTATGGAAGAATTTTTTAAACGGTTTCCTTTAGAATGTGACAAGAGCCCATTGAGCTATTTTTCTCTCTCCCTTTGCTGTCATTTCAAACTCTGAGACCAGTTTGCCAAAAGTGAATCATTAATCTTCACTCTGTCCTTCAGAGATGGGCAACTTGCAATACAGCCTCCAATTTACAGAAAAAAGAAAGTTTCCTAGAGAAAAGCCAATTTAAGACAACTCTATCTCCTGCCCTTCCACTGGTAATAGTGATCCTGCTTTCTCTTGTGACTCCAAGTGTTTACTGCCTGGTGGAATTGTCAACCTTCAGGGTTGGACATCCACTTTTCCAGCCCAGCCGCCGAGGACTGGGGAGGGGGCACCTCCCACCTTGAGTGTTGATTTTCCTAAAAGCAGCAAGTCATGAGGAAAAAACAGATTTCCCTGAGACTTCAGTAACCTCAGTAAGTATATACTGGAATTAATGTTTCTCATCCAAGGTCTATCAAAGTCAAAATGGGAAAGAAGCAAAGCTCTGAAGTAAAGGAAAATGTTGTAAATTATATTTTAAAGCATTGGGAACAATTTGATTATAAGCCAATAATTTAAAGGAATGAAATTCTTGTGCAAATCTGCATGGTCACAGTGCAAATTAGAGTAACTAGAAATAGCCTTCAAAGAAATCTTTTAAATGTTATTTTACAGTTAAATTAATTTTGGAAAAGAATGAAAGTTTTAAGTAACTTTAGTGAGTTGTGTTTTTATGTTTAACTCAAAATTCTAATTAAGTTTATTTCTTACAGAATCAACACCTTATTAGTTATGCAGGAATTTCATCTAGTTCCATCCAGGGTGCAGGACCCATTTTCCCTCAACCACGATAGTATAGCCAGAGAAGTTTACACCCTGTCAGGCAGGGACTACTGCCCTAACAGCAGAATGTAGCTATAGGAGTATAACCATCACTCTTCAGCACCCCTTTAAGAATAAGGGTGTGAACTCTCTGAGGGGGCAGTTAAAGCAGGTTAGTACAAGGAAATGGGAGAAGATGAGCCACAACATGGACAACAGACAACATAGCTGACAGATAACATGGCTGACAGACAACATGGCCATGACATCCTGCTGAGACTTTGACCTTGACCTTGAGGTCCCAGTTGGGAGTCTTTCCAAGACCAAAGAGAGGAGGCCCTGGATACTCCAAACAGGCCTCATCACTGGTCCCACCATTGGTGGGGGTAACCAATAACAACTGGGGCCCCTCCCCTTAGCATTAGCAAGAAAAGGAATACTTAATAGTTTAAAAGGTAACCACCCAAGTCAAATCTCACTCTCTCTGCCTAGAGGAGCCCACATCAAATCTCAGTGCATATTTCCATCCTCTTCTCCCATTTCTCAGCAAGTTCTGTTCTTTTTCTCCATCTCTCAATAAATTCTTTTTACTGGCCTAACTAAAAATAAAAAAGTTCCCTAGAGCAGTTCAACCACAGAGTGGAGCTGACAGAGGAAAGATTCAGTGAACTTGAAGATCAAACAATTGCAACCATCCAGATTGAGAAGAAGGAAGAAGAAAGAATGAAGAAAAAGGAACAAAGCCTGAAAAACCTGTAGGACACCATCCAGCATACCAATATATATATTGTGGGAGTCCCAGAAAGGGCAGAAAGAGGGAAAGGGGCAGGGAGAATATTTAAAGAAAGAATGGCTGAAAACTTTCCAAATTTAATAAAAGACATGAATATACATATCCAAGATGCTCAACAGCTTCCAAATAAGATAAACCCAAATAGACCCATGCCATGGTACATTATGATCAAACTGTCAAATGCCAAAGATAAAGAGAGAACTCTGAAAGCCACAAGAAGGAAGCAACAGGTCACATATAAAGGAGCCGCAATAAGATTCAGTACCAATTTCTCACCAGAAACCGTGGAGGCAAGAAGTCAATAAGATGTCATATATAAAGTACTAAAAAAAAAAAAAAACTGCAAACCAAGAATTCTATATCCTGTAAAACTCTCTTTTAAAAATGAAGGAGAGATAAAGACATATCCAGATATCCAGAAAAACAAACGCTGAGGGAATTCATCACCACAAACTGGCCCTATAAGTCATTCTGAAGAGAGTTCTGTATGTGGAAAGGAAAGGACAATAGACAATAAATCAAAGCCACATGAAAAAATAAAGATGTCTTGTGAAAATAAGAACATGAGTAAATATAAATACCAGCACTGTTGTATTATTGGTTTGTAACCCCACTTTTTACTTCCTATAGGATCTAAAAGGCAGGTGCATAAGAGGTAATGATAAAATCATTGGTTTTGAACTCATAATGTATAAACATGAAATTTTTAAAAGAATTACATAAAGGTGGGGGGGGGCAGATTGCTATCAAAGCAAACAAGATTATTAAAGATTTAAGATGTGAAATTTAAGTCCCATGGTAACTACCAAGAAAATATGAAAGAATATGCAAGCTCATAGAGACAGAAGTTAGAATATAGGCTGCTAGGAGCAGGGGACAGGAAGAATGGTGACTTGATGCATAATGGGTATAGGGTTTCTGTTAGGAAAGATGATAAGGTGGAAGGTGGAGAAGGTATTGCAATATTGTCAATGTGATTAATCCTATTGAATGGTATGCTTGGGAATGGTTGACATGGGAAAGTTTATGTTATATATATGTTCCCACAATTTAAAAAAATGGAAGAGAAACTAAAGTGACAATGATAATTAAATGCAAAACTTAGTCCTGGATGGGATCTAGAAAGGGAAGAAAAAAGGCTCAATGGGACATTATTGAGAATATGAAAAACTGGAATATGAAAAAAATGGCATTGTATTCTTAAACTTGACAGCTGCACTTAAAGTAGTTACATAATTGAATATCCTTGTTCTTAGGAAATGTACTTGAGAGTATTAAGTGTTCAAGTAGCTTGATGTATACAACCTACATTCAGGTGTCCAGAAAATGGGTTGATAAATTGATAAAGAGATAGAGATAGATATAGAAGGATAGATAGATAGAAAGATGATAGATGATAGATAGATGATAGATAGATAGATGATAGATAGATAGATAGATAGATAGATAGATAGATAGATAGATAGATAGAAAGAATGATATGGCAAATGTGATAAAAAGTTTAAATTGGTAGATCTAGGTATCTGGCAGTAAAGGGGTATGTTGGAGTTCTCTGTATGGGGTTTATTTTACTTTTTAACGGTTCTATAATTTTGAACATATTTCAAAATAAAAGGCTAAAAAAAAAAGATATTCCTAAAAAATAAAAAGGAAGTTAACTGACTAAATAGAAATGTCCCTCTCAAGACAGATGCTTTAAGAAAAGTGCCTTGAAAAATAATTTCTATAATAGCAAGAGTTGCCATTTAATGAATACTTACTCTATGCAAGGTATTTTACCCTCTTGATCCCATAAACCTTACAAAAACCTTGCAAAATGGGTGCTGTTATTCCTATTTTAGATGTAATGAAATCAAGCTACCAAAGGATTGAGTATTCTGCTTAAAGCCATCTAGTTTGTAAGTGCTGTAGAAGGGATTTAAAGCCAGGTCTATTCTTCTCAAAAGCCCACAGTCATTCCTCTATGCCAGAAATACTGACGATGGTAACAATTACCTAGAATGCATAATTTTGCTATTTTAAACTGTACTAAGATCACTGAAAAATGAGTTGAGTTATTATACACACACACACACACACACAAATACTACATAGACATGCAGTTTCAGAACATTATTTAGATTGATAAAACCATTGAATTTTTTGTACTTGAACCAAATTAAGTATGCTGGTGCTAGAATGTCTCAGAAAAGGACTGCTCCAAGTACTGCCTGAGAAAAGGATTGCTTTACTGATTATTGAGGTTATGCACATCACCTATTTAATTTGGAAAAATTTAATAAGGCAAGTAGTCTTGACTTAACATATTTTGCCTTCTTCAAATAAGTATTATGGGGGAAATATTACTTAAATGGAGGGTCCTAAAATCAAAAATTAACATTTACTAAATATGAAGTTAGAGGTTACTGTTATGAATTTATATAAATGTAAATAAGTTCAGGTTGGGCCTCAAAATGTCATTGCCCATCCTTTCATAGACTAGTACACTGCAGTCTTGATAGGAATGTCCTAGACTAAGAATTGGACCTGGACTCTGAGCTCTGAACGGGACCTGTCATTAGCTATAACCTACCAGGTCATTGTCCTTCAGCATCTTTATATTTAATGAGAAAAATATTTACTTTCCATTTAAAAGTCATGCTATCATGATTCTAAAGAAAAATACCCAAGGAAAAGAAAGAGGCAAGAAAACCCCTGTAGTAATGACAGAAAAAGACTGGGCATGAGTAGGCAAATCTGAATAAAATGTTGGCACTAAAGACCTGGATATGGGAATATAAGAGGAACAAAATATGGAATGGAGTCAAAAATTAGCAAACAGGATGTCCAAATTACATCAATTATAGATGTAGAAATAAGGGAGAAAGACACACTCCTGAGAGTAGAGAATTTATTGCTGAAAAGGAAAAAGAGGAAACTGAAGCAGTCAAAAGAGGGGAGAAGAAAAAGTTCTTTCTGGAGTTAACAGGTATGCATTGACTTCCCCTTTTCTTGAAGAGGAAAAGAAAGATCCTCAGAGACCATAATCAATGAATTCCAGAGCATATTAACATTTTACATGTTTAGAGCGTAGTTACATATTTGCCTTATTTGATATAAAAGAACAAACTATAAAACTATTAAAAAAAAAAAAAAAAAACACTTGTATAATTATAAACAGGAAAAGGTACAAAGAAGTCAGTGATTCCCCATTTAGGGAACAGGTTATGGAACTTCGACTAAAAAGACACTCAACATATTTCCAAAGCATTTTTGCAATGACTCAAATTCAGGATTAAATGGTGTACGCTTTGGAAATGGAACACTGATTTAATTTCAAAGACTCAAAGACATATTTAGGAAAAAGAATCAGAAATATAAGCTGCAATGTTTTGAAGATTAAAAGTTACATTTATCACATTGCAAGATAATTACTTGTTTCCATGGATCTTTTGTTCTTACCCACAATCAACAAATATTTCTTTAGAGTCTACTAAAGTGACTATTAGCTCTGCCTCTGTCACTTAAGAGTCATGTGGATATGGGCATATTAATTAACTTCTGTGTCAATTTCATCATCTATAAATTTGGAATGAAAATAGCACACAACTCAATGGGATATGGTAAGGTTAAATGACCTTATATAAATAACAAATAATTTAGAACACTACCTGGTAAAAATTAGAAAATTAATAGATGGTGGCCAAATTATTGTTGATGTTTTTCTCCTCCTCCTCCTTCTTATCATTATCATAATCATAATGTAGCAGGCATTCTGTTAGACCTTGTCTTATCAGAATATGATATTCTTTTGTTGAATCTATGATAATAAGTAAAAACATGCTTACTGAATGCTAGTTCCAATTATTAGTCAGGATATTTTGATTTGCAAGTAAAAGAAAGTCAGCTCAAACTATCTTCATTGAAAAAGATGGATTGTTTTTGCTGATGCAACCAAACAACACAGAAGCAAGAGGTCAACCTTGTCTCAAATGTATTTGGATCCATAGAAATGAAGCTTGTCAAGACATTCTTTCCAGCCATTTCTCCTTCTGCTTCATTCTGAGCATAGGGTTCATTCTTTCCTTCTCCAGACAGCTTTCTCTGTAAGGCAGAGATCATGGGCTAATAGTTATGGGTTTGAACTCTAATAGGTCTTGACCAAGATGGCAATGGATTTTACTATGAGGCTCCAATTGGAAAAGTATCTGGGAAAGACTGGGTTGCATGCTCATCTCTGAGCCAATCATAACTAGGAGAGAATATAGGCTAACAGAAGAGAATAGGAGTGGAAAGCAGAGTATGACACCTGGAAATATCCAGCAACTAGTTAATTTGGGTCTCTAAAAGTTCTCTTTCTCATCCCTTCCTATGACTTTATAAACTCATGTCTAGCACTGTTAGGTATGTAAAAGGTATACTCAACAATTTTTTTTAATGAGATCATATATCACATCGTTAGGCCATTTTTGCCTGGATCATCCTACTTCAGCATGACTGGGATTGTCCTGTAACCACATGGAAGCTGGGGCAGAGGCATTTAGCCTTGGAGATCAGGGCTTCATTGTAGATTCATTGCATGAATGGTCCCAAATCATCACCTATTTGCATATATCTCCCATCAAAAGGTAAAGTCTATTTCCTTTTTCCTTGAATCTAGGCTAGCTTTATGATTTTTTTTCTGGTCAATAAAATCTAGAGAAGTGAATGACGGGCTAGTTCTGAGTCTAGATCTCAAGAAGCCATGTTTATTTCCCTGTGTTCACTCTCACTCCTCAAGCTTTGCCATGAGAATATGCCCAGTCTAGCAGGATGGAGGATAAGACATGTGATAGCCCAGTAGCCCCATCACTCCAGCCAAGAGCCAAGCAGGCACCAGACATGCCAATAAGCCCAGTCAAAACAAGAACTTCCCACTTGGGATAAGACTAAATCACTGACCTACAAGACTGTAAGCAAAATAAATCTTTATTATTTTGTTGCCACATTATTGTGGACACAGAAATTTGATAAAGGATTGCATTCAGGCCCTATGCAAATCATACCTGTATCAGTTTAACAGCCTCATGGCTGATTGACCTATACCTGGCCAAACTTTTTTCCTTGTTTTTCATATATAACTTACAACACTGGTTCAAATAGCTGCCAAGTGTAGTGCATTCTCCAGCTGGTCCTTCAGTTCCATTTGAGAATATGATGCTAAATGTTGGAACAAATGCTTTGCCATGATCAGCCTTGTATATTCAGTAACTTGGCAGGCCCCTAACAAGCAATAACACTGGAATGTCAAAGAATTCTTAGAAACTTCTCAACTTGACCAAACATGGGCAAAATCAAATTCATAACATAATCAGGAGCTAACAAAATACGGTCATGTGTAATTTTTAAAAAATAGTTTCATAAATCATCTCAGACCTTGACTAAGAGCTACACTTTTGAATTGCTAAAAATTGAAATCCTTATACTTCAACATCATATTGTGTATTTTATGTTTCTGGGTAACATTGGTATTTTTTAAAAAGTAATGTTCCAAGTTATCATTAATTAAGAAGTTTCAGTACTCATACATAATTCTATCCATGTTTTTCCATTCTTTCCTAGAAAAGCACATTTGAAACAAGATGCTTAGCTTTCCGAGTGAAAAACAAGGTAAATTTTTATAAATAGAGTTAAAAGCTATATTCAGAATGTATAGTAGAGATTATGATAGACTACACTTTGAAAGTGACTTTTAACTCCAGAGACTGAAAAGAGAATGTTGGTGCCATTCCACATAAAAAGATGAGTAAGTGAAAGAAAACTTCTGGCAATAAAATGAAAACTGTTCCTCTTCATCTTTCTGGCAATTCTTCCAAGTTTCCATTTGGGGGAGCAGGTATCTGATTAGCTTAATGCCGAAATCACTCAACTGACTGTGATACATTTACTAAAATAAGAAAAGCTGTCTGACAAGAAAATTTGGGGAAAACAGAGTGGTAATTGGCTGGCTCCAGATAAAATTGAGGCAGTATATTTGGGACCAGAAGAACATACTTTTCAATTTCATTTCCCCATTCCAGAATCCCTTCTCATCTCTTTACTCAAATGGAAATATTATAAGATTGAGCTGAGACCAATATGTTCTATCTAACCCTATTTGCTCCATGACCTCTTTTCCAAACCATCTATTCTCACTCTTTGGGAAAAGTTCTTATAGAAAGCATTCACACTAAGGTGTAAGAGAGAGATATTCTGGAATTGATTGCTCTTCTTGAATTAATTTGTATGTTCATTTTAAACAAAAGGAATCCTTGACATAAAAAAAAAAAAAGGACAAAATAACTGAAGTAAGTGCTGCCTATACAGTAATAACACTGAATGTTAATGGATTAAACTCCCCAATCAAAAGACACAGATGGGAAGAATGGATAAAAAACCATGATCCAACTATATGTTCTTTATAAGAGACTCCCTTAGCTCCCAAAACACAAATAGGTTGAAAGTGAAATGGTGGAAAAAGATAATCCATGCAAATTGTAACCAAAAGAAAGCTGGGGGGGCGGGAAGCGGCTGTGGCTCAATCAGTAGGGCTCCCGTTTGCCATATGGGAGGCCCCGGGTTCGTTTCCCGGGGCCTCCTGGTGAAGGCAAGCCCGCCCGCGTGGCGTGGTTAGCTGACCCAGTGAGCACAAGCAGCAAGGGGGGGATAAATGAATAAATAAATAAAATTGTTAAAAAAAAAAAAAAGGAAAGCTGGGGTAGCTATACTAATATCAGACAAAATAAACTTTAAGTGAAAAGATGTTGTAGAGACAAAGAAAGATACCATATATTACAAAAAGGGTTAATCCACTTAACATGGTGCTCCAAAATACATGAGGGAAAACTGAAGGAAGAAACAGACACCTCTATTACTTCAATACATCACTCTTATCCATAGATAGATGGAAGGTCAATAAGGAAACAGAAAACTTCAATAATATGATAAATGAACTAGATGTAACAGACATATACAGAACACTGTACCCCAAAATAGCAGATACACATTCTCCTCAAACGTATATGGATTGTTCTCTACAGTAAATCACAAGTTGGGTCACAAAAAAAAGTCTCAATAAATTTTAAAAGATTGAGATTATACAAACCATCTTCTCTGACCACAATTGTATGAAGCTGAAAATCAATAACAGGAGGAGAACTGGAAAATTCACAAATATATGGAAGTTAAATAACACAGTCTTAAACAATCAATGAGTCAAAGACAAAATCACAAATGTCTTGAGATGAATGAAAATGATAACAAAACATATCAAAACTTATGGCATGCAGTGAAGGTAGTACTCAGAGGGAAATTCATAGCCCTAATAACTTATATTTTAAAAAAAGAACTAACTGCACGTTTGGAGGGCCTAGAAAAATAAAAGCAAACTAAAGCCAAAACAAGCAGAAGGAAAGAAATAACAAAGATTAGAGCAGAAATAAATGAAAAAGAATAAAAATAAAAGAAAGCATTATCAAAACTAAAGTTGATTCCTTGAAAACATCAATAAAATTGGCAAACTTTTAGCTAGACTGCCAAAGAAAAAAGAGTGAGGCTACAAATAAATAAAATCAGAAATGAGAAGGGAAACATTATTAGTGACCCCATAGAAATAAAAAGTATCCTAAGATGTTACTATGAACAATTGTATGCCAACAAGTTAGACAACCTAGATGAAATGGACAAATTCCTAGAAATGCAAAAACACCATGCACTGACTCTAGAAGAAATAGAAGATCTCACCAAAACAATTAAAAATGAACGAATTGAATCAATCATCAAAAACTTCCCAGCAAAGAAAAACCCTGGACCAGATGGCTTCACGGATGAATTCTACCAAACATTCCAAGAAGAATTAATACCAGTCTTGCTCAAACTCTTCCAAAAACTTGAACAGGAGGGAATACTACCTAACTCATTCTATGAAGCCTACCATACCCTAATACCAAAGCTAAATAAAGACACCACAAGAAAAGAAAATTACAGACAATATTCACTTATAAATAGGGATAAAAAATCCTTCAACAAAATACTACCAAATAGAATCCAAGAGCACATAGAAAGAATCATACTCCATGATCAAATGGGATTAACCCAATTATGTAAGAGTGATTCAGCATAAGTAAATCAAGTAATGTAATACAACACATTAACAAAACGAAGGGAAAAGGCCACATGATCATCTCAATTGATGCAGAAAAAGGCATTTGACAAAACCCAGCATCTTTTCTTGATAAAAAACACTTAGAAAAATAGGAATAGAAGGGAACTTCCTCAACCTGATAAAGACCATATATGAAAAGTCCACATCTAACATCCTACTTAATGGTGAAAGACTGAAAGCTTTCCCTCTAAGATCTGGAGCAAGACAAGGATGCCCACTGTCACCACTGTTAGTCAATATTGTACTGGAAGCTCTTGCCAGAACAATTTGGCATGAAAAGTATATAAAAAGCTTCAAAATTGGAAAGGCAGAAGTAAAACTTTAACTGTTTGCAGATGATATGATGCTATACATAGAAAAGCTACAACGAATAAACAAATTCAACAAAGTGGCAGAGTACAGGAACAACATGCAAAATCAGTAGTGTTTCTATACACTAGTACTGAGCTATCTGAGGAGGAAATCAAGAAAAAAAATGGTTTTACAATAGCAACTAAATGAATCAAATATTTAGGAATAAATTTAACCAAGGATGTAAAGGACTTACATGTGTAAAACTACAAAACTTTTCTAAGAGAAATCAAAAAAGCCTAAGTAAATGGAAGGACATTCCATAATCATGCATTGGAAAACTAAATATTATTAAGATGTCAATTCTACCCAAAATAATTTACAGAGTCAATGCAATCCCAATCTAAATTACAACAGCCTATTTGCAGAAATGGAAAAGCCAACCACCAAATATAATTGGATGGTAAGAGGCCCCGAATAGCCATAAACATCTTGAAAAAGAAAAATGAAGTTGGAAGACTCACACTTCCTAACTTTAAAATTTATTATACGGGGAGTGGATGTGGCTCAAGCAGTTGAGCTCCTGCCTCCCACATGGGAGGTCCCGGGTTGGGTTCCCGGTGCCTCCTAAAGAAGACAAACAACAAGCAGACAATGAGCAGATAATGAGCATACATTGGGCAAAAACAACCAGCAGGCAATGAGCAAAAACAATGGACAATAAGGAAACAATGAGCAAATAGAACAAAAACAAACAAGCAGGGAGTGGATGTGGCTCAATCAGTTGTGCACCTGCCTCCCACGTAGGAGTTCCCAGGTTCAGTCCCAGTGCCTCCTAAAAAAAAAACAAAACAGACAAAAAGCAAAATCAACGAGCAGACAATGAGCAAAAACAATGAGCAAGAACAAGAAGCAAACAGATGAGGGAGCCACCTCAGTAGAGGACAGGGAATAAAATAAAACTTATTACAGTTTCAAAGCAAATGTGGCTCAAGTAGCTGAGCACCTGCTTCCCACAGGGGAGGTCCCAGGTTTGGTTCCCAGTGCCTCCTAAGAAAACAAAAACAAACAACAAGCAAAACAAATGAAAAAACAAAACAAAACAGGGGAGCTGATGTGGCTCAGTGGTTGAGCATCAGCTCCCCACATAGAATCAAATTGAGAGTTCAGAAATAGACCCATACATCTATGACCAATTGAGTTTTTACAATGTTGTCAAGTCCACTCAATTCGGAAAGAATAGTCTCTTCAACAAATGATGCTGGGGGAACTGGATATCCATATGCAAAAAATGAAGGAGGACCTCTATCTCACACCATGCACAAAATTAACCCAAAATGGACCAAAGACCTAAAAATAAGAACCAGGACTATAAAATTCCTAGAAGAAAATGTAGGAAAGTATCATCAAGATCTTCTGCTAGGCAATGGTTTCTTAGACTTTACACCCTAACTACAAGCAACAAAATAAAAATAGATAAATGGCACCTCATCAAACTATTAACAATTTGTGCATAAAAAGACTTTACCATGAACATGGAATGGTAACCTATTCAATTGGAGAAAATATTTGGAAACCACATATCTGATAAGGGTTTAATATCCAAAATATATAAAGAAATCCTCCAACTCAATAATAAAAAGACAAGCCACCCAATTAAAAAATGTCAAAGAAATTTGAATAGACATTTTTCCAAAAAGGATATACAGATTGCTAAAAAGCATGTAGAAAAATGCTCAACATCATAAGCTTTAAGGGAGATGCAAATCAAAACCAAAATGAGATAACATTTCACACAAACTAGAATGACTATTACTAAAAAAAGGTGTAGGGAAACAGATATGGTTTAAGTGCTTGGGCTCCCATCTACCATATAGGAGGTCCACAGTTCAATTCCTGGGGCCTCCTGGTGAAAGGAAAGTTGGCCCATGCAGTGAGCTGGCCCTAGCGGAGAGCTGGCCCATGTGGAGTGCTGGCCTACGTGGAATGCTGGCCCATACAGGAGTGCTGACCCACACAGAGTGCTGGCCCACATGGAGAGCTGGCACAGCAAGATGACCCAACAAAAAGAGACACAGAGGAGAGACAATAAGAGATGCAACAGACCAGGGAGCTGAGGTGGCACAAGAGATTAAGCGCTTCTCTCCCGCTCTGGAAGATCCCAGAATCTGTTCCTGCTGCCGCCTAAAGAAAAGACAAGCAGACACAGAAGACCACACAGAGAGCAGACAGTGAGTGCAAAACAATGGGAGGGTGGGGAGTGGAGGGAAGCAATAAAAAAAAAAAAAAAAATCTGTAGGAGAGCATGTGGAGAAATAGGAACATTCATTAATTACTAGTGGGAATGTAAAATGGTGCAGCTGCTGTGGAAGACAGTTTGGCAGTACCTCAAGAAATTAAATATAGAATTACCATCCAACCCAGCAATCTCACTTCTAGGTATATACCCAAAAGAACTGAATGAGATATGTGAATGTGGTTAAAAGAGAAAATTTTAGGTTGTATATATGTTACTAGAATAAAAAGCTTTAAAAAAAACATTGGACTGTACAACACAGCGGACCCCATTGTAAATAATGGATTATAGTTAATAGCACAATCCTAAAAATGTTCTTTCATGAATTATAACAAATCTACCAAACCAATGCAAGTACTAATAATAGGGTAGTATATGGGAACTCTGTATTTTATATATTTTATACATGATTATTCTGTAAACCTATAACTTTTATAATAAAAATAAAGAGTGAGGTTCATATGTCAAAAAATAGATGAGAAATTGTCGTTCTCTATCATCTTATCTTATTTTTCTTTCATTTCATCCATTATTTTCAAATCCGATCTACAATCCTTCATGCCATACTTGAAATTAATCTGGATATTCAAATTCTTTCATTTCATATCTCAATAAACATCCCAAGTTCCCAAACTCATTGCCAACTTCTTCCCTCTGCTTCAACCAACATATTTTTTGCCTGAGCCATTGTACTCCCAGGACTTTTCTGTAACACGTACCCAGAATGCTCTATAGATAGATATCTTAGTCTATATAGACCCAAATCTTTTCTCTCTTTCTAAACAGCTCAGATCCCACCTCTTTCATGTGAATTGATGGCACGTGAAATCCAAGTACTTTAATGTCTGATTGCCCATTTTACATTTCCAGGTGACACTGATATTAAAAAATGAAGTTTCCAAGCTTTGCATATTTTTAGTCAAAAAGTTTTGAGACACAGCCCATAACTATCTGACTTCTTATCTATTCTAGTCCAGAAAAGCACTTTCAGATCAGATACCTAGATTTCCCAATAAAAAGTGATACCATTCCAGATCACTCCTATTTAAAGCCTTCTGTTCTGTCTCTGAATTTCAATAGCAACTGCTGTACAAAATCTTAATTTGATTTACTTGGGGTCTGTCTTTTAATACCTTCTCTATACTCTCTTCAGTAGCTATTTAAAAGTTATTGGGCTACATGTATTTAAATTGCATTTACTATTATCTCAAAATTTTTTTGACTGAAGAAAATATGATTATTTTAAGCTTTCCCCATACAGAGACATTCACCTAGTAAGCAAATCATAAATATTGGCTAATTTAACTGTTTTTTTTTTAAATGCACCTAAGAATTTTTTTCTATATGTAACCAAATTTATACAAAGTAATGTTTATGTATTATATCATTAAGATACTCTTCTTTTTTTGTCTTTGGAATAACTACCAAAAATAAGGAAAATCAGAGTGGTGAGCAAATACATATTAATTAGTATGGTATGCTTGTTTATTCTGATAAGCAGTCTTTACTGGACTGAAACTGGTTTATCACCTGGTGTTGCTTATATGTAAATCTGCACAGGGAGTTCTATTGTTCCAATTTCTCACAAACCCCTTGAACATCTATCCATGGTCAGAAGCAAGCTAAGAATGGTTTTCTCAAAAAATTAAGAGATACTTGCCAACTAAGACAATCTTCAATAAAACCTTAGTGGCCTTTACTCCTGTAGTGGCTTCTACTCCTATTTTTTGATCTGGGCTTCCACAGATTCTATACAATATATCAATCTGCCAAAGATATCCCAAGCCCCATTGGATATGTTACTTTTTAAGGGCCAAGAGAAAGATATGTTTGCACTGCAACCTAGATCAGCTGAAAAGCCTTCTCTTGTTCTGGCCCCACTATTTATAAACAGTTTAGTAATCAGTTCATTTCATAAACTGGTCAGTGCCTGTTATCTACATGTGTTATATATTAATCCAAAATCCAAGTAAGTTCAACGATGATATCTAAGAATCATCACCATCATGTTTGTTAAATTCTTGATGGTGGCTCTAATTTCTGAAAATCTTCTGAAGTAACATCGCTTTTGGCTTGTCGTTTTTTTAGAGGGCATACTCTTTAGGCTTCCACTTTGCCCTTCTTACTACAGTAGTCCTAACTGCATGCCTTCAGGAAAGATTGGAGAATATGCCATTCTCTGAGAATGTCTAATCCAAATATCCAAACAGGAACTATGGAAGTAAATCATGAATTTCGAGATGCATTGGACCCAAAATGAAAGAGTCTTCAACCAAAATTTCATTTCTATTCTGACATTCATCTGACCAGTGGATCAGAGTGACATTTTGGTTCTTCAAGGGTTGATCGTGACGCACTCTATGTCCAAATAACCTACACAAGGTCTGGATATTTCTCTTTCCTCAGTGCGCAATAGTCACAAATCCTAATTCAGAAGGCTAAAATGAAGATTTAAACAAGCATGAATGATAACGACACAGGATATTTTTTCAAGGGTGCCCATCCTTTTCTTTATTCAGGACTCTCTGGTTCTGTGACCTGACTCAAGACTGAAAGATGTGCTTCTGTTCAACAAACCTGAAGTTTTAAATTGTTTTTATAAAGATTAACTGTGTTTTGAGTGAACAGCTGATCACTCTTTGGTCACTTAGCCAAAGACTCTTTGGTCACTTAGTCAAAACCAAAGATCACTGAAGGCGTAACCAGCTAATAGAGTAAAAATACTTACCTTGCCTCTGGCATGTAAGTAAAGCTGTTTGGCCTCTATCCACACAGAGTCTCAGTTTCCCCATTACTGAAACCAGGGAGCCTATTCCAATGACAATGTCATGCACATTGCCAACATTCCCCAAGAACATACTCTAGAGGACTTTTCAGAAATTCTTGTGTCCCTCTTGCCAATTTATACCCACTAGCTGAATGAAGGTAATGTGTTCTGGCCCTGTTGGGACAGATGAGCAGTTTGCATGTAATAACTCATCACAACATTCTTATCTCTCTATGACCAGATTCCTTCTTCTACATTACACCAAAG
Organism: Tolypeutes matacus; assembly: GCA_026826555.1. Taxonomy (NCBI): domain Eukaryota; kingdom Metazoa; phylum Chordata; class Mammalia; order Cingulata; family Chlamyphoridae; genus Tolypeutes; species Tolypeutes matacus. The sequence continues at coordinate 25,721,805 of JAKSZT010054334.1, forward strand.
AATTTCTGCCATTGCAACTTTATTTAGCACAGAATAGGACTAAATCCAATTTTAAATCAACCCAACTAAGAAAACAATTAGAAGCACCTATAGCTGTTCTTGCTAGCACAATGAATTCAAAATTTCTGGAAAATGCATCCATATTTATAAATTTAGCCCATTAAAAAGCATGTTTCTCCCTTTATATTAATTTCCAATTGTTTCTGCAACAAATTATCACAGAGTTAGGGGCTTAAAACAATGCAAATTTATCCTCTTACAGATCAGAAGTCTGAAATCAATTTCACTGGGCTAAGAGCAAAGTGTTAATAAGGTTGGTTCCTTCTGGAGGCTCTGTGGAAACAATCTTTTTCCTTTCCTTTCCTACATCTAGAGCTGCATTCCTTACATTTCTTGACTCATGGCCCCTTCCTCCACCTTCAAAGCTAGGAGTGTAGCATCTACAAATCTCTCTGCTTCCATGTCATATCAACTTCACTACTATAGTTAAATCCCCCTTTGCTTCCCTCTTATAAGGACACTTGTGACTATGTTAAGGCCCACCCAGATAATCCAGTATAATCTCCCTTGGTTTAAAATACCTAATTTAATCATATCTCCCAAGTCCCTTTTGGCATGTAAGCAAAAACATTCACAGGTCACAGTCACTTAGGTGGCTTTATGGGCAATTTTTCAGCCTACCATATTTTTCTTAATAAACTACCCTTAGAATCCATTCCCACATGTAATCCCCAAATTTTGCTTATATACCTTCATATAATTTTATGAAATCTCCAGGATTTGAATTCACAATTTGACTTTGTATTTGGACCCCCTGGCCATGCTGGGTCAAAGGGTTGATAAATTCTTGAGTTTTCACAATGTTTCACAGTTTAATTAATCCTTATATATTTTGACATAACAGAATCTTTATATATTTTGATTAAACAAAACTCTGAAACTTTCTTGGCCTTTTTAATACCTGCAATGCTCTGGAGCTTATTTGGGAGTTTTCCTTCAATCTTTTGTTGAATAGCAGTTTCTTATTGAAGAAAACCCTGACTTTATCTGTAAAAAAAAAGATCTATGTTGAAGTGGAATGAACTTTTATTCAGGAGCAAAATCTGGCTAGGTTTCCAAATTATGTAATAGAATAAACCTTATCACAAAATGTTTCAATCAGCAATACAGAGTATAAGCTTACCAAGTCTTTGTCATTTAGGAAAATATCAAATTATCTGCGTTGCAGCTCATATTAAAAATCCAAATTACAATAATATAATAATTAAAAGCTCTGTATTGAGAAATTGAGAGGTGATGAGTTTTGTTTGTTTGTTTGTCTTTTCTATTATTATTATTATTGGAATAATGAAAATACTCTAATAATGATTGAAATGATGAATGCACAACTATGTGATTACACCAAATACCATTGTTTGGATCTTTGAATGGATTTATGCTTTATTAATATGTATTAATAAAGTTTATTTGTTAAAAAAATAAAAAGCCCTATAATTACATGGCCGATTTTAACTGAATCTAACAATGGTTTGGGTTCAAATTTTTAAAAGTTATCCCAGCTTCAGGTTGACCAAGATGGTGGCTTACAACACTCCAGGGTACCATTCTCCAGAGAATCTGTGAACATCAAAAACTGCCAGAACATCAAAAACTGGCAGAACTATCATTCTCAGAACCCTGGAAAATGAATAAAGGGTAGTAACTGGGCACGTGCTACAGGCTGAATCAATAAAAGCAGCTTTAAAAAATGGAAAGAGAAGTACGTGGCATCCTTGCTGGTCCTTCCCCCATCCCCAGCACACTGTGGGTCCAGCATTTGCTCCTCCTATTATGGGTCCCTGGTCCTGTTCCAGAGGGATCAGAGTAACCCCTATGTGAATAGTGTGAAGTCTGTATGTCAGTGCCAGTCTATTTGGTGGCAGCCAGAAAGGCTGAACCAGGATATTTTTCACTAGCCTACTCTCTCAGAAATTGACCTGAGAGGCAGAAGTGGTTTGCAGATAGCTAAAGAAGTATAAGAAGTTATTAAGTTAAAGTCAGATAAAGATACCACAAAAAAGAAAATTACAGACCAATATCTCTTATGAATATAAATGCAAAAATCCTCAACAAAGCAAACTCAATCCAATAATACACAAAAAAAGGACTTATACACTATGATCATGTGAGATTTACACCAGGTATTCAAGGGTGGTTCAACATAAGAAAATCAATTAAGATAATATACCACATCAACAGAATGAAGGGGAAAATCATATAATCATCTCAACTGATGCAGAAAAGGCATTTGACAAAATCCAGCATCCTTTCTTGAAAAAAAAAAAAAAAAACAACATAGGAAAATAAGAATGGAAGGAAACTTCCTCAACATGATATAGAGCATATATGGAAAACCCACTGCTAATATCATGCCCAATGGTGAAAGACTAAAATCTTTCCCTCTATAATCAGGAACAAGACATGGATTTCCTTTGAACAATTGTTATTCAACATAGTATTGGAAGTTCTAGCCATAGAAATTAGGAAATAAAAAGAAATAAAAGACATTCAATTTGAAAAGGAAAAAGTGAAATTAAGAAAAAAAAAAAGTTCTCTATTCGCTGTTAATATGATTCTATATAAAGAAAATCCTGAAAAATCCACAACAAAGCTACTAGAGTTAATGAATAGAGGTGGTGGTATACAAGATCAATGCACAAAAAATTAGTAGTGCCACTACACTCTAGTAATGAACAATCTTAAGAGGAATCAAAAAACAACTCCATTTACAATAGCAACTAAAACAATTGAATATTTAGGAATAAATTTAAGCAAGGATGTAAAGGACTTACAAACAGAAAACTACCAGACATTACTAAAAGAAATCAAAGAAGACCTAAGTAAATGGAACGATATTCTGCATTCATGGATTAGAAGACTAAATATTGTTAAGATGTCAATTCTACCCTAAATGATTTAAAGATGCAATGTAACCCTAATCAAAATTTCAATAGCCCTCTTTGCAGAATGCAAAAGACAGTCATCAAATTTATATGAAAGGATAAGGAGTCCTGAAGAGTCAAAATTGTCTTGAAAAAAAACTAAGTTGGAGCACTCATACTCCCTGATTTTAAAACTTATTACAAAGCTACAGTAATCAAATAGCATGACACTGGCCCAAGGACAGACATATAGACCAATGGAATTGAATTGAAAGTTCAGAAATAATCCCTTACATCTATGGCCTATTGATCTGCCCCCCTCAAGATGGCTCCCTCATTGTCTGCTCATTGTGGCTGCTCATTGTGTCTGCTCATTGTATCTGCTCATTGTCTGCTCATCTTCTTTAGGAGGCACTGGGAACCGAACCTGGGACCTCCCATGTGGAAGGGAGGTGCCCAACTGCTTGAGACACACCTGCTCCCTACTTGTTGTGTGTGCTCATTGCGCCTGCTCATTGTGTTAGCTCATTGCATCTGCTTGTTGCATCAACTCGTTGCATCAGTTCGTCTTCTTTAGGAGACACCAGGAACCGAACCTGGGACTTCCCATGTGGGAGGCTGGTGCCCAATGCTTGAGACACATCCACTCCCCATGGCCTATTGATTTTTGACAAGGGGGCCAAGTCCACTCATTGGGGAGAGAATAGGCTTTTTAAAAATCATTGCCAATGAAACTATATCCATACATAAAAGAATGAAGGTGAACCGTTACTTTACACCATGTTACAAAAATTAACCCCAAATGGATAAAAATTCTAAATATAAGAACAAAACCATAAAACTCCTGAAAGAAAACATAAGGAAGCATCTTCAGGACTAGTAAGCTAGACTTTACTAGACTTTATATTAAAAGTACAAGCAACAACAACAAAAATAGATATATGGGGCTTCATCAACATTAAAAATTTTTGTGCATCTAAGGACTTCATCATGAAAGCAAAAGACAACCTATGGAATGGGAAAATAAATTTGGAAACCACATATCCTTAAGGGTTTGATATCCAGAATATACAAAAAAATCCTAAAACTCAACAAAAAGAGAACACAAACAACCCAATTTAAGGATGGACAAAAGACTTGCATAAATATTACTTGAAAGAGGATATACAAATATAGCCAATAAGCACATGAAAAGATGTTCAATATCATTAGCAATTAGGAAAATGCAAATCAAAACCACTTTGATATACAATTTCACACTCACTAGAATGGCTACTTTTTTTTTTTTTTTAATGAAAAATAACAAGTGTTGGGGAGGATGCGGTGAAGCAGGAACATTTGTTCATTGTTGGTGGCAATGTAAAGTGGTGCATCCACTCTGGAAAACAACTTGATGGTTCCTCAGAAAGTTAAGTACAGAATTACCATATGACCTGGCAATCCCACTTCTTGGTATATACCCAAAATAATCAAAAAAAGGGACTCAAATGGATATTTGCACACTGATGTTCACAGCAGCATTATTCACAGTTGCCATAAGATTAAAGCAACCCAAATGTCCATCAACTGATGAATGGATAAACAAAATGTAGTATATACATACAAATGGAATATTATTCAGCAGTAAAAAGAAATGAAGTTCTGATACATGCGACAACACAGGTGAACTTTGAAGACATCATGTTGAGTGAAATAAGCCAGACACAAAAGGACAAATATTGTATGATCTCACAGATAGGAAATAATTAGAATAAGTAAATTCCTAGACTCAGAAACTAGAAAACAAGTTACCAGGGAGCAGGAGTAGGAGTATGGAATGAGGTGTTAATGTTTCTTTGTACAGAGTTTCTGTTTGAGGTGATGGAAAAGTTTTGGCAATAGATGGTGGTGATGTTAGTACAACTGTGAATTTAATAACACCACTGAATTAAATATTTGAATGTAATTACAAGGGGAAATTTCGAGTTATATATATGCTACTAGAGTAAGAATTTTTTTAAAAATGACAGTACAACACAAGCAGACACCCTAATGTAAACTAGGGTTTGTAGTTAATACTATAATTATAATAATAATATTTCATCAATTGTAAAAAAGGTGCCACACTGGTACACGGTATTAATCATAGAAAACACTGTGTGAGTGTGAGAAGGAATATGTAGGAACTTTATTTTCCATATGATTTTTCTGTAAACCTACAACCTCCCTAATAAAAAATAAAACTAAATGCCTTAAAACAACAAAAAAATTTACCTCCATTAGCTCATGCTCCGAAAGTCATTGGAAAATATGCTCTACCAATATATCATTTTGCAAATGTTGGTATGTATTGTGAAAATTTCTATTTTTACCCACAATAAATAAAAAAAAAAAAGAAAAGAAAAGAAAAAGATGTTCAGAAAATAGAGGATCAATGCAGGAAAGAAGCAAAGGGAATCTTTGGGGATGGAAATCAGAAAAGAATAGTAGTATGTCAGACACAGAGGGCTTGTTGTTCAGATTTAAGCTGTTCAGAATTGTACAAGAGAGATTTCTTCAAGTATATGAAATTAATATGTCATCTGGAGATTTTTTTCTGGAGATTTGGAGCTTGAATTAGGAGTACATAACACTAAGAAAAAAAAGTGTAAACAAGACATTTAAGAACTCCAGAGAAAATAATAACTTACTCCAGGAAGGAAAAGCAATTATATTATACTGTACGACTCATCACCTGTGATTAGTGTTTTTACAGTCATTATAATGTGAATACTGAATATTGTGCTAACTAAAATTATGATAATATAGGGGGATTGGGAGAGAAAGTGTGTGTACGTTTGTGTGTTTGGTGAGAATAAGGAGTACTATAAAAGCAAGCTTCATTCTTATATCGCATATAAACAGATAATACCTAAAACCACAAGATCAACAACTTGTAAAATCAGATTTTTTAAGGAACTGGAAGTAAGCACACAAAGGAAGAGCTAAAAGATTTGAAAGAAGTGACAAAGCAGGAAAAAGATAAGTACAAGAATTAGAGGACCAGTGTACAGCCAACCTTGTATAATTTGGATATTTCAATCACAGGCATGAATAAATTGATAGGAATGCTTCCACTCTACTGAAGGGAAAATAAAAGGTTATCATAGGAGATGTAATATAGGTATACAAAATTTATTGAAAGCCAGTCAAATTTCATCTCATCTAATCTTTATAAAAACTCTAAGAGATGGACTTTTCCTTATTTTCCAGATGAGAAAATTGCAATTCAGAAAGATTAACTAACTTGCCCAATGGCTCTTATTTAGGCAGTAGTAGATCCAGGAATCTAGTCTGTAACCACCTAGGAACAAAGTCCTTGTTCTTTCTACAACAAATACATTGCCCTCAGAAAAAAATGTCTTTATAAAATAATGAAAAGAGTCTTGGGCTTAAATATATTGCAAGGAAGAGAAGTGCACCCAAAGTAGTAGGAACAATAGAATGTGTGCAAAGAAATGCTAAGGAAAAATGACTTGACTGCACTAAGACCATATAAGGAAACAGGAAGAAATGATGTTTGGTTATCTTTAATGTGGAGATGGCATTCGTTCCAAAGGCTTTTCCTCATTAATATCAAGGTATAGAAGGGAATAAAGAATACTTTGGTCATTATACTAATTTCTTAGATTTTTCTGACAGAGCAAGAAACACAGAACACATATCCACCTGGAAATCTCCTGTGTCATGAGATCAGATGTTCAAATGAGCCACAACAAGAATAAAAGTAAAAACAGTATAAGATATCTTGCCAAAGCACATTATTTTACAAGCAGAATCTAATTCTGATTCAATAGCCAGGAGATTATATGTTTAACTGGGATATTGGCAGAGACGTGGGTCTCCTGTACCAACACCTGCCCACTTCCATGTAGTAGATCCATCTTTAAAAACAAAATCACAAATGAAAACAAACAAACACTTCTATCTTCTTCTCTGGAAGTTCTAATCTAAAAGTACCCTAAAATATTTCAGAAAAGCAATTGACTGAATTTTGGTCAAAACATTTTTATCAGGTTTATCTTGAGGTTTATGGAAGAATAAAACTATTTGGGTTGTTTTCAATAAACACTTATAGTCCAAGAATCCTTTAATATGCTATTTCTTAAGTCTCTTTGACCTTCTTTTAACCCTACTTCTCAATGAAGTAGAATGTTATATAACTGTGGGCTTAGTCTATATTATTTTGGATATTTTCTAAGGATAGGAATTATTAAAACAGTACTTAAATTGGCATATATAATTATAATATAAAGCATTCGCTATTAGCATACTGGTGTCAAAGCAAATTGCATGGATGGGAAAGAGTTGCAGATGTCCTGTCAATTAGTTTAAGTTGTTATTATAATAAAAGTCTGATGACTTGGACAGTTAGGTTCATGACATGTTAAGAAACAGTTTTTTGTGTTTTTTTTTAAGGAATTAGTTTGTAGTTATCTTAGGTTTTTGTTCAAAACTATGATAATATAACAAAGATGGTGTCTTACATTCTCAGATTCTGACTTGGCATGCTGAATGAAAAAGTATTATTCAAAGATTTTGCCTATGGTCAAGTTCTAAAGAAGGTAATTATGATTCCAGGTATTTGAGCAGAGGAGAGGGTCAGATGTTTATGCATTAGGCGCAATAAATAAATTGTTATCAAAATCTGAAATAGAACTTTCAAATAGAAAAGAAAATTATATATACTGGCTAAAGGAAATTAGAGTTCTGTCTCTATGAAGGTATTTGAAAAATCACAATTTAGCCTAAAATAACTTCACAATGGAAGCATATTTGTATATTTTGTCTCAAATGTAAGTTGCTAAGGTATGAGCTCCTTCTGCAATCCTGGTGATTCCACAGGAGAACAAGAGGCTGAATGCCAGGGCCAGTCAAAGCTTCAGCAGAAGAAATGGAAAAATAAATGTAACATAAGAGACCGTTTGCAGCTCTGTAGCAGAACTAGGTAGAAAATTCATACCCTACCGTTCACACTCCCAGGTATAATACAAATAATTAGAAGATGGCAGTTGGAGTCATATTCCTGTCTCCTGGGGGCCAAAATAGTCTCTAATTCATACAGAAATTCAGGGCTAAATTTTTAATTTACCACACCCATACATGCATACCTTTCACTGGCTTCTCCTGATATTATATTGTCAGGCTCTTTAAGATGACAAGGAACAGGGATACTGCAAAGTTCTAATTTGCTGTGAAGGAGGTTCCTTGATCAGAAGCAATGCCTGTGGAATACCATGGCAGTGGTACATTCAGTAGTTTTGAAAGAGGTGTTGCCCATAGGGAAGGAAAACACAGATCTGGAGTATGTGTCTATTCCAGTTAGAACAAATCACTGTCCTTTTATGATGAAAGTGGTCCAGTGTAATGAAGTTGTCACAAGGAGCAGGCTGATCATCTCAGGGCATGGTGCCATATAGGGGCCAGGTGTGGGTCTCTGCTACTGGCAGATTGGGCACCCAGCAGTGTCTGTAGCCAGTTCAGCCATGGACACTTTGTTCATGAGCCCATTGGGCAATGGCAGGAGTGGCTGGGGTAAGAGGCTGACTGCTGTGCACAGAATGGGTCATCTTTTCCACTTGATTATTAAAATCTTTCTCTGCCGAAGTCACCCTCTGGTGAGTATTCACGTGGGACATAAATATCTTCATGTTTTTTGCCCATTCAGAAATGTCTATCCACGTACCTCTTCCCCAGACATCTTTGTCTCCAATTTACCGATCATGTTCCTTCCAAGTCCCTGAAAAACCAGCAAACCCATTGGCGACAGTCCATGAAACAGTGTACAAAACACATCCGGCCATTTCTCCTTCCAAGCAAAATAAACAACCCCGGTGCACTGCTCAAAGTTCTGCTCGCTGGAAGGATTTCCCCTCACTACTCACTGTCCTTCAGGGACATCCCAGAAAGAGGCTTCTGTGCTGCAGCTATCCACTTTCAGGTGATACCTGCATACCATGCAGAGCCATCTGTAAACCGAGCCCAAGTTTTCTCTTCCTCAGTCAACTAATTGTAAGGAACTCCCCAAGAAGCCATAGCTGTGGGCTGGGAAAGAAAAGGTAATGTAGCAGGAGTGGTGGCCACAGGCATTTGGGCCACTTTCCTCATGTGACTTGCTTGTGCCTTCAGGACCTGCTCAGGCCCTATCTCTTATATACAACTTCCACTTTATGATGGAGTGCTGCTGTGCACACTCAACTTTATGGTTTGGTAGGTCAGACAACACCCAGCTCCTGACAGGCAACTCAAGTCTTATGGTAACTTGATGGCCCATGTTTAAGAGTTTGGTCGCAACTAAGGTCCAGTAGCAGGCCAAACGCTGTTTCTCAAAAGAGAGTAGTTATCTGCAGAGAATGGCTGGGCGGAGCTCCAAAATCCTAAAGTGTCTACATTGTGATTCTCCTATAAGGGCATGTCAAAGGCTTTAGATGGCAAGTCTATTTTCCAGTAATCCTTCCAGCACCGTTGGATCTGCTGGATCATATGGCCCAAGTGGCAGTGCAACTTGTACAGCAGCCTGGCTTGCAGAGCCTCCTCTTGTTCCAGTCCCCACTGAAAACTGGAAGCTTTTTTTGTTCACTTGGTAAGTGGCCAGAGTAGCACACCCAAATGAGGAATATGTTGTCTCCAAAATCCAAAGAGGCCAACTAGTTGTTGTACCTCTTTTTTGGTCATAGGAGGGGCCAGATGTAACAGCTTATCCTTCAACTACAAGGGGTATCTCAACATGTCCCACACCACTGGACACTTGGAAATTTCACCTAGGTGGAAGACCTCTTTATTATTGTTGAATTTATCTCCCATCCTCTGACATGCAAATGCCTTACCAATAAGTCTAGAGTAGTTACTACTTCTTGCTCACTAGGTTCATTCAACATGATATCATCAATATAATGGACTAGTGTGATGTCTGTGGTAGGGAGAGAAGGTCAAATTCCTTGAGGACAATATTATGAATAGGACTGGAGAGTTGATATACCTCTGAGGCAGGACAGTGAAGGTATACTGTTGGCCTTGCCAGCTGAAAGAAAACTGTTTCTGGTGGTCCTTACTAATGACAATCAAGAAAGAAAGCATTTGCCAGATCAATAGCTGCATACTATGTACCAGGGGATGTGTTGATTTGCTCAAGCAATGATACCACATCTGGAACAGCAGCTGAAATTGGGTCACTACCTGGTTACATTTATGATAATCTGCTGACATCCTCCATGATCCATATGTTTTCTGTACAGACAAAAGAGGAGAGTTGAATGTGGATGTAGTGGGAATCACCACTCTTGAAACATTCAAGCCCTTGATGGTGGCACTGATCTCTGCAATTCCTCCAGGAATCCAATATTGCTTTTGATTCACTATTTCTAGGCAGGGGCAGTTCTAGTGGCTCCCACTTGGCCTTTCCTACCATAATAGCCCTCACTCCACAAGTCAGGGAACCAATGTGGGTATTCTTCAAGTTGCTGAGCATATCTAATCCAATTATGCATTCTGGAACTGAAGAAATAAACACATGATGTGTCTGGAGTCCCACTGGACCAACTGTGAGATGGATGTGAGTTAAAATTTCATTGATCTCCTGATCTCCATAGCCCCTACTCTGACTGGTGGGTCACAGTGACATTTTAGGTCTTCTGGAATTGCTGTCATTTCTGAGATAGTGTCTAATAATTACCAACATGTCTGATCATTTCCTTTTCCCCATTGCACAGTTATCCTGGTTAAAGGTCATAGGTCTCTTGGGGAAAGTCTGGGAGGAAGATTAAAAGTATAAATTTTTGGCAGTGTAACAGGGTCTTTTCCCAAAGAGGCCCAGCCCTTCCATCATTCAAGGGTCTCTGGGTTTGTAAATGGTCTCAGGTCTGGGAATTGATTAAGGGGCAGTGACTGTCTGTTTCTGTAATTCAAGTTACACTTTTGTTAACTTGACCTAGAACTCTTCTGCTTACACAGATCAAGTAGGAATTTAATAGACTGCCTATCTATTTTACTTCTTGGTCCACCATAATCTATTAGCCAACACCACAGTTCTCTGCAACTCAAACTATTTTGGTTGCTGCTTTGAGTCTACTGCTCATTGTGGTAGCCACTCCCACCTTGTCTTTGGTGACTAAGTACTGTCACTTGACTTCTGCCAAGCTGTGATCCGATTATCCCCATAGTGTTTGAGGATCTCAGTTCATTGACAGTAGATCCCAAGGCAATATCTGACCTACAGAGAAGAGCAACCTCAGAGCTTTTTAGGGAAGATGGAGTTGGTCTTACAAATTTATTCCTCACAGTCCTGGTGAAAGGTGTGCCCTCTGGACATTCCTAGGGTGGGTGAGTAGGTCTTACATGATAAATCCATCCTAACATTCCAATCTCTCTAAGCCTTTGGATCCCCTTCATCTGCAGTAAGCCAGGGCAATTCTGGCATTTCGACCTCAGGTAATGTTGGCCATCTTTTGATACATATTTCAGTCAGCCACCAGAACAAACTATTAGAGTCCTTTCTAACCCCTCGAGCTACAACACTGAATCCTGAATCTCTACTTAGTGGGCCCATATCAATAAATTTAGCCTGATCCAACTTTATATTCTTTCCACCATTATCGCACAGCCTTAATATCCATTCCCACACACATTCCCCTGATTTTTGTCTATATAAATTGGAAACTCATGCAGGTTTTTTTGGAGTACTTCCTCATGGGTCACACTTTGTACCTAACCTTCAGGAGCTTATGACTTTAGTCTAGTTATAGGTCTGGAAGAAAAAAAAGGTGGTGAGGTAAGGAGAAGGATTAGAAGTATCTTGCACCTCAAATAAAAGGGGGAAAAGGTAAAGACAAATGAGTTTATATGGCTAAGAGACTTCAAAGTGAGTCAGGAGGTCATCCCAGAGGTAACGCTTATGCACATCTCAGCAGGATCTCAAAGACTGCCAAAGTGGATACTACTCCAAATAGTGGGGCTCCTGAGGGCTCTGGAGACATCCAGGTCCTATGGTCAGGGCAGATAGCTCCGGAGTATGATGCCTTGCCAGTGGGCTCTACTTTGGCATTTGTGCTCCTGAGAGTGACAGAGTTGGACTCAATTATGGCTTCTCTACATGTGGCTCATCTGTTCCTTCTATTTAAACCTATACTTAGTGCTGGAGTTTGTAGGTGTACGTCCAAGAGACTGAAATCTTTGAGCTGTCCATGTGCCAGCTGGGCCCGGAGCTTAAGCGGAGTTGCAACATCTACTCTCCAGTTCATTGGACTCATCCATGACAACTAACAAGGAGGTAAGTATTTACAACCACAACACCAAGGAAACAAGAGAACCACCAAGTGCAAGCAAGAGAGTCCCATCCATCAGCCATATGGGACCGAAGCCCCCTCTCAATTAGAGGTAGAGTGGACATCACCATCCCAGAACCCTCAGTATTGGGGCATGAACTATGGACTAGAGTAGACTTACTGGTATTCTACTATAGACATATTGTGATTCTAGCAATGTAAGAAATTACAACATTGATGTGGAGGCAGTGGCCACTTGGGGATCTGGGGGCAGGGAGAGGGAAAAACAGTTGTAATATGCGGGCTTTTTGGGGGCTTGGGAATCGTCCTGAATGACATTGCAATGACAGATATAGGCCATTTTATATCATCCCATAACATGCAGAACTGTACAGAAGAGGGTGTAAACTACAATGTGAACTATGGTCCATGCTCAGTGGCAATGCCCCAGGGCATGTATATCAATTGCAATGAATGTGCCACACTAATGAAGGATGTTGTTGGTGTGGGAGGGTGTGGGAGGTGTGGGGAGTAAGGCATATGGGAATCCCTATATTTTTTGTGTAACATTTATGTAATCTAAGTATCTTTTAAAAAAGAAAACAAACATAAATGAAATATGCACAAAACATATGAGTTTAGGTCTTTGGGATCACTGGTCTGAGGCTGGTGATTTTAAGGATAATTCAGAGATGGACATGAAGGGATATTATGAAATTGAGCATTTCCTTCCCTAGTATCTCAGTGAATGGTCCTACATGGTTTTAACTGAGTTTTCTTATATTCCTTGTGAATGAAAATATATAGGAATGTTCTTTGTAAATAATGAACTGCTATAAATTAAAAAAAAAAAAAAAAAAAAAAAAGTGTCTTGCAAGCATTCCATTACCTCAGGGCATTCCATTACAGTTTCATCTGATGACACAGGATTAATACCTTCAGTTGGAGTTTGGAGAGCAGGCTCCTTAGAGCAGACTGGAGGTCAGGAAAGTTTGCTCAGGGCAGATCATTACAGGTTTATCTGGCAAAGATGTAGCAGAATTTAGGGTTTCAATGACCCCACTGCCATCATTATCAACCCATATGTCTCCATCCCTATTTTCAGTATTCCAGTCCCTTCCAATTAATGCCCTCACTAACAGTGGATGCCCTGCAAGGTTGAGATTTTAGTTTCCCCTGTAACTCTGTTACTCACACAATGAGACTCATGACCATGGGGATGCACAAGTCCAAATTCCATAGGGCAGGCTGCAAACCAGGATCTCCGATGAAGGTCCTGGATGAGTTCCCCAGAAGAAGCTAGCTGCCTGCAGTAAAGAAGAGAATTCTCTCTCTTGACTGTTGAAATCATTTCTCCTTTTAAGGCCTTCAACTGATTGGATGAGACATCTCTCATTGCTAAAGGCAATCTCCTTAGTTGATTATAGATGTAATCAGCCATAGATGCAATCAGCTCACTGATGATTTAAGTACATGAAATGTCCTCTCAGTAACAATTAGGCCAGTGTTTTTTTGACCAAACAACTGGGCATTATTACCTGGCCAAGCTGATATATGAGCCTAACCATCACACAATCCTATCATGAATTCTTCTGTAAGGTGAAAATATTGCTCTGTTTGGTTCTATATAGAATTTCTGTATATTGAATTTTTTGGAAATAGGGGTATATTATAGTAAGAATGGGTGGTTCATGGATTTACAAACAAATGCATTAAAATAAACAGTAATATAAAACAAAGTAAGGTGTGTATATATATATAGTTTTTGACATACAAAGTCACATGTATAAGTAGCATTGTTGTTCAAGTGATTCTTACTTTGAAGGAATAGGAATAAGCAATAAGGAGCCTTTCGTAGTGAGTCCAGGTACCAGTAAGGGAGGTGGTTCAAGCTCTGCTTCCACACAGCTTCAGAAGTCTATGAGAAAAAAATGGACAAACATGGTCCTTGGTATTAGATTGACCCAGGCTTTAATTCCTACCTATACAACCTTAGGGAAATTATTCAGCCTTCCAGATCTCAATTTCCTCAGACTAATTAAATGAATTTCTCTGGGAAATTCATATTTTTAAACTTTTGGATGATTCTGATGTGGAGTCAAGTTTGAAAACTTATGCTCTTGTATGACAAACACCAGGAAGGCTTGTTAAACCACAGACTGCTGGGCCCACTCCAGAATTTCTGATTCTTTGGGCCTGAGCTGGGGGCCTAGGATTGGAATTTTTAACAAGTTTCCAGGTGTTGCTGATACTGCCCGTTCAAGGACCACACTTTGAGAACCACTGCTATAAACACATCAGAGAATTGGTTGTTTTCTTTCCATGGTATCTATGAATCCCCAGCAACATCCTGCTTCAAGACATTCAAAATCCTTCCTTCCCTAGTCTTTGATTTTCATTCCCAATCTCCACCAACCCCTGGCAGTATTAATGTTCTTCGGGCATGCCTGTTAGATACTATTTATTATTATTTCTATCATAGCACCAAAATTAGGATTATTTGTTTATGTCTGTCATTCTTTCTAGTGATGAAGTCCCCTAAGGGTAAAAGTTATGCTCTACTCATTTTTATATCCCTGCTTAAACACATAATAGATGTTTTATTGAATGCAAATAACCCATAAGCCAAAAAACATATCTATCACCTAGAGTCAAACCCATTTCGCTGAAAAGATCTACTTGCTTTGATGTGAACCTTATCCACCACATACAGGGCCTTTCAGCTCTTAAGAAATGTAAAGGGTTTTTGCTTTGTGTGAAGAGGCATGCATTTTTCTAACCTTGTGCTTGTTAGCATCTTTTCACACCTCTGTAGCTCAGTCTGACCACTCTCCTCTCTGTCAGCCTATAATATTAAACTCACTAACCACAAACCCCTAACACTTATTGTGCTGTGACTAAAAATACTTATCCTTCCAAACAAAGGTTTCTCATTTGTTAAACAGTATTAAAATAGAGAACAGCAAGATGAAGGTTGATTCTGTTTAGATATGCAACCCAGGTTAGTAAACAGGATGGAAAACACAGCAGGAGCATTTCAATTAGCCCCTCTGGGCCCTGCTGATGTAATTGGCCCAATGTCTGTGTAAGTATGTCTGCTTAATAAAGTGGAAGACCATGCCTGTTATCCTTTAACCTCTTGGTCTGTTTATAATTTGTTATTCACTAAACTGCTCACTCTTATACCAAGAGGCAAAAAGTTGGCTGTCTTTGGTATAATACGGTGTCTTAAGTCTTGTTGCTGCTTGCTCTGCCCTTCCTGTAAGAAGACATTATTATGAGCAAGCTAAAGTGACAAAAACATGTAAAAAAAGGAAGATTGTGATACTAAAAACGTCAAAGTTTAGTGAAAGCTCTGGAAAATAGTCTTTGCTAAAATAGGGTCTTGGTATTTGAATCCCAAAGAGCTTTAGGGAAAAGGTTTGTTGTTTTGTTCTGTCTTGTTTGTTTTTATGATGGTGATGGTTAGGGAGGGTGAGAAGCTAGAATTGACTAATCAAGAATTCTGGATCTTTTACTCCAAAGTGTAAGAAACTCAGAAACAGGAATGTGCCTGAAACAAAGAGAGAAGGAAACAAGCAAGCAAGCAAACATGTTAGCATAGTGGCCTAGTTTTGAGAAAGAGAATCAAAGAAGACTCATACAACATTTTAAATTTAAGGAAAGGATATGAGTCTGCCTACTTACTGAAATTGTTTGGACACCCTGCCTATTATTGAAGAGTTTTACATTCAAAATTTCCTTACTATTTTACCACTTTCTTAACAAATTATATGTATGAATCCCTGTACATATTCCCCTATTCCTAATGATGACCCATCTGCTTAGCTGCAGTCACTCCACAAATATTTTCCACATGATTACTATGCTTAAAACTCCATAGTGGTTAAAGAAAAACACACACACACAGGCCCGTTAAAACTAGACCTCCTTCATCATGAAGACAATCGGAATGAAGTTAAAAGTGGACAATACAAGTTAAACAAATCTCTAATTTTAAGCCTTTGGGTAATATTAAAATAGCAGAGATGCAGAAAGACAACCCCTGATTGGTGAGTAAGCAATGCTTCACTAAGAGCCATCTAGGAATCAAATGTTGCTGTCAAAACAATTTTCTCCTCGCCAGAAATTATCTGCCCATGTAGCTCTATGTAAAGTTGTGTTCTCCTCTTAAATCACTTAATTCTAATTCGCCCTCCATGCTCCTCTCAAAACGGGTTCTGCACATTCTTATTTTCAGAAAATATATGTCTAACCTTGATTATCATGCCACACTTTCAGTCCAGAAAAATTGTTTGAATATAAATTTAGTATAGTCCAACCTAGCATACTGCGTATCAAAGTATATCACACTGTACACAGCAAGTAGACAAGGGTGATTTTTCAAAACTGCAAAATTTTCTCATTTTGGGATATTTCTAAAACATGCCTCTGAGCTCTAGCACAAGGCTTGATTAATGCATGATTTCCTCTTTAAAATTAGAAACAGGAATCAAGAGTGAAGCTTAATAATTTTCATTTTCTCTTCTTTTCCAAGCATTCTAATTAAGGTTTGGTTCCCAGATCTGATTAAGCAGTTCCTACATCTGACTGCAGTTTGCAGTCATCCCTGCAAGGCAGGAAGTTAAACTTATTTTGAGTGAATGGTAGCAATCTGGGAAGGAACAATAAGTTGGGGTATGCTAGGAGAAAGGCAGTTATTTGGTTTTGGTTTTGCTCTTGTTATCAGAATTTGCAAAGTCCTTTACAGAGTCTAACAGTACAATTTAGCAAACAATGTCAAAAATGTCAGTCTAAATAAAAAGCTACTAGTTTAGACTTTAGTTTAGATTTTTAGACCACTCTGTTAGGCATATCCTAGTTTCCATTGGTTTTTCTCTTGGAATTATTTGAATTAAATCGTACAAGAGCAATATACACTTCATTTTGTATTTTTGATACGTAGAAAGTATGCATGGCTTACACTATTTAATATTCTTAATCTCCTAGATTCACTGGAATGATAAAATTAATTTGAGGGGAACGAATGTGGCTCAAGTAGTGGAGCTCCTGTGTCCCATTTAAGAGGTCCCAGGTTCGAGTGTCAGTACCTTCTAAAAACAAAAACAAATGAAAAAAACCAACTCTTACTGGGGAGTGGATATAGCTCAGAGGCTGAGCACCTGCTTCCCATATACTAAGTCCTGGATTCATTCCCTTTTACCTCCTTAAAAAAAGTTAATTTGAGGTATATTTTTTATGACTTTCATGGAGAAGAACACCAAAAAAAAAAAAAAAAAAAAAAAAAAACAATAATAGTCAAACATGAATTTTCTCAATATTATTTTTCAATCTGAAGAAAATGGGCCTGAATTATTTCAGGATGTTAATTTTTAAAATATTGGAAAGTTGCACAGTCCTATAGACTACGTCTATTAAATGTTTCTGGTTAATATTCAGAAAATAGATATCAGAGTTGTCCTTTGTAACAAGAGTAAAAGCCAAAAATCTTATTATTCTATCACATAAAGGTAAAGTCAATTTCTTGGAAGCCATATAATGTCCATAGAACTGCCCTCTCTGCTTGATTTTTAAATTTTATATTTATTAATGTTTTAGCTACTATGGCAGGGTCAGGTCCAGGGAATTTCATCTATTTCGTTGAATGGGATTCAATCTTGAGATACAAAATCCTAAGCTTTATTTACACATTCTTTCTCCAGATCTCGCCACTACACTTATATTCTCTTTATTCTACCTCCCTCCTTCCTAACTTGTAGCATAACCACCTGCTGCTTCTTCCTAGGATAATTTTGACTCCTGCCAACCAGTGACTGAGGTCACTTAACAAATAAACTAAGTCAGAACATCTCACAGAGTCCCTCCCATTCCATTCTCATTGCCAAAAGCCTATAACAATGGCTATGTTTTGGTGTGTTTACCTGCCTATTCTCAGTGCTTCCACTCTTACTCTCCATTCCACCTGCAAAGTGGAGTGACATTGTTCTTCCTTAAACACCATTTGGATTATGTCATTCCCTCAGTCACATCCAGATCAATCATCAGCAACCTTCAAATGTGACATCCCTTGATGTCTCTGAGTCTTCCATTATGGTTTGTTCACGCAAATTTAAGGAACACTTTGAATCACCTGAGGATCTTGTTAGAATGCCAGTTCTAATTCAGTAGGTCTGAAGTGAAGCCTGAGGTTCTGCATTTCTAAAATGTTCCCCAGGTGATGCGGTTGGTGGCCCATGAATGACACTTTGAGGAATGAAGATTTAGATAACTGTTCTTTTTTGTCAGGGGAACAGTGGTCCCTGGCAATCACTTATGTGAAGGGTCAAAAAGATTGCTAGTACACAATAAAGTGTCATATTTAATTGAATCAGTTTAAGGGCTAGGCTAAGTTTTTGCCAGATGTTGTAGAGTAATACATGGCTTGCTGAAAACTTTGTACTTATGTACTACTCTATAACAATATTCTATAGTCTATATTTCTATAATTGTCTATATTCTATGTTTAAAAAAGAAAATAAATAAGACATGGAGTCTTTGAATTCATATATTATATGTGCACATAAAAATGAATGAGTAGAAAGATCCAGGCAAGATGGCATTGGTTTAAGTGTGGACTTGCCATCTCTCTTGCAAAAAAACAGCTGAGTGGGGTCAAGATCCTGCTTGAGTGAGCTGTTTTGAGAATCCACAGAGCAGGAGGCTTCAGGGCATCGATCTGGGGAGAGCTGGACAAAGAGATAAATTGCTTAAGGTGCTGCTGGCTTGTTTCTTATTTGCTGTGTTTCCTCTTCCTTGATTTCCTCTTTTCTGTGTATATCAATTTTGTCTACCAATGCTATCTCTTTTCCTTCTTTAATCTTTCTATCTTATGCTTTCTGTTGTTATTCTTACATTCCACCTCTCTTTAGTTAGTCCTCAATTTTTCTGGTTTTTATTTTTATCCCATCTATTCTGCTTTCTTTCTTTCATTAACTTTTTTCTTTTTGTCTTTTCTTTTCTCTTTCCCTCCCTTCTCATAGTTCTGGCCTTTTAATTCATTCTATATATTTTTCTCTATTTGGTTTCCCATTTCATTGTAGGTACTCCACTTTTTTATTCCTATTACTCTACACTGTTTATATGAGTTAAATATTCATTTTTCTAGATCTTATACAGTTCTTCTTCTAACTTTTACTATTAATTACTATTATCTTTTTTCTTTTGTTACCACTTTCACTTTCTCTGGCCCTAATCTTTTTCCTTCAAGGGAACATAGAAAACTGCAAGGAAATAGAACAAGAAGAACAGTGTGTCAAAGAGAAAACTTAACACACACACACACAAACAGCAGCTAAATAAAACCCTAGAGTAGAGAGAGAAGCTAATCAACTGAATAAATGCATCAAGATAAAAAGATGACCAGAGAGCAACAAAAAATTACAAACCATACCAAGAAACAGGAAAACATGGCCCAGTTCAATGAACAAACCAAAAACCAGAAATAGATGCAGAACATCAAACAATTAATCAAAGCCATCCTAACAAATATCATAGGCCAACTTAATGAAGCAAAGGAAGAGATTAAAGATATTAAGAAGACACTGGAAGAACATACTGAAGAAATTGTAAACATACATAAAAAGATAATGGATATGATGGTGATGAATGGCACAATCCAAGAAATCAAAAAGACACTGGAAAAACATAACAGCAGATTTGAACAGGCAGATGAAAGAATTAGCAATGTGGAAAGCAGTACTAATGAAATCAAACAGATAGTAGAATAGATAGATGAAAAGCTAGAAAAAATCCATCAGGGACTTAGGGATTTGAAAGACAACACAAAAGACACAAACATACGCATTATAGGCATCCCAGAGGGAGAAGAGAAAGGAAAGGGAACAGAAAGAGTGTTGGAGGAAATAATGGCTGAAAACTTCCCTACCCTATTGAGGGAGATGGATGTACATATCCAGGAAGTGCAGCACACCCTAAACAGTATAAATCCCAACAGGCCTACTCCAAGATATATACTTGTCAAACTGTCCAATCCTCAAGACAAAGAGAAAATACTGAAGGCAGCAAGAGAAAAGAAAGCCTTCACAAACAAGGGAAGCTCAATAAAATTAAGTGCTGATTTCTAATTTGAAACCATGGAGGCAAGAAGGCAGTGGTATGACATAGTTAAAGTACTAAAAGAAAAAGCTTCCAACCAAGAATTCTCTATCCAACAAAGCTGGCATTCAAAAATGATGGAGAGTTCAAAATATTCACAGATAAACAGAAATTAAGAGAATATGCCAATAAGAAACCTGCCTTTCAAGAAATACTAAATACTAAATACTAAAGGGAATTCTGAAGTTTGAAAGGAAAAACAGGAGAGAGAGAGTTGGTGGGGAGTGTAAGAACAACTAAAAAGACAAAAAGAGAAATAAAAACAACATAGGGCATACATAAACCCAAAGAAAATATGGCTAATATAAGTAATTCCTTGAGAGAAATAACACTGAAAGTTAATAGATTAAAGTCACCAGTCAAGAGACACAGATTGGCAGAATGGATAAGGAAATATGACCTATCTATATGCTGTCTACAAGAAACACACCTTAGACCCAGGGATTCAAGGAGGCTGGAAAACAATCTTATAAGCAAACATTAAACAAAAAAGGGTGGGAGTAGCTATAGTAATATTGGAAAAAATAGACTTTAAATGCAAAACTATTGGAAGAGACAAAGACGAACACTATATATCAGTAAAAGGGATAATCTTTCCAGAAGAAAGAACAATCATAAACATTTATGCACTTAACCAGGGTGCCTCAAAATATAAGTGGAAAAATAGATGCCTCTACAATTATAGTGGGGAACTTTTGTACACCATAATCAACATTAGACAAAACATCTTAAAAGAGGATCACTAAAGAAACAGAGATCTTGAATAACACATTAGAAGATCTGGACCTAATAGATACGTACAGGACACTATACCCAAATACAGCAGGATAAACATTCTTCTCAAGTGCACATAGATCATTCTCCAAGATAGACCACATGCTAGGCCACAGAAAAATTGTCAATGAACTCAGAAAGATTGAAATCATACAAAGTAATTTCTCTGACTACAATGGAATGAAGCTGGAAATAAGTAAGGACCAGGGAACCAAACTAAGCAAAAAGATATGGAAGTTAAACAACATACTCTTAGACAAACAGTGGGTCAAGGAGGAAATTTCAAAAGAAACCAGTAACTACCTTGAAATGAATGAAAATGACAACACAGCATATCAAAACTTATGGGATGCAGCAAAAGCTGTACTGAGAGGGAAATTCATTCCCATAAATGCATATATCAAAAAAGAAGAAAGGGCTAAAATAGAAGACCTAACTGCACAATTGGAGGAATTAAAAAAAGAACAACAAACTAACCCCAAAGGAAATACAAGAAGGAAATAACAAAGATTAGAGCAGAGTTAAATGAAATAGAAAATAAGAAAGCAATAGAAAAAATTTAAAAAGACAAAAGCTGGTTCTTCGAGATCAATAAAATTGACAAACCCTTAGCTAGACTAACAAAGAAAAAAAGAGAGAAAAGACAAAGAAATGAGGAAGGGGATATCACCACTGACCCCACAGAAATAAAGAGGAACATAAGAGTATACTTCGAAAAATTATATGCCAACAAGAAGGATAATTTATGGAAACGGACAAATTTGTAGAAACACACAAGCACCCTACATTGATGAAAGAAGAAATTGATGAACTCAACAGACCAATCACAAGTAAAGAGATAGAATCAGTCATTAAAAACCTTCCAACTAAGAAGAGCCCAGGACCAGATGGCTTCACAGGTGAATTCTAGCAAATATTCTGGAAAGAACTAAGACCAGTCCTGCTTAAATTCTTCCAAAAAATAGAAATAGAAGGAACATTGCTTAACTCATTCTATGATGCCAGCATTACCCTAATACCAAAACCAAACAAAGATGCCACAAGAAAGGAAAATTACAGACCAATCTTTCTAATGAAACTAGATGCTAAAATCCTCAACAAAATACCTGCTAATCATATTCAACAACACATCAAATGAATTATACACCATGATCAATTAGGTTTCATCTGGGTATGCAAGGATAGTTCAACATAAGAAAAACAATGTAATACACCACAAAAACAGACAGAAAGAAAAAACACACAAGATCATCTCTATAGATGCAGAAAAAGCATTCGACAAAATACAGCACCCTTTCCTGATAAAATCACTGCAAAAGAAAGGAATAGAAGGAAATTTTCTGAACATGATAAAGGGTATATATGACAAACCCACAGCTAATATCATATACAACGGTGAAATCCTCAAAGCTTCCCATCTAAGACTGGGAACAAGACAAAGATGCCCGCTATCACCGCTCCTATTTAACATTGTGTTAGGAGTACATGCTCAAGCACTGAAGCAAGAAAAAGAAATAAAAGTCATCTAAATTAGAAAGGAAGAAGTGAAAATTTCACTATTTGCAGGTGACATGATCCTATATATAGAAGGCCTGAGAAATCTACCACAAAACTTCTAGAACTTATAAATAAGTTCAATAAAGTCTCAGGTTATAAGATCAATGCACAAAAATCAATAGCATTTCTGTACATCAATAATGAGAAATCTGAGGAGGAAATCAAGAAAAATATACCATTTGCAATAGTAACTAAAAAAATCAAATACCTAGGAATAAATTTAACTAAAGATGTAAATGACATACACAAAAAACTACACAGCACTGTTAAAAAAAAAGACAAATTAAATCAATGGAAGAATATTCCCTGCATATGGATAGGAAGACTAAATATCTTTAAGATATCTATCCTACCCAAACTAATATACAGATTTAATGCAATCCCAATAAAAATCAACACTGCATTTTTTACTGAATTGAAAAAAACTAACTATGAAACTTATTTGGAAGAGCAAGAGGCCCCAAATAGCCAAAGACAAAATGAAAAAGAAAAATGAAACTGGAGGAATCACACTACCTGACTTGACTTTAAAACATACTATGAAGCTAGTGGTCAAAACTGTATGGTCTTGGCACAAGGATACACATACTGACCAAAGGAACCGAATTGAGAGTTCTGATATAGATCCTCGCATATACAGTCATCTGATATTCGACAAGGCCATCAAGCCCACTCAACTGGGAGAGAATGACCTCTTCAACAAATGGTGCTTGGAGAACTGGATATCCATAACCAAAAGAATGAAAGAGGAACACCCTCTCACACCTTATATAAAAATCAACTCAAGATGGATCAAAGATCTAAATATAAGAGCAAAGACCCTAAAGACCTTGGAAGATAATGTAGGGAAGCATCTACAGGACCCTGTAATAGGAAATGGCTTCATGAACTTCATACCCAAAGCACAAGCAGTGAAAGAAAAAATAGATAAATGGGACCTCCTCAAAATTAAAACATTGTGCACCTCAAAGGAATTTGTCAAGAAAGTGAAAAGACAGTCTACCCAACGGGAGAAAATATTTGGTAACCATATATCAGATAGGAGCCTAATATCTAGCATATATAAAGAAATCCTATATCTTGAAAACAAAAAGAAAAACAACCCATTTAAAAAATGGGCAAGTGATTTGAACAGACACTTCTCCAAAGGAAAAATACAAATGACTAAAAAGCACATGAAAAGATGCTCAACATCACTGGCTATTAGGGAAATGCAAATCAAAATGACAAAGAGATACCATCTTACACCCGTTAGACTGGTGGCCATTAAAAAAACAGAGGATTACAAGCATTGGAGAGGATGCAGAGGAATGGGAACGCTCATCCACCGCTGGTGGGAATGTAGAATGGCCCAGCCATTGTGAAGGACTATCTGGCAGTTCCTCAAAAAACTAACTTTAGATCTGTCGTATGACCCAGCAATTCCACTACTGGGTATATACCCAGAAAAGCTGAAAGCAAGGACACAAACAGATATATGCACACCAATGTTCATAGCAGCATTATTCATTATTGCCAAAAGTTGGAGTCAACCCAAATGCCCGTTAATAGATGAATGGATAAACAAAATGTGGTATATTCATACAATGGAATATTACTCATCTGTAAGAAGGAATACAGTACTAACACACAGGATAACATGGATGAATCTTGAGGACCTTATGTTGAGTGAAGCAAGCCAGGCATTGATGGACAAATATTACATGACTTCTCTGATATGAATTAAGCAAATCTAGCCAACTTAGAGAGCTAGAGACTGGAAGATAGGTTTACAGGAAATAGAAAGGGAAAAGAAAGTTGAGAGCCAACGCACATACAGGTGAAATCTATGAGAAGGTGGAAGTGAGTAGTTGGGCAGTGAAGGGATATGGCAGGGGTGTAGGGATACTATTGAGTTGGGTGATGCAATCTTGACGGGGGGGTAGGGTGGAGAGGATGAGTTAGACGGTCCATTGAACTTGGAGGAGGTTGGGGGAGGAAGTAGGTGAACACGGGATTGTTGGGTATGTGGGTGAAACTACAATGTTGAGAAAACCTTTTTGGCAATATAACAAGGAAGGGTTACTGGTTTAGGGTGTTGGATGGGGGGGCATTTGGGACAGGGCACACCTGGGCAGTCTTCGAGAGAACGTGCGAGTGAACATTTTTTCATAGTGTGCTGTATCAATGGGGGGAGACTCACATTATGAGTGGGAAGGAGTTGGACTCCCATGCTGGGGTGGCCCAATATGTTCTCAAACAGAGGGCATAGCATCTCTTGAGAGCATGGGTGGTTCCTAATAAGGGAGGACAGACTAGTATGTTAAGCCCTCAGTTTTGTAGCAAATATCTATGAATCTTGTCCTTCAAGGAGTGAAGCCTGGTGGTCACCGTGGGCCCCAAAGGGAACGGGAGGAAGGAATAGAATAAATGGAAGAGGGGGTACTTAGGGGGCAATGGAAGTGTTCTGCATGATCTTTCAATGAAGGATACAGGCCATGTTAAATTTCACCAAAAATTTATAAAGGTGTATGGTCTAAAATGTAAACCACAATGTAAACCTTTGACCATGGTTAGTAGCTATGCTTCAATATCTGTACATCAGTTGTAACACATGTACAATCCACATGTAAAAAGGTTATTAATAGGGAAGGGGGGAAAGGGGGAGGATGTTGGGTATATGGGTGTCCCCTATATTCTCTATGTAAATTTACTGTGACCTAAAACTTCTTTGAAGACAAAAAAATAAAAAAAATAAAAAATAAATAAGACACTGGTGAAGAAACAGAAGAAAATGCTACTGTACATACAGACAACAGATATTACACCGATGAAAGGCAAAATGTCAAAAAAAATTTTTAATGTTTTCATTATTTTTAATACCGCATTTTTTAACTTTATTTTAGTCTTAGTTTTTCTAAATTATTATGTATTTTATTTCCTAAGTTTAAACCTATCATTATTATTTCATTTTCCTATTAATCGAATTTGGCAGTATTCTTGGCTTCATTTTTGAAGAGGTTTTGAATCACAGAAGGGTTACAACTATGGCAGGGGAGGATCAATGGTGTGGGGTGTCAGTCATGGGGGATACATGGGAGGAAGTTCACCTGGACATACATATAAGGTGTATAAATATGTTCAAATGTTCATAGGGCATTGCCACACAAAAGCTGCAGATTGTTGAATCCCCATCCTGGGGAGCTCTGCCACATTCTCTAATGGAACAGCAACAGTCTCCCAAGTACAGGGGCAATGATGGTCCATTGATGGGCCCTTGATATTGATGACTATGCTTATGAGCCTCTTGCTTTTGAATTTGCAACTTGGCATAGTGTTGTAGGGTGCCTAAGAGTTATGTCCTGAGAGCCTCCTTGTTGCTCAAACGTGACCTCTCTCTAAGCCAAACTCAGCATATAGATACATTACTTTCCCCCCAGCAAGGGACATGACTCCTGGGGATGAGCCTCCCTGGAACTGAGGGATTACTACCAAGCACCTGCTGGTGATACAACTGGAAAAAGACCTTGAATAAAAGGGGAAAAGGTAAAGACAAATGAGTTCACATGGCTAAGAGACGTCAAAGTAAGTTGGGAGGTCATCAGAGAGGTAACGCTTATGCCTGTCTCAGCAGGATCTCATAGACAGTCAAACAGTGGGGCTCCTGAGGGCTCCAGAGATACCCAGGTCCTATGGTCTTGGCAGATATCTCCAAAGTTTTGTGCCTTGCCAGTGGGCCCTACTTTGGAGATTGTGCTCCCAAATGTGACAGAGTTGGACTCAGACGTGAATTCTTTACACATGCTTCTTCTTTCCCTTCTTTTCAAACCTATAGTTGGTGCTGGAGTTGGCAAGTGTACATCCAAGAGACTTGAATCTCTGAGCTGTCCATGTGCCAGCTGAGCCCTGAGCCTCAGCAGAGTTGCAGCACCTACTCTCCAGTTCATTGGAGTCACCCAGGACAACTAACAAGGAGGTGAGGATGACAACCACCACCAAGGAACCAAGAGATTTTACAACTGCAAGCAAGACAGTCCCATCCATCAGCCATATGGGATCGAAGACCCCTCTCATTTAGAGATGGAGTGGGCACCACCATCCCAGAATCCTCAGGATTGGGGAATAAAATGTGGACTAGAGTGGACTTACTGGTATTCTACTATAGATTTATTGTGATTCTAACAATGGAAGAAATTATGTCATTGATGTGGAGACAGTGGCCACTGGAGGTGCTGAAGTCAGGGAGAAGGGAATAGAGGTACAATATGGGGGCATTTTTAGGACTTGGAATTGACCTGGATGACATTGCAGTGACAGATACAGGCCATTATATATCCTGCCATAGCCTACAGAATAGCCATGATTTCTACCTTGTTTACTATTTAGAGTATTGATGGAGATCAATAATTTAATAGAACAATCTCTAGAGTGGACACAATAATCTCTCTAATGCTCTTTAGAAAAAGAGATAGAAAGTAACATAGCCTACAGAGAGTGTAAACTACAATGTAAACTATAGTTCATGCTTAGTGGCAATGCTCCAAAATGTGTTCACCAATTGCAACGAATGTACCACACTAATGAAAGAAGTTATTAATGTGGGGAAAAGTGGGAATTGTGGGAATTGGGGTTTATGGGAATCCCTTATATTTTCTTATGAAACATTTTTTAATGTAATCTAAGTATCTTTTAAAAATAAAAAATATATATATTTAAAACAATGAATGAGTAGAATAAAATGTTTTGGAACTAGATAGAGGTGATGGTTACACAACATGTGACTACTAAATACCACTGAATTGTACACTTTAAAAAAGTTAATTATATATTTAGGTGAATTTCACCTCAATACATATAATTAATTAACTAGTTAATTAATTATAGAATAAATGAGTATAGGAACACTAAATATAATCCAAAAGGACAATTTAAACTTCTAAACAATCATCCAAAGTGTTTATATGCTATGTAAAATTAAAATGCTAGCACAAATAACATGGTTAAATTTTGTCTCAATACTCTATTCATCTGTCCACCAGGGATTTGCATCATATGTTTATTTACTTCTGCTCAGTTACTGCTTTCCCACCTGCAGTGATCCATGAACTGGATTCTCCCCATCTGTTCTGCTACCTAGAGACTAGCACCCCATAATGTATGGTACTTCATGCCTGTCTTTAATCTCTCACTACCAGGAGATCTGAAATAATGCACCTCAAAAAAATCCTGGGGGTCTTGGTTTTATAGTTTTATATACTTTTATTTAAAACACTTTGGTTTTTAAAAGGCCATGATTTCTACCTTGTTTACTATTTAGAGTATTGGTGGAGATCAATAATTTAATAGAACAATCTCTAGAGTGGACACAATAATCTCTCTCATGCTCTTTAGAAAAAGAGATAGAAAGTAACAACAACCAAATGGTCTCACTGTTTCCAGATACAAAATTGTCAAGTATAAACTTTTGATGTTTTTGCTGAGTTCATATTCATAATATAAATTTGGACCCTCTGAACTCTGGGGGACCAAAGATAGGTTTTACGCTGTGGAAGTTGGGTTCAGAATTTTTGTAGGTCTCCATAAAGAAAGCATAATTTTATATAATGGAAAATGTTGTCAAATTTGATAAAATATGATGAAGTAAGTATTGCCAAATAATGAGTAGTATTTTTTTCACATGTATCATTTCACCTTTTAATAAACCATAAGCTTGTTGAAAGCAGTGCCTATTATTCTATCACTCTTGTAATAATTCCTCAGCTCTCATCTAACTAATGAAATTTATTTCATTTGAACTAAGGGTGGACATGTCACCCAAGCAGTCTAATCAAAGATACTACCTGGGATTGATAAATGAACTTTTGGAGAGTTCTTTTTCTACTAGTATTGCTAATCTGAAAGGATATGGAGAATCTGGGCATTAGAATAGCCCTGCCACTTGGGGACAGTGTATGAATTCAAACAAATGTGGGTGTGAGAGAGTTACTTTGCCCCACAGAGTATCAAGTATCCAATATTATGAGGGCATTATTCCAAGTTTAGAAGAATAAAACTGGAATATCTTTAGAACATATAATAAAGAGATAATATTTTGTCTGATTATTTCTTTCCTATTGTATCCTAAGCCAAGAGAAGAAAAGATATCTTCCTTTTCCTCTCCAGATATTCCAAGGGCCAACAAGGTTTTGCCTATATGAGACCCACAACAGTTGACAATCAATACAAAAGGGTAAAATCCTACACAACATTGCTGAGAGCTCAGCAAATTTATTCTTAAGACAATCTGAGGAATACAATTGTCCATTTTTCCTAATCTTCTAATGAAAGCCATAAACTGAAGGTGAACAAGGATTCCCAAATTTGTTACTCCTTCAGTGATTGCAAATTTTAAGACTGTTTCTTTATTGGGGATGTTGATCTAACAGTCTCAGGCTAAAATCAAACTCCTTCAATAAATTTGAGAGGAGCCATAGAGAGTAGTGGGATGCTAAACCCAAGAAATTGACTCCTTAATCCAGTTGCATTTGAGAACTAAAATCCTTTTTAAGAATAAAAGCCTACTGAAATGAGTGAAGTTTTAAAACATGTTAGAGAAAACCTTAGTCATTGACTCCAGAACATATCTGCACAATATAAATCTGTTTATTTCTATCTCACCCTTCCCAGAAGAGCACATGCTGTTAAACTTAAAATATCATCTTCTTGTGGCTCCTGCCTTCCTAGAAGCTTCAGAAACATGAGCCATTCTCAACAGATGGAGTCTTGTCCTCCCATTTTAATCTTTATTCTCCCAGTGAAGAAGTAAATCTTCATTGACTCAATCAGTGGAGAGGAAAGAGTTGGGGCAATGGGTATTTTTGAAGCACAGACATCACTATTGCCCTCTTCATAAGCAGAGTCCACCATCAACAGAGCGCCAGCCATTTCATTTCTTTCTCCAAACGTTATGGGTTTTCTGTTACTTCTCGCCACTATTCTCCATTAATCACATGGCCGCCTTGTCATGTAGGCCATGCTCCTGCTTTCTTGAGTTGTCCTCCCTTAATGTAGTGAGAGGTGTGGTCAAAAAATTATTTGGCTTTTTTTTTCTTCCAAGGAAGACAGTAAGTTTGATTCTAATGTTTCATGAAAAACTCCTCCATTACACTACAACTTTATACTTAAACCATATGAGTTGAGAGAAAAAAGGAGAGTATAACAATCCTTCAGTGCATGGCTCCTTTAGCTCTTCCCCTTAGTAGCTGTGTGACCTTAGCCTCTCTGTGTCTCTTTTCTCATATGTAATGGAGAAATCAATAATACCCCCATTGTGTGGTTGCAGTGAAAATTAAATACATTTAGATATGTAGTGCTTGAATAGTGCTTGACAGGACATGCTATGTAAGTGTGCTGTTATTATTTCTTGCATTTTCTGCTTACATTTTTTCCACTACTTTCAATTCCTCTTTTACTCTTTTACACACACATGTTCCTCAACATAAGTTGAAATCCTTAGCTTGTTACTTCAATGGAAAACCACTTTGGAAGTTTTTTTATTGTAAACAAAATGAACTTCACATATTTAATAACTTTGCCTTATCACAAATTTTACTCTCAGTTTTAGAAGTAAACCAGCAGGACATATTTTAAAGTTTCTATTATTAATATAAAGTTAACATTAGCTCTATTTTTCTGAGTAAAGTGGAAGGAAGGGAGGAAAG
>JAKSZT010054334.1:25752369-25801237 GCA_026826555.1 Tolypeutes matacus
GAAGGAAGGAAGGAAGGAAGGAAGGAAGGAAGGAAGGAAGGAAGGAAAGAGGGAGGAAAGGAGGGAGGAAAAGAGGGAGGAAAGGAGGGAGGAAAAGAGGGAGGAAAGGAGGGAGGGAGGGAGGGAGCCTACTCTCAGGAAAATCATAAAACTACATCAAAACTCACTTTAAATTTCATTTCATATCCTACTAAACTTCACAGGAAATGACATTTGCAACAGTAAGAAAAGCAGATGGTGGAAGAAGAGAGAAAAATAAAATTTTTTGAAAACTGAGAAAGAAAATGCCACTGCTAACAGTCCAGGTCCCCCTGACGTGTTTGTATCTCAGGTTATAGCCTCCAGGACAGTCACTTTATTATGTGCATGCGTTCCAGCCTAAAATAGTTCTGTGGAGCTTCTAAAGTAAAGCGAGTGGTATTCTGGATGTGTGTTTGTGTGAGGTTGCATGTGAGTTTGTGAGTGGGGCCAGGACAGGGAACAGTGGGGGTCATTCAAACCCATGAGACATGTAACTCTGACCCAGGATGCTTTGCCAGCAGTCACAGTGATTCATCTTCCTCTCAGGCAAGCACATCAAGTCCTCTGTTTTTCTCTTAGTTCACATTTGTCCTCTTTAAACCAATGAGTCACTAGTTGGAAATATGTATGAAATAAGCAAGAAAAATATGTCACTGAGTTATTTCTGGTCTTTCATTATACACATCCTTGCACATCGTGCATTTAGAATGCAACATTTTTAATGTAAGAGATTTATACAGGACAGATATAGTTGGTTCTATAAGAAAAAAGAAAATCTGATGCAAGAAGAAATGGATCCTGGTAAAACGATTAAGTTTAGGTAAAGGGAATAAAAAATTTCTTCATTCTCTCAAAAGGATAATTTTCTTCAGAGGAAATTGCATAAATTCTTGGTCACTCAAATTAACAGAGAACTCTTCTTGCCAAATTTTAATTCTGGGAAACAAATGACATTTGTTCTGTTGTTAAGCTGTCCCACCTTTCCATGACATATACAAGCTTCAAACTTTAATGTATAGAAAATTCTTCTATTAATACCCTTCCCAGCCAAATCTCAATTACCTATACAATCAGAAGATTAAATAACTGTAGAGAAATTAAGTGAGAAAATAGAACCATTAAAGCAACCACACATGATGCCTGATCTAATAATTACTAATCTAGGATCTTTTCACTTATTCATTTATTCAACAATTACATGTTGAGCACTGTTTTTGTTTCCTAGGTTGCTTAAAGAAGATACCATGAAATGGATTGGTTTAAACAAAGGGAATTTTTTAGCTTACAGTCTGAGGCCAAGAAAATGTCAAATCAGGGCATCATCAAGGCGATGCTTTCTTTTAGGCTGCTTGCAATCCTTGGCTCCTCTGCCACAAGTCAAGGCACAAGAGACTTGCTGGTCTCTTCCTTCTCTTCCACGTTTTGTTGATTTCAGCTTCTTACTTCTGTGGCTTTCTTTTCCTTTGTTTGAATTTTATTCTCCTATAAGGAAGTCCAGTAACAGGAATAAGACCCACCCTGAATGAGGTGGGTAATATCTTAACTGAAGTAGCCTCATCAAAATGGTCTACTTACAATGGGTTTACAACCATAAGAATGGATTTGATTTAACATGTTTTTTGGGGGTATACACAGCTTTTAACCACCACCGGCACCTACCACATGCCAAGTAGCTAGTATCTTAGGCACTGAGAAGTCAGCAGTGCACAAGGCCAGTGCTGTCCATTTCCTCATAGAGATTAGGTTTCATGGGATCAAGACAAGCAATTAGCAAATGATAGTAGAAATCATATTCATTACAATCAGTGCTACACAGAGCAGCAGAGGTGGGGTCCTTGCTTGCTTGGATTTGAAAGGTGTTATGGGTTGAATTGTATCCCCCAAAAAGCTATGTTCAAGAACTAAATTCCAGTACCCATGAATATGATCTTATTTGGAAATAGGGTCTTTGAAGTTAATCAAGTTAGGATGAAATCATTCTGTATTAAGAGTGGGCCCTAATCCAATATGACTCGTATCCTTATAAGAAAAGCAGAAGAGACATAGGCACCGAGGGCCATGTGAAGACATAGAGATTGCAGTTGGCTGCCACAAGCCAAGGAATGCCTGCAGCCACAGAAGCTGGAAGAGACAAGGAAAGAATCTTCTTCTAGAGTCCTCAAAGAGAGTATGGTTTTGCTGCACCTTGATTTCCGACTTCTGGAGTGCAGAACTGTGAGGCAATGAATTTCTGTTGTATTAAACCATCCTGCCTTGGTTTGCCAGGCTACCATGACAAATACCACACAACAGGTTGTTTCAAACAACTGAAATTGAACTACGATTTTGAGGCTAGAAGTCCAAAACTAAGATATTGGCAATGCTTGCTTGCTTCTAGAGTCTAGCGTCCTGATCTGACTGCTAGCAATACTTGGGGTTCCTTGGCTTGTATTCTATCCCCCCCCCCATCACATGGTAATGTCCTCTCCTTTCTAGTGTCTGTGACTTCTGGTTTCTCTTTATATGCTCTCCAATATCCAGATTAAGGACAACACTCATACAGTTGGACCATACCTTAACTAAATAATGAAATAAAACTAACATCTTCAAGAAGTCCTATTTACAATGGTTCACACACAGGAACATGATTAAGATTAAGAACATGTCTAAATTCAATCTACTTCACACTCAGTTTGAAGTACTTTATTATGGCAACCCTAGGAAACTAATGCAGAGGGTAAATGTGTCGTGGTAATCTAAAGATTTAAATTTAGCCAAAACCTGAGAAATTGAAGAATTAGGTGTTGCATGAACATCCCAAGCAGAGACAATATCATTGCAAGGCCTTGAACCTGGAAAGAGAATGGTGTTTCTCAGGAACTGAGCGGTGAGTGTAACTGGAACACAAAGATAGAGGGAGAGAAGGACAGGGGAAGAGGAAGGGCAGAAGTCAAATGGAGAGAACCATCTGGGCCATGTTGAAAGCTGTGGAATTTCTCCAAACAATAATTACAAGTTATTGGAAGCAAGAGTGCAATATGATCAGACATGCCTTTTTGAAGATAACACTTTTAGGTAATGAGATTGGTGGCGAGGAAAAGAGGAGAAAGAAAAAATGTTCAGGAGCTACTGTAGGAGCCCAAACATCTAGATCCAAGATGATGACAGTGGCAAAATGAAAAGTTGAAGAAGTTGTGATAAATTGAGAAAATCTTACCAATAAGACAGTAATTGTTTCCCTGAATGTGTGAATGATAGGTGGATAAGAGGGAGGGGGGAAATCATAGAAAGAAAGGGAGTGAAGGAGGGTCTCTGTGAATCTTCTCCTGTGAATTTTTTTTTTTAAAGCCTTACTGTGCAAAATATATACCAATACACTTTAATTTTTCTACTCTTTTTTATCCCTTTCCCGCACTATTTTATGTAAACTGGTTAACTTCACAATTGAATCTATATTAGAAAGAATTTCTGGTTACAGAATGAGGAGAGGAATGGATATTACCCAGAGAATGTGGCCTGAGCTAGATGCAATATCTGACAAGGGTTTGCCTTTTGGAAGGCAGTGGGTGCATTCTCAAGTTTTATATGGAATATTTTTATTATGTTATAGAGAAACAATTTTCTCTTTTAGAAGTGTAAGTGTAGAAGGAAGTGTGTGTTGATTTTAGGCAGCCAAAGTGTTTGTACTGTTATAGACATTTATCATTTTTTTGGCTGCCCAGCATCTGACCCTCCTCCCATACCTTCAGGGAATTTAACATCTTATAAATCTTTATGGAAGGCATATTCTACTATAGAAGAAAAAGATGCCAAATAGTCACCAACCCAGAATTTTTTGCAGTCAGTGTATGGGCATATTTCCCAGGCTAGCCAATCAGAGGTTCCCTTACTGTATTATGAATCGAGAATTAGTAACACAAAGAAGGAAGAGCAGAAAATGTGCTCTGATGCTGGTGGTGGTGGCAGCAGCATCTATTTTCAGGGACCAAATCCAGGGACCACCAGCAGCAGTGTAGGTGGGACACACAAGGTCTAGTTCTCAGCTGTGGCAGCAATCATAGTTTCACCAGACAAGTTATATTATGTATTTTTTATTGTGGTTCTCACTGCATCTAATCTAAAACTTTTTGCCCTGCCTTAGCAGTGATTCTATCAGACTCTAATATACTCTTAATTTATTCCTTTCCTCCCTTTGATCTGGGCTTGAAACTAAAACTCCTGACTAATATAATAATCATTCTTTGGGAACAAAGGATAAATATGTGAATGAGAATTTTAGAAGTTGTGTAACTAAATGGAGCAACTGGCAGCGATCTAAGACAGTAAGAGTATCATTGAGGACATGGACAAGTTTCTGTAAGACTGTGTAGCATAACAATAGAATCAAGTTCAGATTTACCAGCTCTCTCTCTGTCTGACAGTAAAATAGACCTTCTGCACAATCCAGAGGTAGGTGGAAAGAGTTTTGCTCAAGAGGTGATACTGAATTTCTTGGTATAATTTAGACAAGAGGTATCCTAAGCAATTAGTTAAGCTTTTTATTAAGAAACTACTATAATTGATATTGTTGGAATATCAAAACCACGGAAGTCATCTGTGATGGTTAAATTCATTTGTCAAGTTGAGTTGGTTATACTGCAGAACTCTTTGATCAAGCAAGCATTGGTCTGATTGTTATTGTGAGGCTATTTTGTGGATTTCAATCAGTAAATTGATTGTATCTATAGCTAATTACATCTACAATCAACTAAGAGTTGCCTTCAACAATGAGAGAAGTCTCATTCAATAGTAGAAGGCCTTAAAAGGAGAACTGATGATTTCAGCAGTCAAAGGAAGAATATCCATCTCTACTTCAGGTAGACAGCTTCAACTGGGGAATTCATCAAAAACCTTCATCAGAGTCCCCAGTTTGTGGCCTGCCCTATGGAATTCGGACTTGCCTAACACCACAGCCATGTGAGCCAATTACTATAATAAATCTCATAGTATTTACATTATATATATACACACACACACACACACACACATATATATATATCCTGCCAGTTGAGTTTCCCTGGAGAACCCTGAATAATACATCATCTAATTCTGGAATCTCTTTATGTGAGCTAGGGGTATTAAGTATTTCATAGAAATTCACTGTGAAGAAATTCTTGATTCCTCTCTAAAAGTACTAATTCAAACGATCAATTAGAATACTATGAAAAACTGAAGAATGCCAGTTTGATCAAATTCTTTAAGCTAAAAATATCTGTGACCAAAAATATATATATATTGTTCATCTATATTGCTTCCATTAGGAGCATTCATCCTTATTTTCCTAAAACTTGACAACATTGACAAGTTTCACACCAGCCTTTCAGAATGAAGACCCCCATATATCACCCATCTTCATGAAACAGTCTTTATTTATGAACTATATTAAAATGTCACAAAGCATTTCTCCACCAAATCTTAGCATTTTATCTACCAAAGAGCAGCTTAATGGCTGACACCAAAATTAATAGTGGAGCATATTTCTACCTGAGGTCCAGCCACTACTTTGGGAGCTTTTGCCATGTCCCATGTGAAGCGGCTAGTCTAAAACTGGTATCCTTGGTTTTCTTTAGAACTTTGATGCTATATAACAAAATTGATGTAACTGGAGACTTCCAGGAAAATGGCATCAGAGTAGGTAGGCAGGGTTCAACTCCCTCACAAAAGCAAAGGAGGAAGAGCAAGAAGCTCTCTGAGGGAGCTGCTTTGGGGATCTGCAGTCCAGGAGAGTGCTGTGCATCCTCCAGTAGGGCAAGGATCAAGGAGACAAGCCCAAAACAAAAACAGCTGAAAAGGCACCCATCCTCCATCCTCAAGCTGAACAGCCTAGATAAAACTCATGGCTCGCTGCAGCCAATTGAGAAGGGAACATATGTCTTCCTCCCTGAGAAGAGGAAAGGTGCAGTGGAGGGTAGTTTCAATTTCTTCACTGAAACTGGCCAGCAAACACACTTTGAATCTGGGCTTTGGCCAGACCAGCATCACCGGCAAGTGGAGGTTGAAAGAGACACCCCTGTGGAAAGATTCGCCAATGAGCACCATCTGCTGGACAGCCAAGAAACTGCAAGGAGGAAAACCACTTTAGGAACCTATTGTTCCAGACAGTTTGAAACAAATGTGTGATCCATTAGTGAGACCCTGGCCCTTTTTTGATAACTTAAGATGGGAAATTTTAAAAACTTAAAATAATGCAAATATTCTCGTTGTCCTGATTTTATGATAATCAGTGTAGGCTAAGCATTCGCTATATTAGAAACCATGCATGTGTCCCCAGACCTAGTTTTTCTCCCTAGGTCTGGCTTTTAGAATGCTGCTGATAAACTAAGCCTGATTTATTATATGACCATCCTGTATGGGAAATGACTGTAACTCTAGGTATCTTTGGTCAACCTTAAGAGATATAGCAGGGGACAGATGTGGCTCAAATGGTTCTGCGTCCATCTCCCATATGAAGGAACCTGGGTTTAATCCCTGGGACCTCCTGGTAAATATAAAAACAGGTAAAATATAAAAAGCACACAAGTCACCAGGTCCCATGCACAGATGCACCATCAGGTTCTACAAGCGGATGAGCCCCCCAGGCCCCATGTGCAGGTGTGCCACCAGGCCCACGAGCAGGTGAGTCATCAGGCCCCATGCGCGGATGTGAAGCCAAGCCCCACAAGAGGGTGGGGCCCGCTGGCCCTGTGCGCTAGTGCGCCACCAGGCCCCTCATGTGGGTGCACCATCAGGCCTCCCATGCAGGTATACTGTCAGGCCCTGTGAGCCATGCAGCAAGATGATGACATAACAGGAGAGTGACACAAATGAGAGCCAAAATGAGATGCACCAAGAAATCTGGAACTAAGGTGCACAGGCGGTAAGATGCCTCTCTCCCAAATGGAGGTTCTGAGGATAGAATCCCAGTGAAGACAGGAGGAGAAGCATGAGAAGAGAGGGCAGGAAACAGACACAGAGAGTTGTCCAGTGAATGGAAACAAAAACAGCAAAAACAGGGTGGGGGGGTGTAAAAATGGACAAAAGTAAATAAATAAATAAATAAATCCTTAAAAAACAAAAAACTTAAAATAAGTTGAAAAAAAATCAAAGTAGAGCCATGAAGCAAGAGAGAAATGGACCATCAGAGTAAATTCACCAACATATTCAGATACCTAGACACCAGCAAAAAATTACAAGCCATAATAAGAAGCAGGAAGAGATGACACAGCCAAAAAAACAAACCAAAAATCCTGATGAGACACAGGATTTAAGACAACTAATCAATGATAATCACAAAAATCTCCTAAATCAATTCAAGGATTTGAAGGAAAATATGACTAAAGAGATAAAGGATATTAAGAAGACACTAGGTGAGCATAAAGAACT
The DNA here is from genome assembly GCA_026826555.1 of Tolypeutes matacus. NCBI lineage: Eukaryota > Metazoa > Chordata > Mammalia > Cingulata > Chlamyphoridae > Tolypeutes > Tolypeutes matacus. Next base: position 25,759,771 of record JAKSZT010054334.1, read on the forward strand.
ATTTGAAAGCCTTTAAAGAAAAGTAACAGAGCTTATGGAATGAAAGACACAATGGATGAGATTCAAAATACATTAGAGGCATATAACAGCAGATTTGAATTGGTGGAGGGCAGAATTAGTGAATTGGAGGAAGAAGAAACTGAACTTGAAAAGACAGGAAAACAGAAAGAAAAGTATGTAAAAAATGAAACAGGGTCTCAGGGAATTGAATGACAAGAAGAAATGTGCAAATACACACATTATTGGTGTCCCAGAAGGAGAAGATAATGGAAAAGGAGCAGAAAGAATATCTGAAGGAATAATGACCGAAAACTTCCCAACCCTCCTGAAAGATATAAATATCAATATCCAAGAAGGCCAATGCACCCCAAACAGAATAAATCCAAACAGACATACCTTGAGACACCTACTATTCAAAATGACAAATATCAGAGATGAAAGAGGATTCTGAAAGCAGCAAGAGAAAAGCAATGCATCACATACAAGGCAAGATCAATAAGACTAAGTGCTGATCTCACATCACAAATCATGAAGGTGATATGAAAGTAGAATGATGTATTTAAGTTACTGAAAGATAAAACTACCAGCCAAGAATTCTGTAGCCCCCCAAAAACCACCTTCAAAAATGAGGGTGAGTTTAAAGTCCTCACACATGAATAAAATCTGAGAGAGTTTGTTACCAGAAGATCAGATTTATGAGAGAAACAAAAGAGAATGCTACTGCTAGAAAGGAAAAAATAGGGTAAGAGACTTGGAGAAAAGAGAAATGAAGATTACTAGTAATTTAAAGGATAAGAAGACAGATAATAATAAGCTATGACAACAGAAAGCCAAAGGATAAAATGGGTGAAGTAAATAATGCCTTTACAATAATAACATTGAATGTTAATGGATTAAATTCCCCAATCAAAAGACATAGATTGACAGAACGGATTAAAAAATATAAGCTATCTATATACTGTGTACAAGAGATTCACATTAGACATAAGGACACAAGCAGATTGAAAGTGAAAGGGTGGAAAAAGATATTCCATGTAAATACTAACCAAAATCGATCTGGAGTAGCAATACTAATATGGACAAAATAGGTTTTAAAGGCAATGTTGTTATAAGAGATGAAGGTCATTATATACTAATAAAAGGTACAATTCACCAAGAAGAAATAATGATAAATATTTATACACCTAATGTGGGTATACATGAGACACAGACTGGCAAAATTGAAGGGACAATAGATGTTTCTACAAAAATAGTTGGAGACATCAATACACCACTCTCAGTATTGGTTAGAACGTCTGTACAGAGGATAAATAAGGAAACAGAGTGGTAGAATAATATGACAAATGAACTAGACCTAACAGACAATTACAGAACATTACACCCCCAAACAACAGGATATACATTCTTTTCAACTGTTTATGGATCCTTCTCCAAGATAGACCATATGATGGGTCACATGACTGATATCAATAAATTTGAAAAGATAGAAATTATACAAAGCACTTTCTTTGATCATAGTGCAATGAAGCTGGAAATCAATAAGGGATGAAAAGGGGAAAATTCTTAAAAAATCAGTGGGTCAAAGAAGAAATTGCAAGAGAAATCAATAAATATCTTGAGACAAATGAAAATGAGAGCACAACATATCAAAACCTATGGGATACAGCAAAGACAGTACTGATGGGGAAATAGATAGCCCTCAATGCTCACATTAAAAAAGAGAGAGAGAGAGACAGAGAAAGCTAAATTCAAAGACCTAACTGCACAGCTGGAGGAACTAGGGAAAAAAACAATAAACTAATCTCAAACCAAGCCAAAGGAAAGAATAAAGATCAGAGCAGAAATAAATGAAATTGAGAACAACCAAAGAGAAATAGAGAGAGAGAATCAACAAAACCAAAAGTTGGTTCTTCAAGTTCAACAAAATCAACAAACCCTTAGCTAGACAGACAAAGAAAAAAGGAGAGAAGATAGAAATAAATAAAATCAGAAATGAGAGGAAGGACATTGCCACTGACCCAGCAGAAATAAGAGAGATCATATGAGGATACTATAAACAACAATATGCCAACACATTAGACAATGTAGATGAAACGGACAAATTGCTAGAAACACATAAATAATCTACACTGATCCTAGAAGAAATAGAAGACCTCATCAAAACAATCATGGGGAAAAGATGTAGCTCAAGTGGTTCCCATGTACAAGGTACCTGGTTCCATCCATGGTACTGCCTAAAAAAAAAAAAAAAAAAAAAAAAATTTTTTAAATCACGAGTAAAGAAATTGAAATAGTCATCAAAAACCTCCCAAAAATGAAAAGTCCAGCTTCAGATAGCTTCATAGATGAACTCTACCACATATGACCTAATGCTAATCTTGTTCAAGGTCTTCCAAAAAAAGTGAAAAAGAAATAATGGTACCAAGCTAATTCTATGAAGCCAACATAACCCTAATACCAAAACCAGATAAGGATAAGACAAAAAAAGAAAATCACAGACCAATTTCTCTAAGGAATATAATGCAAAAATCCTCAACAAAATACTTGTAAACCAAATCCAAAAGCACATTAAAAGAATTATACACCACAATAAAGTGGGTTTTATCCCAGGTATGCGAGGGTTGTTCAAAACAAGAAAATCAATTAGTAATAAACCACTTTAACAGATTGAAGAAGAAAAATCATGACACTCTCAGTTGACACAGAAAAGGTATTTGACAAAATACAGCATCCTTTCTTGACAAAAACACTCCAAAAGATAGTAATAGAAGGAAGCTTTCTCTACATGATAAAGTGGATATATGAAAAACCCAAAGCTAGCATTGTACTCAATGGGGAAAAACTGAAAGCTTTCCCACTTGTATTGGGAACAAGACAAGTATGCCCACTGTTATTTAATATTGTGCTAGAAGTTCTAGCTAGAGCAATTAGGCAAGAAAAAGAATCAAACAGCACACAAATAGGAAAGGAAGAAGTAAAACTCTAACTTTGCTGATGATATGAAACTATTTCTAGAAAATCCTGAAAAACCCGCAACAAAGATACAAGAACTAATAGAAAAAAAAAAAAAAAAAAAAAAAAAAAAAAAGAACTAATAGACGAGTTCAGCAAAGTGGCAGGATACAAGATTAATATGCAAAAATCAGTACCATTTCTATATACTGCTGATAAGCAATCTGAGAAAGAAATCAGAAAAAAAATTCCATTTATAATAACAACTAGAAGAATCAAATATTTAGGAACAAACTTAACCAAGGACATAAAGACATATATTCAGAAAACTAAAAAACATTGCTAAAGAAAACCAAAGGAGACCTAAATAAATAGAAGGACATTCTGTATTCATGGACTGAAAGACTAAATATCATTAAGATTGTCAGTTCTACCCAAATGGATTTACAATTCAATGCAATCCCAATAAAAATCAATACAACTTTTTTTGCAGGAATGGAAAACCAATTATCAAATTTATTTGGAAGGTTAAGGAGCCATGAATAGCCAAAAATATCTTTTTAAAAAACAAAGTTGGAGGACTCTCACTTCCTGACTTTAATGCATATTACTTAGCTACATGGAAAAAAAATAAAAAAAAACAGTATGATACTGGCATACTGATAGACATATTGACCAATGGAACCAAATAGAGAACTCAGAAACAGATCCTCATATCTATGGTCAAGTGATTTTTGACAAGGCTATTCAAAACAAATGGTGGGCCAGAATAGTCTATTCAACAAATGGTGATGGGAGAACTGAGTATCCATATCCAAAAAAATGAAAGAGCACCCCTATCTCACACCTGACACAAAAATTAATTCAAAATGGATCAAGGACTTAAAATATATATATATAAATATAAAAGCTATAACCATAACACTCCTAGAAGAAAATGTGGGAAAATATCTTCAAGTTCTTGTGGTAAGAGGTGATTTTTTAAACATTATATACAAAGCACAAACATTGAAAGGAAAAAAAAATAGATAAATGGGACCTTCTCAAAACTAAATTCTTTTTGTGGTTCCAATGACTTTGTCAAGAAGTTAAAAGGCAGCCTAGTCAATGGGAGAAAATATTTGGAAACCACATACCAAATAAGAGTTTGCATTCCATGTTATATAAAGAGATCACACAGCTCAATGATAAAAACACAAGCAACTCAATATAAAAATGGACAAAAGATTTGAATAGACATTTTTCCAAAGAGGAAATCCAAATGGCCAAAAAGCACATGAAAAAATGTTCAACATCGCTATTTATTAGGGAAATGCAGATCAAAACTATCATAAGGTACCATTTCACACCAAATAAAATGGGCATTTTTAAAAAAAATAAAAATAAATTAAAAAAATAAACAGAAAACTACAAGTGCTGGAGAGAATGTGGAGAAATAGGAACCCTCCTTCATTCTTGTTGGGAATTTAGAATGGTGTAGCCTCTGTGGAAGAGAGTTTGGCAGTACCTCAAGAAGTTGAATATAGAACTGCTGCATGATCCAGCAATTCCATTACTAGGAATATATCAAGAAGAACTGAAAACAGTGATGCGAATAGACATTAGCACACCGATGTTTATAGCAGCATTATTCACAATTGCCAAAAGATAGAAACAGCCCAAGTGTCCATCAATTGATGAAGGGATAAAGAGCATGTAGTATATACATATGATGGAATACTATTCAGCTGTAAGAAGAAATGAAACGAGATGCATATGACAACATGGATGAACCTTGAAGACATTATGCTGAGTGAAATAAGCCAGACACAAAAGGACTAATACTGTATGGTCTCACTAATATGAACTATATACGATGAGTAAACTCACTGGAGTATAGGTTACTAGGAGATAGAATGTGGGGTGAGAATGGAAATTGATGCTTAACATATGTAGAATTTTTAATAAGGTTTATTGTAAAAGTGTGGAAATGGATAGAGTTGATGTTAACACATAATAGTGAGTATAGCTAACTGATGATTTATAAATGTGATTGTGGCTGAAAGGGGTAGTCTATTGATGTAAACATCAATTGAAAAGAAGCTAAAGAATAATCTATGGACTGTATAACATAGTGATTTCTGTGGTGGATGAAGATTGTGGTTAATAGTATAAATATAAGAATGCTCTTCTTTTACAAAGTTACAAGAATGTGGTGATATATGGGAAAATTACAATTAATGTAAATTATGGATGATAGTTAACAGTAAAATTGTAATATTTTTGCAACAATGGCATAGAAGATATATCAATTCTAAGGGACAACGAGAGGGGTGTAAGGGAATATAGGATTTTTACTTTTGGAGTAATGAAAACGTTGTAAGATTGGCTGAGGTGATGACAGCATAACTCTGTGATGAAAATGAGAGCCATTGAGTATATACTTTGAATAGATTGTACAAAGCATGGGACTGTATAACACAAGGAATCCAGTGGTGGAAGGACTGTGGTTAACAGAACGAATATGAGAACATTCTCTCATAACTATAACAAATATATAATAATAATAATACAGGGTGTTAATAATAGGGTGGGTTTGGGGAAAAATATGCCAAATGTAAGATATGGGCTATAGTTAATAGTAATATTTTGATGATGCTCTTTCATAGTCTGTAACAAATATTTCATAATAATGCAAGTTGGTGGTGGTGGGGTGCTATATGGGAGCCCTATATGATGATATGCAATTGTTTTGTTAGTTCACAACTTTTACTATACACTTATTGTTTATTTATTTGCATGTATGTATGATATACTTCAATAAAATTTTATTTTAAAAAATTGATGTAATTGGCCCCAAAATCTCTTCTTTCACATAAGTCATGTTATGTCTACATCTCTAGAGAAGTACAAATCTCCATCACACAATATTTAGCATCCTGCTCTTTGGATAGTCTAATAAACCAAAGAACATGCTCCCAATGTGATTGGCTGATGTGGGGCATTATTGTATCTTTCAGGTAATGGGTTTCTTTATGTGATTCCTGTCTTCATTCAAAGGTCTCCAGTTTTTATCATTTATTCTTTTTTGCACTTCCTTAAATTTATAAAACCTTTTTCTTTCCTCAAATACATGTGTGCTCTTACAGGACTTCTGAGAAGATGATGCATAGAGATTTGATTCCAAGCTCCAAGGTAATAAGTGTGATTCTTTCAGCTGACATTTTCATGATATTCATGCCAATTGGCATGTTCCCAGTCACAGCTAACATAGAAACTGGCCCCCTGCACCATATTCCAGAACCCAGAAGTCACATCACCTCAAAAAGGACGTTACCCAAAGGCAACACAGGAAAAGCAACGAAGGTATAAGACTTAAATTTGCCAAAAGGACATAATCCTGGGTTCCAATTCCCATATATTCCTTATGTAATTCTCTTCTGGCATAATAAAAATTTCCACCAGGGAGCCTGGTGTGCTCATCCCAGGGTCCAGCCTAGCCTGATAATTCTTCAAGCCTTACCCAAAATGGGTCAACACCCCAGGGAGCCTCCAACATGAAATTGCATTGTTGATAGTTTTCATCCTCCCACTCCTTTCCTAGCATAGCCATCTATAAAAGGATTTGGCAGTGCTCCATGACAAAGTTCTGGCTCTATATTTTAAAGGCAGCCTTTTATTCTTTACAGCTGAATCTATTTCATTTTCTCCTGAACTAGAAATTTGCTGTCATTCCACTAATTTCAGCTCCAAGGCCAGCCCAGTGTCTGAAGCATTCGAGGACTGCACATTGACCTCACGATGTAGTTAATGGCCATAGCACAGTGACATTGTTGGGGCTCAAGATATCAATAGGGGTGAGTGGGGAGTGTTAGGATAAGTGGAATCAGCCCTGCTAGAATAAATATGTTCAGGGGTGGGGTTCTGACATTTTTATTCAGTATCTAGCACTCTCCTACTTGGTTACTCTTATCTAGTTCCATGACTTCAAATATCATCTCACAATATCCAAATAAAAATTTCTAGCACTTATCTCTTCCGTAAACTCTAGACTCATATACTCACCTCTTTGCTTGATGTATACACTTGGACATCTAACAGGTATTTCAAACTTAAAATGAGAAAAACTAAATTCTTGGTTTCCCTAATAATTTTCCAAAATCTGCTTATTTCCCTATCATTTTCTTTTCTGTCAGTGGCAGCTCCATTCTATTACTTTGCTCAGCCCAAGAATTTAGAGAGTCATTCTTGACTTATTTCTTGTTCTCAGATATGATATCCAAACCATGAAGAAATCATGTCAACCACTGCAATATATCTAGAATTTGACCAGTTCTCTACCAACACCAAGTGCAAGCTATCATCACTTCACATAGGGACAATTTCAAGAACCTTTTAATTATTCTTTTTCATTCAATTTTTCCCTCCCTCCTCCACCCTCACAGAAGCTATTCAGACTGTGCCTAGAAAACAGAGTTAAATCTCTAAGACATAGGACCTTGTTGGACAAAGCTCTCTGGTGGATTTGTATCTCATTCAAAATAAAATCTGAAGTTTCCATGGTACCCTATTCACCTCCTATCTCTCTTTCCCCTCCCCCTCTTTACACTCCAGCAGCACTGGCCTCCTTGCTCTTTTCTGTACATACCAGGCATGCTCTTACTCAAGGCTCTTTGCATTTTGCTGTTTCATATTCCAGAAACGCCCAGCTCCAAAATATAACCTGTAATATTTCATTACTTCTGGGTCTTCCCTGACCTCCTACATAAAATTGCCTACCCATGAAGTTATTTTGTACCTTCTCATCATTCTTTATTTCTCTTTCTCCCACTTACTCCATATTTTTTGCTTATGTGTTTATTTTCTGTTACCTCTTATTAGATTGTACTTTAAGTAAAACTCTGCTGATTTGATTCGCTTTTTTTAACCCAAATTCTATGATAATATCCATCCATAATAGACCCTTACTCTATATTTATTGAATTAATAAATGAGAGAATGAGAAAGAGATCCAATGAGGGATCCCTGAGGGAACCATGATGTGCTGGTTTGAAACTGTATGTACCCCAGAAAAGCACGTTCTTAAAGTTAATCCATTCCTGTGGGTGTGGATCCCTTGTAAGTAGGATCTTTTGATGAGACTACTTCAGTTAAGTGTGACCCACCTCATTCAGAATGGGTATTAATCCTCTTAATGGAGACTTTTATACATGGGATGAATACAAGAAATAAAGAGAAAGCCATGTAAGCAAGAAGCTGAACATAATGAAACCCAGAAGAAAAGGGTGAGACCAGCGTATGCCAGCATATGCTTTGCCATATGGCAGAGGAGCCATAGATTGCCAGCAGCCAGTTTTGGGGAAGAAATCATTGTCTTGGTGCCTTGATTTGAATTATTTTTCTCAGCCTCAAAACTGTAAGCTAATAAATTCCCATTGTTAAAAAAAAAAAAATTCCCATTGTTAAAAGCCAACCCATTTTACGGTAGCTGCTTTCAGCAACCTAGCAAACAAAAATACATGATATTTGGGGATTTAGTTAATAATAATGAACAGTTTATAAAGGAAACTGTGTAGTCACCAGAGAACTAGCAAAGAAACTAGAAGAGCTGGTGTCAATGAAGCAAAGGAAAACAAGCTGAAAGAAGTGGTTAGCACTGTAAAATGTTACAGAGGAATTGCCAATGAAGTATGAGGAATTACAGAGAGAGAAAACAGTGAAGAACCAGGGTCAGGGAAGGAGGGGATTGCAAAAAGGACACAGTGATCAGTGATGCTAAATGTTGTTGATGAATAAAACAAGATCAAGACTGAGACATGGCCATTTGGGTTATAAAACAGAAATATCTGTAATCTTAATAAAGGCAGTTTCCATCAGTGGAGCAGAAAATCTGGCTCCAGGGGTCACAATAATGCACAAGGAAAGAGGAAAAGAAAATTATGAGTACAGAAAATTCTTTGGGGAAAATTTTCTGTAAATAGAATGAAGCAGTTGGATTGGGATCACTTGGGACATTTTTTAAAGACAAAAGATATTATGGCATATTTGCATGTAGATGAGAATAATCTTGGAGACAAGGAAAACTGACTATGTAGGAAAAAGAGAGAAGAGCAGAAATAATAATCTGAGTACTACACTTCATTCCCTATTGTCTCCCCAAAGTTATCATTTTTACACTTGTCCCATCTCTGAACACTGTGCCTCTTAATTCACAAAATAATAATTCAAAATAATCCCACTCAAACCTGCCATTCACTTATAATCTGCCTTCTCTCCTTTTATAATAATTGAACAATTGTAAATACTCTATACAATTAGATATGATGGATGTGTAACTCAGTTTATACACTAAGCATATGCAAAGCATGCTAATATTTTCCACTATGTTTCATTTAAAAGAAATGCCATTTCTGACAACTGCATTGATTTCATGACCCACTGCAGCGTCATGGTTTATAAACACCAGTCCAGGGTCTGAGAGTGGAAAATGGGTGACTGATGTGGGTTTAAGACAAGATCTTTGGAGACGAGGTCAAGGATTTGAGAGAACAGGTTAGTAGAACTATACTGAGTAAAGACATATGAAAATCACCAGGAGTTTGGCAGGATTAATGTTAAGACAGAGAAGCTATGAGCTAAGTGCTAAATCTTAAAGAATTGAGAAGTGGCCCAAATGTCTTTGGATGACTTCCACAAGGAGGCATGCCTGGTGGCTGAACCTATTTGTCTGAGTTTCAATGATTGGGTATTCTTACTTTGCATACCACTCCTGGGTGATCTCAACAGCTCATATGAGTTTATCAATTACATATTAAAAGCTTACAAAAATAAATCTTCAGTGGTGCACTCTGCCCTCTGAACCCAGACACACAGCCAGCTACTTAAATGACATATTCTTTGATGTCCCACAAGCCCAGAAATAAAATACATTGAACATTTAAAGACTCTCTCACTCCTTTCTAATTGCTAGAAAAAGAAATCTCAGTATCAATCTTAATTTCTCTCTCATCTCACAATCACAATGTCCTGCTGATATTAGCTCCAATCTATCCTTCAGATCTACCCATTTCTCTCCATCTTCTTGTCATAATTTTACTTCAGGAGGCCAGAATTCCTTGCCTGAGTCTCTGCAGCAGCTTCCTAACTAGTACCTTTGCCTTCTTTCTTCCCTCTAGTTTCCAAACAGAAAATTGGTTAGAGAGGGAAAGATTAGAAGAAGAAGCCACCTATTGGATATTTCTTTTCAAAACATAAAAAAAAATATTTTTTCTGCCTGGTTTTTCAATATTTCCAAATTTAGAGAAATGCCCTATATGTGAGGCTTGGAAAAGGCAGGAATCTACTTCCCACCACAGAAACTAAAGATGGATAGATTTCCACACACACACACACACACACACACACACCCTTCATTATCTAGTACCTTGGGCATGGAACACACCACTTTTGCTTGGCTAATTTGATACCCATACTCAAGAATTTGAATCTGGAGCAAATGATGCAAAAAGACATTTACCTATGGCACTCAGCAATAGCACTGTCAACAGATGGAGTGTCGGCAGATTCAAAGGTGGGAATGGCAGTTTTCTTAGCAATTCCAAGGCCAACAGTGACATACTACACAGATTGTACCAACACATCACCTTGGCCATGGTCCCAGCTGCCTAGACTTCCTTGGGTCCCACATGTTTTTGGAATCTGGTTCCCAGCTATCCTGTTGATTCCGTAAGTATTCTCAAACCTGTATGATAAATTTTCTTCTGCTCAGGCTAGCCAATGCAATGTTAACAGTGCTAGCTATTGCTTAGTGTAAACTCAGACTGACACAGATTAATCAGGGGGTTGTTGCAATGGTTTATGGCAAAAAAGGACAGTGGCCTGAATTAAAACAAGAGTATCATGATGGAGAGCAAGGACAAGGGTAGGAAAGGAGTCAGGAGTTAAACTCCATAGCAGTTTACTAGATATTGGGAGAAAGAGAAGAAAACGTCACAGATGATAGTTTTTAGTGTGGTGAATGAAGTGGTAAGCAGTACTTCCAAACATAACAAAAAATAGAGAAAAAAAATTAAAGGAGTTGAGTGGAGGCAGGGTAATGAGGGTAATTAGTTCCATTTTATAAAAGTTGAATCTGAGACTTCTGTGAGACAGTATAATGGGAGACATAGAGGAGACAGATGGATAAAAGTATGAATCCGTGGGAAAATGTCAAGGATAAAGATAGAGATTTGAGAGTCATCAGGAATTGAAATCATGAGAGGAAATGAGATCACTCTGGAAGAGTTCTTAGCATGGGATGAGTAGGTTGTGGATAGACATCTGGAGAATACCATAATTTGAGAGATGAGCTTAGGAAGAAAAGCCTTGGAAATAAATCACATCATTCTGCACCACAGTTCCTTTCCTGATGAGGAGTATGACTTTAATTACTTTTTCTAGGTTCCTTGAACATGTAGTCCTACTTGAAAGTCATTCTCCTTCTATATGAGCAATGATCCCAAATACTTATTACCTACTTCAAGTTTCTAACTCAAGATTCAGGCCCAACATTCTTTGCTGGCAACCTCTACCTTCAAGGTCTGAAGAATAACAAATCCCTCTGCATTTTAGGTAATTCTGCCAGAGGGCAAATCTATAAAGGTAACACAGTGGAGGGCCTAGCCTGTCGCTAACATACGCACATACATCCTTTATATGTGCAGACTTTCTCCATTTCCCCCCAGCATCATCCTGAGTTTATGGGTCCTTGAGAAAAAGAACCTTATGCTAGTTACCCAATTAGAATCTGCTTGACCCATGAGACCTCAACAGTTCTTCTCTAGGCTTTTTACCTTCCTGTTTGAGAGTTATATAAAACTTATATAAAAGTAATGGGAGAGGGACTTTAAGAAGACCAAGGAAGATAAAAGAGTTTGTGTCAATTGACATCAATGGTAGAAGATTGATAAGAATTGAAATATGTCCACTATTTGACTATTAGTGAGCCATTTATTCCTTGCCAATAGTTATTTCTGTACAGTAATGAGGATAGAAAGCAGAATGCAATGGGTTGTCAAGTAAATGAGAGAAGAAGAATTGGAGATATCAAGCAAACACTACACTTTCAAGAACTGCGGATATGAAGAGAAAAAAAAAAACAAAAAAATGGTAGCTAGAAGGAAATAAAAGCTAAGGGAGGCTTTCTTCTTTCAGGAAGAGATTTGAGCATTTTATAGTTTATCTTTTATGTGACATACATGAAATCCAACTTGAATTGCTGAAACAACAAAGGGAATTTATTGGCTCTTGAAAGTAAAGTGTTCTAGAAGTAGAGTAAGCATCAGGAATGATTTGATAAGAGCTTTGCTTTTGTAGTAAGCACAAATCACTAGAGTCATTGGTGGAGTAGACTTCCTTGAGACCTCATGGTTTCCCCAATTGGAGACTGTTCAGGAGGTGAGGAAAAAGGAGGTTATCAGTGCTGGGAGACAACAACCAAAAGATGATTCTACCACAGTGCAGACCTTTGCATACTCAACTTCCACACAAACCTTTCTTCCCATATACATACTTTCAAAAATTCCAATGCCTATGTGAAATATGCCCTCTCCCTTCACAAATGGGGTCAACTCAAAATCATTTCCAGTTACTGTATTTAGAACAAGCCCAGGATGTCTGCATCAAGTGCACAGTCTTCTCCCTGAGGTAGGGTCCACGTATTCACAGCTAACTGATAAGCTGACCACTCCACAACATCCAGCTTTCGCTAGTAGAGAGAGAACAAGATAATCACAATAAAACCTCCCACTTGAGGAAAAGGAGAATTGAAGTCAACAGTCCTGTCTGCTCACTTCCAGGTGGAACAGTTCCTAGGACAGCTCTCTGAGAGGACTTTGTCCATTTTCCTCTATTGCAGCACCAGAGATAGACAATCCCTTTCTGGGAGCTGACAACTTTAGCAAGCAACCTCTGACAGTGTAAATTTAAGTACCGGGGATAGATCAAAGGGTTGAACAAATACAAGATATTTTTGGCCAGGCTTAGCTGGGTTTTGTGGGCAATACTCCTCCCTCAGGAAATTAAGAAAATTTCTTATCTGTTTCCAGTCCATATTAAGGGCTAGTAGTTGAAGCCATAAATGTTGTGTGTTAGAGTTTTTAAACCCAAAAATGGGCCTGGAAATGAGTTCCCATACACCTAATCCTCAATATAAAGGCTTTCCCCAAAATTATAAGATAAGAAAGGCAAATCTAATGTGCTCCTGGCCACCAGGCTGCATCCCAGGTGTATCGTCAAAATAGGAAAGATTTTATTTTTAATTGGCAGAATGAGATGAGCAGAGAAGCTGGGGAGAAGAGTGGGAAGCCAGGCTTCTCCTGCTCCCTAGTTTTATCTCCTACTAAGTCTCTTCTCTCCCTGCTTTCATGCATGTTAACCTCAGCTTAGGGCCAAGAATTTGGCTTTTCCAATCCTGCTAGTATCCAAATAACAAGATTTCAAGTCATTTTTGATAAACAGTCTTCAGGCACAAGGCATTCCTTAGCAAAATATGTTTTCCTCTTTACTTTGAAGAGGCTTTTTTTTCAAACAAAATATACTGAAGTAGAACAATACTGGACATTAAAAGGTTTCAACACACTTACCCGTCTGATCCTTCTTACATGGACTTTATCCCAAAGCACAACAGGCCATAGTTTAATAAACTTTATAACTGAAAATAAGGAAGACTAACTTTCCAGCACAAGACAGAGATTCTCTTCACAACCTACACCCTTTCTTGGTTCATGTAATTACATACCTCTACTCACAAAACTTTATTTTCTCTTACTGAATTCTGTATCAGTCTTGTTCAATTAAGATTCATTATGTTGCAACAATAAAAGTGGGGGTTTTTTTCCGCATTTTTTTAATCTCATGCATTTGAAAAAGTCCAGAGAGAGTTTCAACTTCAGTCAATTTTTAATCAGGCTCCCTTTCTCTGGCTCTCGCTCTCTGAGCATGGCCTTTATTCTCTGGCTGGTTCCCCTAGAGCAGCAAAAGCTATGCAGACTTCATGTCTGCATCCCACAGACACCCTGGATCCCAACACTATTCTCTGGAATATGATTGGACCTGTGATTGTCACATGACCCCAAGTGAACCAATCACTAAGTTCAGACAGATAACATGAATTGAATGGCCAAGTCTTAGTGACCTTCTTCAGGACTGTATCCAGCCTCTCAAGAGCCAAATGGATTCCCAAACTGAGAGATCAGAAGCTGTGGGAAGTTGTATGAAAACAACAAATTTAGAGGACAATTATGAAATGTCCTCTGCGATATTCAAAAGGGAGATATTGAAGACATACTAAAGCAGGAATTAATCAAAGGAGGAAGACTCTAATTGATTAGGAAGAGGACATAAAATCAATAATAAAAAAAAAATCACACACAAAGAATCAATAGTAAGCGAGAAGATTATCTTTAGGTAAATGAAGGATACCTCATATTACAGCATACTAATTAGTAACCCAGACTTTATGTGACATTAACCTTTACCACTGCCTGCAACTCCAAAGTCAACATGCCCTCCCTGGAAACAGACTTCTTTGGGACTATCTGAATTTTTTATTAAGATAACTGTAGACTCACATGTGATTGTGAAAAACAATACGTTATTTTTCAGTTGTGAAAAATAATGGTAACATTTTGTAAAACTTTAGTAGAATATCACAAACAGGATACTGACATTGACGTTAACACAATGCACAATCTTTTTGAAACCAATTTAAAGATAAAAGAATTGATTGTTGATGATTTAGAAGGGGAAAACCTAAAGGTGAGTTGAGGAAGTTATAGCCTCTATTTCTTTTGAGGGAAAATGGTCATCTCCAGATAGTAAAGTGTAGTGAGAAACATTACATTCAGGAGAAGAGATTGTGGTAAATCACAGGGTAGAAAAATATCAGGATTTTTCAAGAAAATACTTACATACATAGAAGCCCGTATTAAGACACTAATGCCCTTTTATTTGCACTGTGTATGTGTATTGTGCGTTTCTGGTAATAAGCCTGAAAACGTGATAATATAAAGGCAGTTGTGACAGCATTTCAGAGTAGTCTGGATTAAAATAAGGTGACTAAAACAGTGATTCTTTCCAAGTTTCTTTTATGTATAGTTATTTATAAGTACTCTGGCTTGGTAAAAACTTTAACATGTATTTCAAATTCCTTAAAAATAACATTTTTCAGCATCAAAACAAATGCAAACAGTGAGAAAGAGAAACAGAAACTCTCCCATGACTGAGGTTTGGCAAAGTAATTCTTTTCTCAAAAAAAAAAAAAAGTGACAATCTACAAATAACACTTTTCATCCAGTAATGGGATACTGCAGAAAGTTTCGCGTTGCTTTTTTAAAGGATGTGAATGCATTAATAGAACTGTACATTCCACGGTTTCAATAAAACATTTCTTATAAAATATTATTTGTAAATGGCACTTGGACCAAAGCAGTCATAACTGCTTACCAAATTATATAGTCTACCAATTTCCTACCTTTAGAATTAATTTCTAAATTAATTTTATTCATTCAAAAAGTATTTATTGAGATCTACTATATGTCTGACACTGCCCTAGGTTTGGGGGATCTATTGGCAAACAAAACAGACATAGTTCCTCCCCTCATAAAGCTTACATCATAGTTGAGTGTACTGCAGTACAATCAAAACCCAGTACAGCTTAAATATTAAGGTATTGGTCTGTACCTTTTTCTGTTAGAAAAATTCAATGTGACTCTTCCCCACAAGCATACAGGGCTACAGTTTTGACATTAACCAGATTTAGCGCCACCAAAAATGTAAAATTATGCACTTCCTTACTCATTATCTTTACTCAAATACCTTATCTGTACCTTCACATCCATTTCACTACTACCGCAGATCCTAATCATGCCAAGATTACCTGACTTCAGATACAAGATTACCTGAGAAAAGCAAAAACTAATTTTTCAGGACCCTTCTTAGAAATATCACCCTTGTATATACTTACTGTTGTGATGGTAATTCTAGACTGAACTTACCTTGTTTATGGTTATTTCAAAAGTAGGTTCACCCTTGTGTATACTTGCCATTGTGATGGTAACCACTCCACCCTCCCATGTCTGAATCCATAAAAACTCCTGCTCCCCTGATTCAGGGAAGGCAGATTTGAGATACCCTGTCTCCAGTCCTTGGCCATTAATAAACCTGCTTTATCTCATGGCCATTCTGGTGTGGACTCTAATTCATCTGCTCTAGACAAGAACACAGAGGGCCCCTGGGGGCTTTCCTTCAGTATGGAAATAAAGCAAAAATTATGGGGAAAACAAAGCATTTTATCTTAATCTAACTTAGATACCACATGAATTCATACTGCTTTTTAAGACATATATCAATGTTTCAAACTTATTCCCTAAGATTTCAGTGATTTCCAGGAATCCTTAGAAGGTCAGCTCTATGCAGTAGTTTAAATTGAATTCATGAAATCACTCTGTTTTTCCAACACCTTTGGCACAGTATTGAACCAAGGGTGACAGTCAGACTTTTCCTGCATTTTTTTCCCAAAAGTCACTCAAGTCACTTAGGAATGTAGCAGATTTAAATGACAATGGGAGAAGACATTGGAGAGGTTTCACAGCCAAACATAGCACCCATTCACATTAAATACTGCATATACCCTACTAAAAAGTCCTGTGGCTGCCATAAGAGCAGTGAATTTTTTGCCTCCATAGACAATTTTCTCCAATTTAGTACTCTCCCCTAAACACTCTCTCTGACCTCTTCCTCATACTGTTTCTCTCCTTTATCCATCCCTTCTGTATAGCCCCTGATGTTCCTCACTTTCCTCAACCTCTTGCCCAAATTTAGTTATAAGTCTACCTTTGCATAATCGAAATTTACAAAAATCCAACATCATCCCTGCTCCCCTGGAATATGGTTGTGGCTCTAAATAGCAAAATTTCCCCTCCATTATTACATTATGAGATATTCCCACAACAGTTCTGAAGTTAATATGAAATAGTTTCAGCATATTTCCAGGTGAAACAAGTGAAAAATACAGACCATATTACTATAGTGAGGCATTAGATATCTAAGGGCAGAAGCCATGGAGACATCAAATTATCCTCTGGCCAAGAGAGCTAAAAATAAACAAATAGAAGACACTGAAAAACAGTTAAGTAAATTAAATCTTGCCCCCACAATGATCCTTGCCACTCTGTTTGTTTGGGGGTTGCTTTTTGTTTTCGTTTTTGACATTGTGTGCTTCAAGTGAGAAGTGGATTGAGAAAAGCCCCCATCATTCTGACTGGCAATACCTCAGAGGGTAGGAGGTGAAGAAATGACAGCCCGACACCACCTTGGAGGAGGACATGTGCCAGTATAGAAGAAAGATGATGGCAAAAGGAGCAGGCCAGGTAAGATTGGGCTTGGTAGCCAATAACAGAAAACCCAACAAACAATGACTTAAGGAAGTGCTGTGTTTCCACCAATTAACAAAAATACTGTTGTTCTAGGAGCCAGGATGCTTCTATTTTTCTGTTTTGCCATTTTTACCACTTGACTCATCTTCATGGTCACAAAATGGCTGCTGTACATGGCTTTGCCTTTTTATTTGGTAAGAGAAGGACGGAAATCCTCCCCAGAATTTCCTTCTACATTTCACTGCCCAGAACCATGTTACATGGTCAGTCTGGTTTATAAGAGGGGGGATCTCAAGTGTTATTTCTTTTTTCTAGCCTTTATAGGAGAAGATGCCAAGGAGAAAGAGTTTGAAATGGGTAATGAGAACACCACCCTACAATATCTGCAAGAACTAAGATGGTTATGATTTAGAAATTCTTACTGCTTCTATGATCCAAAGAAAGAGGGGTACAGAGAAATGTTAAGATGCTAAGCAGTGAAACAAATTCACCTCAACAAGTAACATGCTTACTCAGGAAGAGTAATTTTTAAAGACCAGTGATTTCAAGTGAGACAAAGGCTTTTTCCAGCTGAAGTTACTTGAGAAATTCCCAGTGTTGATAGAGTGTCTTCCAAATTACTGATATATATGTATAAAGTGTGTATGTTTGTGCATATGTTTGTGCATGTAGGTATGTATATATGAATGTACGTAAGTGTGCATAGAGAGAGAGAAGAAGAGAGAAGAGAGGAGAAAGGAGAAAAAGTTTCACCAAAGTAGAAAATCTTCATTAAACTCTTTCACCCTACTCAGTGAGAAAAGAACCTGAAACTGTTTTCAAATACCTCCAGAAGTACTAGGAAATAAGAGCATGAAATTGGGCTCCTTTCATACAATGGATTAATATTGGCACATGAAAGGATTAATGGATTATGTTTTTACATAAATAATCACATTGCTCTGGCCTACAACAAATTTGGTCACATATTTATTGGTTAAGTAACTTCATAGGAAGAAAAATAGACAGAAATTTTCAGATATATCCAGCAAAATTGATCTGGTTGGTCTAATTAGCATTGGTTGCAAGGATTATATTAACAAGTATTTTAATATAAACTACTTCCAGGTAGTTTGAAAGTTGTCCCTGTTTCAAATATTTAATTTTTATATTTAGATTATATTAGTCCAGGAACCAAAATAAAGTTAGCGGAAGTAGAGATAGATTGTTATATTAAAATATAAGATTTCTGATAGTGTTTTCTGATTTTGAAAGAAATCAACAATGTTCCAACCACTAAAAACATATATTCTACAGGAGAAAGTATTCCAATTTTTCTTAATAAATGTTTCAAAGGCTCTAAATTTGGGCTTGAATATGTTCACATTATTTTTAATAAAGACATATATATATATAAAATAGAAATTCAGAACATATTAACAATGAAGTTCCACATGAATAGTCCAATACAAGGAAACTGGAAAAGAAAATAGTTATAAATGGAATCAATTGTGTTTTTGAGCCTGATCTATCACGTGAAGGGAAGGATTGATTTTCGTAATTATATGAATAGTCTAGGCCTTATAAAAGAAAAAAAAAGTATGCACTCTACTAATTTTCCTTGATTCAGTTGAAAAATAGGAGCATTAAATGGTAATGTCTCAATCAATTTTTAATATTTTTCTATATAGTTTTCCTCAAATTTTCACATGACAATTATGTCCGTGAAATATGTCATTAACATCTTTGAAAATACAAAATTAATTTAATATTTTTTTCCCACCGTGGCTCAAGAGGTTCGGCGTCCGTCTACCATATGGAGAGACCAGGGTTTGATCCCCGGTACCTCCTGGTAAAAAAAATATATATGTATATATATTTTTTTCCCAGCAACTGTAAAAAAATGTGCAAAATATATTAAGAAAAATAACTCCTTAGAAAACTGATCTGTTCAAGTATGTGCAAGACAATACACCATCAATTTAAAACCTACAAATAAAAATAACAAGGAAAATGTATTAAATAATATATATTTCTGTAAATGTTGTTCTTTCATTAAATATTATTTGTATCTATATATATAAAGGTAATTTTAAATGGTAACTAAATGGCTTACATGGCTTAAACTATATAACTTTTATACAAATAATTCATAAATTAAGAAAATTATATTTCTCCATTTATGTGCTTATATATTACATGTGTATAGTTACATGCATATATGCATACACTTGTACAAACATACATATAACAAGTTCAACAATCCCTCTTTATAAAGTTTGACATTACAAAATGAATAGAATTCATAGAAACTATTAATGTATTAGAGAACCAACCATAGAGGCAAATTGTACCAAAACATCAGAACATTGGACTAGTAAAAACCAGCCTCTAGTAAATCTGTAAATATTTAATTTCTCTGCATTCATTCCTTTCGGACAATTTTCTCTTTAGGTATCCATATGTAAAGACCTAGTACATGAAACTAGATTTGGAATAATATTTTTAAATGTTCACTTCCCTTACTCCCTTTCAAAAACCAAAGGACAGCCCCAAAACAGGGATGTAAGAGTTTTAGTTCTAGATTCAAAGGTGACATGCTATTTGGCATTCCTAAGCACAGACTTTGGTATATTCCAGTTTAATTAGGCCAGAAACTAATACTCTGCAGTTCTTAACTGCAGAGAAGTCCACAAATGTGTGAGATGACTTTGAAGTAGAAAGCTGCAACATAATCAATAGGAATCACAAAAATTATAGATCAGGAGGCACACGGGAAAATCGTTAATAATATTTGGCAAGTCCCTGAATAAGCACAATGAGTCCCTGCATTAATAATGCCTATTAAATTCATAGGCATTTGAATTGTTTTACCTATTAATTCAGGAATCAGCAAACTTTCTCTGTAATGGAACAATCAGTAAATATTTTCAGCTTTGTGTAAACAGTAAATATTTTCACACAGTCTCTGTCATTCCATGCAAAAGCAGCCATAGACAACACCAAAATGAGCAGGCATAGAATGTTCCAATGAAGCAAGACAGGCTGGATCTGGCTGCTGGGCTGTAGTTTGCCAAGGTTGGTATCAAATATTTGAATGTAATCATGCACTTTACAGAAAAGGTAGATAGCAATTTCCCATCAATTATATAATAATTCTACTCTAAATATGGTGCTAAATATCTTCCTTTCATTAGCAATACCAAACACCGGACAAAATCAAATGCTCAGTATTAATCTATTTTATGTATGAAAGTTCATATGTATACGATATGGTCTTTAAATTATTAATAGTTCCAGAAAGCATCAACAATAATATTCTTTTAACAAAAGATCCACATGAAACATACCTTGATTATTTCTTCTGATTTACCAATTTCCAAGTAAAACCAATTATAATGATCACTCTCTTATACAACAGAAGTGAATGTAAATTGGTAAATAGAATCTATCTAAAAAAGAAGTGTTTTAAAAATATTCTTAAATCTTAATCTAATAATTTTACTTCTAAGAATCTGTCCTAAGGGAAACATCCCATAATGCTAGCTGTCAAATTCACAGAGATATTTACTGCAGTGTTTATTTCTTCATTCATTCATTAAACACATATTAACTGAGGACTAAGAGCCAGGCCTTGTTCTATGTACTGTATATTGTTTGATGCAGCAGTAAACAAAACAAAGTTTTTCCCTCTATGATTATATACTAGCTTGAGGGAAGGGGGATCAAATAAATAAATTAAATTATAGGGTTAGGTGTTGACATGCTATGGAGAAAATTTTGTAAAAAGTAAACTGGGGAAGGGGTTAGGGGGAGTCTGTGGGAGTACTGAAATGTTAGTGTTGACAGAAAAAGAACTTGAGAAAGGAAAGTTCAGGTAAAGGCCTGAGAAGGTGAAGGAGATTGATGGGTTCAGCAGTGTAGAGGCCACAGACAAAAAAGGAGAACTCAGAGAGGTACCTGGGCGGCAGATCAAATAGCACCTTGACAGCCATCAGCAGGACTTGGATTTAGGTGGGTATAATAAATCCCCCAAGTTAGATAAGCAATATATTAAAGAAGAGTTAATATTTCTTCAAGATGATGGAATATAATGCAGATATTAAACTATATGCTCACGAGTATTTTCTGATGACAATGGAAAATCCTATGATATAATGTCAAGCAAATGAAACTGCATGCAACATTGTAAATGTAATATAACTTCAAATATCTAAGAAAGGCTAAAGAAAATCATGGAAGGAAATTCATTAACTTATAAAATAACAAGTAATAATCATGGATGTTTTGTTTTCACTACTCTTTTTTATATTTCCCAACTTCCCTTCAAAGAACATATAGAACATTCATAACAAGAAAATATTTACAACTCATTTTCTAAAATTAGGTGAATATATAAAAGGGTGAAGTCCAGCAGTAACCATCTCTACACAGCCATGTTTCAAGAAAAACTGTCACTTTGTAGCCTTGGTCTTCACTACTCTGGCTTCACTCCTGATATTACACAAGTTTCTATGCTAACATTTCAAGTATGTGGAGGAATAGCTGAGAAAAAGTTTGGAACAAAGTTCTTGGCACAGCTAGCTATTTGGTGCTCGAGGCAAGCATAGGCTTAATTCTAGACTGGAGTATAGATAACTTCCTTCACAGTGTTTAGAGAAAGCAAACTTCCTGGCATTAAGCTGCTTATTTTTCCAAATCTATTGCATTTGCTATGAGAGACAGTATAGAATCTGGCACACACTCAGGGATGAGGCTTCCAATAAGACCAAAACCTACAGATTTGCTGAGTACACTTGCACAATATATCTTATCTTTCTCTGTTTCAGTGTCTTGATCTCTGAAAT
This sequence comes from Tolypeutes matacus, assembly GCA_026826555.1. Lineage (NCBI taxonomy): Eukaryota > Metazoa > Chordata > Mammalia > Cingulata > Chlamyphoridae > Tolypeutes > Tolypeutes matacus. The sequence continues at coordinate 25,781,942 of JAKSZT010054334.1, forward strand.
GGAGAGGGTAAGGAGAGGGGCAATAGAGGAAGGAAATGTATTGAGCAATGTTCCATCTATTTGCAGATATTGCAAATCTAGGTTATGTTAATATCACCTCAAGTTCAGTTTAGTAATAGATCTTGAAAGCAAACCCTCCCAAAGTGTAGGAAATAGTGTGGCTGAAGAAAAATTCAGTCATTTGTTTAAAAACAAAAAAGTTTGATGAAAGCTAGTGAAGAAAAAAGCACATAAATCTAGTACATAGGGACATAGGCTTATAAGATGTCACATCAGCAATGTTTACATTAGGATGGACATGGTAATCTCAGGGAGACTTGGTGTAAGAAAGAGCAGAAACCAGGCCAGGGATACAACATGATAGCAGACTCCAATTCTTAGTGTCTTTCCAGGGACACACATACACAAACAAGGTTTAATGAATTCAGTGGTATTTTTCACCTCCTATGAAGCAATGTAACTTTAGGTTTTGTTGAGCTCCTTCCATTTTCCTGGAAACCACAAATTCAGGGCTGCAATATATGCAGAATTTCAGGACATGCAGAATACAAGAACACAGAAGGAAATTCCTCCTGTAAAATATACAAAACTAGTGTCAACTTCAAGACTGAAGAAAATGAGTTCTCAACATATCAATATCTGTAAGTCTCATCATCCAGCTTGGAAGGTGATAAGTGAACCTCCATAAACCCAAAGAAAGAAAGAATCTCTTCATATGTCTATGTAAAGAGAAGTGCCTCTTAGTCAATGAATAAGCATTCAAGAGCCAAAAACCAATCTCTCTCTCTCTCTCTCTCTCTCTCTCTCTCTCTCTCTAGCCATTAGCATAGCCAAAATACCAGTGCCTACTATAAAAATTGAATGATGTTCAAATATAAACTGAGTTGTCACAGAGGATTTAGGAAAAGCAAATTGGGAGGTTCCTTTTTTTTTATCCAGCTCTGGAGAAAACTGGAATTTAAAATAAATAAATAAATAATTTCAATTGAGCACAAACTAGTGGCTCTAAATCTTTTTCAGCCTGGGCTAAATTGTCCTCAATGGCTCGACTGGGAAAGGATCCACTTCCAAGTTCCTTCAGGTTGTTGACAGGCTCTAGCTTTAAGATTCACGGCAGCTTGCATCTTCAAAGCCAATTTCACAGAGAAAGAGAGAAACTACAGCAAGACAGATGATACAAATTTCTGTAATTGTGTATAAGTAACACTGTATATCCCATCACTTTTGCTGCTTCCCATTGGTTAGAGGCAAGTTTCAGGTCTTGCCCACACTCAAGGGGAGGATATACAAAGGCATGAATACCAGGAGATGGTGATCATGGAAGCCCCTTTAAATTCTGTCACCACAGTCTGCCCTGTGACTCCCAATGTTTCAAAACTCTCCAAAATACAAAATATATCCACCCACACCCACCCCCCATCCCAGGTTCATAAGAATCTCATCCCATTTTGGAATCAGCTCAAGGTCCAAAATCTCATCATCTATATCAGGTCCAGGTACAGTTGCGGCTCCTAGGTATACTTTTAAGTACAGCTTTTGGGGCACAATTCCTCTTTTGGACATGTGAAACTAAAGTGATAAATCATCTAACTCCACAATGGTGGGGCAGGTATAGGATAATAGGTATAAACATTCATATTCAAAAAGACTAGAAATGGATGATAAAAAGAAACCACTGATCCATAGCAGTTCTGAAATCTAGCCAGGCAAATGTTAGGAGTTCCTTTATTGGTTTTCAAGGCCTAGGAATAACTTCATCAAGAAGACTGTTCTCTCTCTCTTTCTCTCTTTCTTATAGGTTTCTATTTTATATATAACCTAATATGGATCCACCTTTTGACCTCTTGATTCTTCTTCCTTTTTCATGAAATGTATCACATGTTTGCAGCTGAGTAATTTTATCAGCTTGCTTCCTGCAAGTGAAATTTTGGTCTCTGACAGCCTCTTTTCATTTTGTACTATTTCTGTCCATTTTGTTCCAAGCTGAAGAACTTTGTGGCTCTCTCATAGATTTCAACTATTTTTATCTATTAGATAAAAGTTACACCCACAGATCTTTAAGAGATAAGTACCTCTCTACCTTTGCTTCCTGCTGATTTGACTTAAGGACAACACCCTAAGCTTTCTAGAGGTTTTATGGTTTGAAGAAGAGGAATCTGTGAGTCACATTCTTAATCTCTTGAAAAGGCCCTTTGTGTAATTGAAAATTCTGTCCTTTTGATCTTTCTCAGGTCTTAGCAAAAGGTTGTACTGTCACACCCTCAGAATTTTCTCTAAAGTATGTATCTGACACTGCTCAGAGGGGATATCTTAATTTAGTAGTTTTTGCCACCTATGAAGGCTAGGAATTTTAACATCATCAAATCCTATTTCCTTTTCTTAAGAGCTTTTCCCTCTATCTTTGTCCTCTCACATTTTACTATAAACAGCAAGAAGAAACTACATGGCTCCTTTAATACTTTGCTTGGAAATGTCCTTAGCAATATAAGTAAGTTCATCATTTACAAGATTTGTTAACAGCAAGAGACAATTTTGCTAAGTTTTCTGCCACTACATAGCAAGGATACCCCCTCCTCCAGTTGCTAATGTGTTCCATTATTCCATCAGAGTCTTCACTGGGCAGTGTCTTCCAACCCTAGATTTCTACTAGCAGTCCATTCGAGGAAATTTAGGCTTTCTCAGTTATACTCCAAAATTCTTCCAACTTCTACTTTCTGGTTCCAAAGCCACTCCTACATTTTAGTTATTTATTACAGTAAAACTCCAAATCTGTTGATCTACATGGAAAAAGAAAAAAAAAAAAGGAAATGTACAAACCATTTACAACATGAAAAGTCATAGACAGTTTTCCAAGGTGCCAAAGCAGAAGCAAATTCCCTGATTTATTAAAGTAGGATGATTCCAGGATAGTTAATATGTTATCTCCTAAAGGTAATTAAAAGAAATTAAATCATAAATCAGATGTTGGAATGTTTCTTCCAATATGTGACCACATTCTATATCATGCAAAAATGTAATCAAATCTTACCAAGGAAACTAGTGTTGATGTTGATGATGTGTGATTGGCACTCAATTCAATGTCACTCTGACCAAAATTTTACTTCCTTTCCAGGGAAATTACTTATTAGATATTTCAAAGCAAAAATATCAAACTTCTTTGGCCACATTTAAGCCATACTCAGTACTTAAATTGCCATGTGACAGATAGTGCTTAACCACTCTAAACTGTAGATTAAAGTCTTTACAAAAAGAGTCATCTACTTCTAAGGGAAGAAATAACAGTTTCTGAGTTGAGTGTGGATTTGGTTTCTAGCACTCCCAGCCTAGTCACACTACCCCACAATCCATGTCAGCTTCAACTAAAGTATTGGCTCCTGACAATAAGTATTTTCCAAAATGTATTCTTCTGGATACAATTAAGTAGTAGCTTACAACTATAAAATCATCAGTGCTGTCACACTACAGTTCAAAACATTCTGATTAAGCCATCATTAATTGAGTCCGAAAATATTCTTCTTACCACTAAAATAAAATTACCACTAAAAATGTCATCACAAAATACTGACAATGAAACACTGAACACTTTGAAAAGAAAATGTGAAGGTGATAGTGATGCCAATGTTTCTGTTGATTATCATAACCAGCTTTGATGCCTGTAAAATGTGTATTTGGTCTTAAATTCAACACACTGAAATGAAGCATTCATGCTCTATTGTCAATTTGTGTTTTGGAAGACTTATTTAGAGTTTACTGAGCAAGTGGATGCTATGCTTAAGAATTTGGATTTTCTTTAATAGGAACAGTAAAGGCTTTTTATAACATCAAATATAAGAAATAAATTATTCATGAATTAAAAATATATATGTAACTTTATATCATTGCATCTAACATGTAATTGATGGTAGAAAAACATCATTATACTATACACCACAAAGAAAAAAATAAATTGATAACATTAGCTCCGAACTACTTTGCATTCAAAGGTTTCTTTTCTTTTTTTAAAAAAACAATTTATTGAAGTATATCATTCATACATGAGCATACATAAACTGTAAGTGTTCAGCAAACATTGTGAACTTACAAAACAAACATGCATAACATCATACAGGGCTCCCACACATCAACCCACCACAATATTTTGCATTGTTACAAAACATTTGTTAACAAATTATGAAAGAGCATCGTCAAAGTATTACTACTAACTATAGTCTGTATCTTACTCCCCTATATATTTTTTTAAAGATTTATTTATTTACTTTCATCCATTTTTACCGCCCCCCCCCAGGTTTTGCTGTTTTTGTGTCCATTTGCTTTTTTTTTTTTTTAACTTTATTTTGTACATTTAATAATTGAAAACATAAGCAATAAAAAACTAAAAAGTAAACACAGACGAATAAATATATACATTTCTCAATTAAATGTAATGGATACATGTAAATTTTTTTGTGTTTTTTTTGTTTGTTTGCTTGTTTTTTTGTGTGTGTGAATCAAACAATATACCATTTGCTGGGCAACTCTCTGTGTCCGTTTTCTGCTCTTTCTTCTCATCCTTCTCCTCCTATCTTCACTGGGATTCGATCATTGGAAACTCCAATGTGGGAGAGAGTCATCCTACCACCTGCACCACCTTAGTTCCATGTTTTTTGGCATGTCTCATCTTGGCTTTCCCTTGTGTCACCCTCCTGTTATGTCATCATCATGCTGCGTGGCTCACGGGGCCTGATGGCACACCCACGCAGGAGGCCTGGTGGCCCACATGCCTTCTACATTTTTCTTTTTTTTAATTTTTACCAGGAGGTCCCAGGGATCAAACCCAGGTCCCTCCATATGGGAGACGGACGCCCAACCACTTGAGTCTCATCCATTCCCCTGCTATATCTCTTAAGGTTGACCAAAGATACTTAGAGTTACAGTCTTTTCCCCATACAGGCTGGTCACATAATAAATCAGGCTAAGTTTATCACCAACATTCTAAAAACCAGACCTAGGGAGAAAAACTAGGTCTGGGGACACATGCATTGTTTGTAATATAGCAAATTTTTAGCCTACCCTGATTATCACAAAATCAGGACAGCAAGAATATTAGCATCAAAGGTTTCTTTTCTAAATCAGTTTGTCCCCCCTTAGGAGGTACCAGGGATTGAACCCGAGACCTCGTACATGGGAAGCAGAAACTTAACTACTGAGCTACATCTGCTCCCCCTAAATCACATTTTGATTGAGCATCACTAATGTCTAACTTTCCACACAATACTCTCCTTTGCAACATCAAGGTTGGTGGCATTCCTTAAAAAACCAATCTACCATTATCACAAGGAATTTCTCCTTTGACACTGACCACCATAGTGTAAATTTTCGTGCTGACTTTATGGAGTTTCTAAGAGAGGGTTTTCAGACCCATTTCACACAGGTAATTAAAGCTGTTTCATGACCACAACCTGGAAGACAGCAATTTGTAAGATTGTTCCATCATTGGAAAAAGACTGACTTCAGCAATATTAAAATTTTTTTTAAAAAGTGCATTTTAAAATTGATGAAATATGGAAAATACATTTCCTTATTAGACACAATCATCACATTTAGGAAACATATAAGATTGGTCCCAAAGTGGTATTTTATAGCTAATTAGTAAATGCATAAAAATAAAGGGAAATAATGAATGTTATATCATAAATATAATCCTTTCACTGAAGGATTTCCAAGTTTCAGTTCATAAAAAGTTTCATGTTTCAAATGAGACCTATTTCAAATGTCAGGTAATAACAGTATAATTCAGATGACTGCACATATTACAAATGAACAAATTTGCTTACAACATATATTGCCAGTAACAATTTTGTCACAGAAGTAAAACAGGTAAAAATTTAGATCGGTACCCATCCTGTGGAAAACACATTTGATTCTAAAACATTTATTTTAAAGATTTGATTTTTCATCAATGCTATATTCATTCTTTTATTATTATTATTATTATTTATTTATTTTTTACCAGGAGGTCCCAGGGATCAAACCTAGGTCCCTCCATATGGGAGACGGATGCCCAACCATTTGAGCCACATCTGACTATATTCATTCTTAAAAAGACTTTTAGCATCATAGATAAGCCATGAATCTGCAAGCACTTTTCTAATGGAAAGAGTTTAATAATGGGATGTTTTTATCCCAGTAACACTATTTCAAACTTACATTTACTGTATTTAATACCAATCTTCTGACCAAGCTATTTCTTTAAATCTACTTTTAGGTAACTTGAGAAAACTTCTAAATGTTAATAATCCATAGGATTTATTGTAAGTTTCACTTTACACACCTCTTTGACATACATTATAAATGTCAGAGCCCACAAACTACTGCACATACCCTGTTTTTGTTTTTATTGGAAGATGGCCACACCCATTTATTTACATATTGTCCACAATAGCTTTCCCACTTCAAAAGCAGAGTTGAGTGGTTGTCATAGAGAATGTAAGCCCACAAAGCTGAAAATACTTGTGATCTAGACTTTTACAGAAAAGGTTGTAGACACCTGCTCTGAAGCAAGGTGGCATTTTTATCAACCCCTTCTTACTCTATACACTACAGCTCACCTTCAGGTCAATTTGTTTCCAATTTAATAATGAGAAAAATTAGACTATCATTTAATGGTAATGTATTGTAAGTAATATTTCCCCATTGGGTAATACATGGAGGGAAAAAAAATTCAAATGTTCCTTAGAGTGGAAGGGGAGCTTAACCTCAATACAATTATAAAATTTTCCTGTGCTCAGATATCAGATCAAGAACTATAAACACCATTTCCTATGCAATACCATTGACTTTCCAGTGTTACAACTAAGATCTACTTGTATTTACATCTACTGTATTTTCAGTGGAGAATTTCAAGCCATTCCATACCCAAATATCAAATACTATTTTCAAGTGGATAAACCAAAGAACAGAGACAGAAATTTCTAGTGACTCTTATTTTTGTCTGCTCGGCCTTCCTTCTCTTCTTTTGGATACATGGCCCATGCTTTTTACCTGATAGTCTGGATTAGTTTCTGGCTGTTAAAATAAATATCATACAATGGAGTGGCTGAAACAATGAGAATTTATTGGCTACAGTTTTAAGGGTAGGGTGAGTCCAAATTCCAGACATCAGCAAGGTGATGCTTTCTTCCCCAAAGACTGTGGTGTGGTATTCTGGGGCGGGTTCCTGGCAATCATTTGGTCCTTGGCTTTTCTGTCACATGGTGTTTTCATTTCCTGGGCTGCTCAAGCAATTACCATACAATGGGCTGGTATAATCAAAGGGAATTTATTAGCTCACAGTGCTGAGGCTAAGAGAAAATCCAAATCAAGGCATCATTGAGGTGATGCTTTCTTCTCAAAGGCTCACATTCTGGGGCTGGCTGCTGGCGAACCTTGGTCCTTTGTTCCTCTGTCCATGGCAAGGCACATGGCAGCCTCTCCTGTACTCTCAGTTCTTTTCTGGGTTCCATTGAATTTCATCTTCTTGCTTCTCATTGCTTTCTTCCTTTCTGTCTGAATTTCATTCTGCTTATAAAGGACTCCAGTAATAGAATTAAGACCCATCCTGACTGAGTTGGGCCACATCTTAATTGAAGTAACCTCATCAAAAGGTCCTACTTACAATTAGCTTGCATCCTCAGTAATGAGTTAGATTTAAAAACATGTTTTCTGGGGCATATAGACTTCTAAACCATCACACGTGGCACTGCATATTGCGGCACCTTTTCCTTCTCCTCCAAGTTCTGTTGGCTTCCAGCTTCTTGCTCTTCCTGTGGCATTCTCTCTCATGTCCATTTGGCTTTACTTATAAGGACTTCAGCCATATTGGATTAAGGTCCACCCTCATTCAATTTGAGTACACCTTAACCAATAGCATCTTTCAAGGTCCTATTTACAAATGAGTTCACACCCATAGGACTACGGATTGGGACCTAAATATGCATTTTGTGGGGGACATGATTCAATCCCATTATGATCAGAGATGGGTTCATAACTTAGATGAGGCCAGTGATAAATGCCTCATCTCAATGTCCAAAGTAATTGGTCCAAGAAGAGGGAATTTCCCAAGCCAAGCAAACCTCAGTACTTCTGTGAGGTAATCTGAAGTTTGAGGCAAGAGTAATTCTTTCATCTCTTTGATCTCAGAGATGTAACTGAGGCTGAAAATTTCATTAGCCACTTTCTAGCTATGGTTCCAGGTGAACCAGAAAAAAGAAGGCCAAGCCAAAGAAAAAGCAGAGATGAGAGGAAGAAAGAGAATCCAGATAAGGACCTAAGTCCCTGGTTCCAGTCATCCTTAAAAATAGTCCCATACATTCCCTTCTTATAGTTTAGATAGGGCATTCCTTCAGCTAGCTCAAGCTCTGTTACTTGCAACCAAGATTCTTAACTTATAGGGCCAGACAATCTTCAGCAAAGGCAGCAACCAGTTCTAACTTTGTGAATGCTGACACATCTATGCTTTAAGAGGCAATAATGGCAACAAAACCTGAATAGCATTGTTGTTTTCTTTTAGACTCTGTCCTTCCCTTCCCTTAGTTTCAGTTAGGGAATGAAAAAAAATAAAATTGAAAACAGAAGGAAAGTATTGGCAAAACAACAATTCTTAGCCCAATTTAACATCTAGTAATTTGATCTGCTAATCACTGGTCAAAATAGATTAACTCTTATCGTACAGCCTTCTCCTCCATTGAATTTTCCAATCTTTCTGGCTCTGCTTCACTTCTCATAAATTTTTTTTTCATTTATTTTTTTATTAGAGATATTGTAGAAAGCATGCAGAAAATAGAGTTTTCTCATTAACATTTTGCATTAGTAAGATATATTTGTTACAAGTGATGAAGCAGTATTGTTAAAGTTATACAGTTAAGGGAGGCGGCTGTGGCTCAATCAGTAGGGCTCCCGTTTGCCATGTGGGAGGCCCCGGGTTCGGTTCCCGGGGCCTCCTGGTGAGGGCAAGCCTGCCCGCACGGCGTGGTTAGCTGATCCAGCGAGCACAAGCAGCAAGGGGGGGATAAATGAATAAATAAATAAAAATCTAAAAAAAAAAAAAAAAGTTATACAGTTAACTCTAGTTCATTGTTTACATTAATTTTTTAAGTCCAAAAGTTTAAAAGGTAATTCATGCCAGGCCTACTATAAGCATTTAGCTTGAATATCAAATTCATTTATATGCTGTTAGATATAAGAAGAGAAAAACCTCCTTCACTCATGAGTAAGGTAAAACTGTAGAGCAAGACAAAAGGTAATATACATAAAAGCCAAAATTTTAAGTTGGTCAATATTCTCCTGCTGTGTGCATCTGATATTTTGCCTCTGAGAATTGAACTTATTAGCAGTCTTAAAGTAAAAAAGACAGGATATTTTTCAACAAGGGCCTCTGCTTTGCCAAGCATCCCAGAGTTTCTCTCCAAGGACTTGAAAAGAAAGGAAAGAATGAAGAACGGAAACCATAAAGCATGCGGTAAGGCTATCATCTAATTACTGAATGAATGGCACAGTTGTTTTGTGTGATTGCACTAAGCGAGTTATCCACTGCTAGCTTCATTGACAAAAAGGGAATCTACACAAATTATAGGGAAATTCAAGCACTAAAGGAATGTTTTGGTTCAGAGGTTTGCAACGACTATTGGCTTTGGTTTTTGGCAAAGTCTGCCTTTGCCTTATGAACTCGGCTTTGCTGGGTCAGCCCGAAGCATTCCCAAAAGCCTAGAAGAGGACAAACTTCCTTGTCATCTGTATCCCATCAATAAATTAAAGTGATGTTCTCCAGCTCGTGTTTGTTTCTTGGCAGGCTAATCTACAATCAGAAAAAGAAAAGCCTTTCATTTGCGACTCCAGCTAAGGAAGGAAGCTTTTGTATGTGGATTCACCGGAGACCAAAATATTAAAAAGTGGAAGAGGAAAACCATATGTTGCAGTTTTCTCAAGCAAGCAGCTCAAAGTCCTGGTTAAAGAAATGCTTTAGTTTGTTATGCAGAAAAGAGGCTATACTAATAACAATAATGATACCACTGAATGCTATAAATATTGACCTTGCAAGTGGTGCTCTGTTTTCTCAGATTATTTTTATATCAGAAAAAACCTACAAATTAGCTATTTCAAAGAAACCTAAGCTGGTCAAACGTTCCAGCATAATACTGTCAGATTTACACTTCAATTAGCAAGGAAGTGAGAGATCACAGAATTATAACCAGTAGAATGGAGGATAATTTTCATAAACCCATGGCTCCCTCTTTTATACATAGCAGTCACAAAGTAGTTTGATACTTTATACTTGCAGTAATGGAGTCCAGAGTAATGTAGGATGTGGGAAAGAGTCACCGTAGTGATTCAGCTATTTTATGTAATCTGAACCGTATTTCTTAGTCTATTAAATATGTACTTTTAAGAAGTTCTTCTTGTCTCTCTTGACTGTTGAAGGGTTACAGTTGCCCTTGTTCATTTGTGAACAAGTATACTGGTGGGGTCTTCTTCCAGCTACCTATAAGGGGTCTTAGCCTGACTACATTTGTGCTTGGCTTCCTTTTTATCTCTTTGAAGCCGCCAAGCAGTAGATCCTACTTTAACACCGGTGTCATTTTGAATAATAATGAACGCGATTCTAGCCTGAGATTTCAGTACCTTCTGACTTCATGTACCAGTGGTTCAGTTCCTTATAGAAGAGAATTGATTTATTTTTCTTTTGTGGTAAGAGTCACTTATAAAGATCAGCAGCAGAGCAAGTACAAGGAATACAATTTGTAAGAATGCTGGATAAAATATTGGTAAAGTGGTTATGTCAGGCAGAAATCTGGAACAGGCTTTTGCTACTCAGTAGATAGGTGAACGTGTACTTACCTAGTTTACTGGAGGGACCAACCCACATATCAGAGGATTTTGCAACTAGTTCTAGCCTTATTTGATAGTGGATAACACAATCTCCAGAGCCAGGCTGCCTAGATTTGAATCTTGACTCTACTACTTACTAGTTGTATAACTTGGGCTAGTTACTTTACTTCTCTGAGCCTCAGCTTCCTCATCTTAAAATGGGGATAAAACTAATACTTACCTAATAGGATTGTTATAAGGATTAAATAAGTTAACATGCCTGGCACATAATAATCACTATTTAAATGTTCAATAAAATAAATTATTCTCCTACTGACAATAAAGATCAGACCTTAGCCTTTCTATGTTCAGTTATTATGTTTGTAAAGAGAGGTAATAACCAGCACTCCTTACATCATGGAGGTCTCCAATGAGTAAATTACCTTATCTTTTGACCCATTCTGGCTTCCAGATACAGGAAATGTGTTATCTAAAGATGAGGCTCTAAATATTTCTGGCAAAACAAAACAACAACAATAACAAACTTGCCCTCCATTGCTCCAGGCATTGAGCGAAGGACTGCCAATGGCACTTAGAGTGGAATTTAAAGTGGTAGTGATAACATTCCATCAGGGTCTGATTGTGGACAATTGAGTAATGTTTTCCACTGAAGAGAGTGACTTGAGAAATTCTCCATTAGAGGAACAAAGAAATTTTCTCTTAATTTTAATCCCCCTGAAGAATCCTTTGTCTCTTTTCTGTGGCATATCAAGCAGGAGGGAGAAATGAAGAGCACTTGAAAGAGAGTCACTTAAAAAGTTAGTAGCAGTTCAAGAGTGAGGAATTCAGTTTGTGACTTTGGACAGATTATTTCTTTTTGAAAGAAAATTGCTTTGTAAATAAAAGAAATCTTTCCTTTAGCTCTGCTTTATTAATTTTTTTTATTATCTTCCATCACAGTTCTCTGCTATTAGTCATTTAACAGCAATGAAGAGTTTATTTCTCTTAGAAAATCTCTCATAATCAAAGAATAGACACACATAATTTCCATTCAAAACTTTTTTTTTCTTAACCCTCATGTTTGAAATAGTTCTTAACACATATTCCAATTCAACCCATTGAAATTTGGCATGCATAACAGAGTAAATGCCCTGTATACTTTCCCCTCCAAGAACAAGAAAACACACCATTTCTGGATAACTCTGATTATCATAAAAATCTTCCCTGGCATTAATGGGTAAAACCTTGGTAAGAGAGGGAGGGAGAGAGAGAGAGAGAGAGAGAGAGAGAGAGAGAGAGAGAGAGAGAGAGAAAGAGAGAGAGAGACCTCACATTATATACAAAAATATTTTGTTGAATCAAATTGTGCCTTCTTTTTATAAATCCATTCAAATCATAGAAAACTAGAAGAGAAATTAAAATTTACCATATCTTTGAAGAGATAATGACTTTTAATGTTTAAATATAATAGAAACAAACAAACAAAAAAGTTAGAATTCACAACACAGAAAGGTAAACTTTCTAGGCAACAACAAAACAACTAAAATGATAAGGCAAACAGCTAAATGGCCAAAAATATGGATAAGCAATTAACATAAAAGGATTTACAAATATGGAGGAAATCTCAGGGAAGAGGTGGAGTGGGGACCTCCAGGACTCAATCTTTCCTCCAAAACATCTATTAGACAGGCAGAAACTGTCTGAAATATCTCTTTTGGGACTCTGAAGACCAGAAGAATACTGTACAGTATCCAAGGAAGAGCAGGAGGAAGAGGCTGATAAGCTGTGGTAAAGAACAATAAATAGCTCTCTCCCTGTGGTGACTGCCAGTGCTCATCCTTCACTCTCATGGTAGGGCACGTTGGGGTCCAGTCCCTGGCTAGCTGATGCTGACAGAAAGGAACATAAAAATCCTCTTCTCCAAGAACAGGAGTAGCCACAACTGAACACTGATCACAGCTTTTGATTAGCAAATTTGGATCTCTGGGTCCTGCTCTGAGCTACTATTTCAACCCACCTTGAACAAAGGCAGTGGCAACCATTCTTTCAACACTGACCCAGATATGGAAGGGGGTGCATTGGAGATTTAAAAACCAGTGCCTCCTCAGAGTTGCAGGAATAAGTTCTCTGAAAGGCAGCATCTGCAAGCAGGCCAGGAAAGCACAGTATACTGTGTAGACTATATATTTTTATTTTATTTTTTTTTAATTTTATTTATTTATTTATTTTTTACCAGGAGGTCCCAGGGATCGAACCCAGGTCCCTCCATATGGGAGACGGATACCCAACCATTTGAGCCACATCCACCCCCCTGTGTAGACTATATAACTTCCCCTTCAAGAACAAGAAAACACACCATCTCTGGAAAACTCCAATTATCATAAAAATCTTCCCTTACATTAATGACTAAAAACTTGCTGAGAGAGGGAGAGAGGGAGAGAGAGAGAGAGAGAGAGAGAGAGAGAGAGAGAGAGAGAGACCTCACATTATATACAAAAATATTTTATTGAGAGAGATACCTCACATTATATACAAAAATATTTTGTTGAATCAAATTGTGCCATATCTTTGGAGAGGTAATGACTTTTAATGTTTAAATATACATCAAAGAGGTTTCTGGCATCCTTCCTGATCCACTCCCCAGGGCATTTTGAAGCTGATTTAAGCCCTGGTCATGGGTCTCTGGCCTTGTTCTGGCTGAGAAATACTGACTTGGGAAAGTCCTCTCCCTGGAGAGAACCTCATTCCAGAATTTGTCCTCCAGGTAAAAGCAGCTAGAGACAATGAAAGGAGTATAAAAAAGCTACAGAGGAAAAACAAACATAGTGTGGGAACCCCGCTCCCCTCCCTCCAGTCTTCAGCACAGCAGCCTGCATGACCTAGGCATAAGTTAAAGGTTAACAAACCTTCCCAGAAGGAAGAGAATGTATAGATGACAACTTTCCCCAGAGAGAAAGGGATGTATAGGTGTTATCATAAACTATGATCTTCCCAAAGCAATAAACATCCTTGGTAAATGTTCTTAAGAGCTTAGTGAAAACATCATCACACCCCATGTGTATGCTTCACATGATCCTAGCAGGAATTCTGTTCTCAAGCCCTATGGAATGTCCTTGTTATCACCCTTATGGAATGTCCTTGTTCTGAGACCCCTTATATCACCCCTCATTTTTCCTATATCTTTGCAGGGCACTAACTTCATTCATTCTTTGACTGGCTGCTATCAAAGTTTCTCTTCTGTCCATAAGTCCCAAAAAAGCTTATGCCTGACTAAATGCCAGGTGTGTTCTTTGGTCTTGCAGCTTCACCAACTCATGTCCTTCAGGAGCTGGATTGTAACAAACAGAACAGATAAGATTCCCTGAGAAGGAACAAAGGAAAGGAAGCTTTCTCTTGGAGAAGAAACAATTGTACATAAGTTTTAGCCAGAACAGGTAAGCAAGAAAAACATATAAAAGGCATCCAAACTGAAAAGGAAGAAGAAAAAGGCTTACTATTTGCAGATGACACAATTCTATAAATGAAAAGTCCCAAAAAATCTACAACAAAACTACTAGAGCTAATAAAAAAGTTCAGCAAAGTGGTGGGATACAAGATTAATATGTTAAAGTCAATAGTGTTTCTACATGCTAGGAATGAGCAATCTGAGGAGGAAGTTAGGGGAAAATTTTTTTCATTTATAATAGAGACTAAAAGAATCAAAGATTTAGGAATAAACTTAACCAAGGATAGAAAAGAATAAAACATTGCTAAAAGAAGACCTAAATAAGTGGAAGGGCATTCTATGTTCATGGACTAGGAGACTAAATATCATTAAGATGTCAATTCTACTCAAAATGATTTACAGATTCAATGCAATCCCAATAAAAATTCCAACAGCTTTTTTTGCAGAAATGGAAAAGCCAATAATCAAATGTATCTGGAAGGGTAAGGAGCCCTGAATAGCCAAAAACATTTGAGGAAGAAGAACAAAGTTGGAAGACTCATACTACCTGACTTTAAAGCATATTACTTAGCTAGAGTGGTAAAAACAGCATGGTACTGGAAGAAAGATAGATATATAGACCAATCAAATTGAATTAAGGGTTCCAAAATAGACCCTCATATTTATGGCCAATTGACTTTTGGCAAGGCATTCAAGTCCACCCAGGTGGGTCAGAACAGTCTATTTAACAAATTGTGCTGGGAAAACTAGATATCCATATCCAAAAGAAAGAAGGATGACCTCCATATCACACCTTATACAGAAATTAACTCACAATGAATCAAGGACCTAAATACAAAAGCTACAACCATAAAACTCCTAGAAAAAAATGTAGGGAAACATTTTCAAGTTCTTGCAGTAGGATGTGGTTTCTTAAATGTTATATCCAAAGCACAAGCATTGAAAGGAAAAAATAGATAAACGGGATGTTATCAAAATTAAATTCTTTTTGTGGTTCCAATGACTTTGTCAAGAAGTGAAAAGGCAGCCTAGTCAATGGGAGAAAATATTTGGAAAGCACATATCAAATAAGGGTTTGCTTTCCATGATATATAAAGAGATCATACAACTCAAGGATAAAGAGACAAGCAACTCAATATAAAGTGGGCAAAAATTTTGAATAGACATTTCTCCAAAGAGGAAATACAAATGGCTAAAAAGCACATGAAAAATTGTTCAACACCACTAGCTATTGTGAAATACAGATCAAAACTATCATCAGATACCATTTCATACCGTGTAAAATGACTGTTATTGAAAAATCAGAAAACTACAAGTGCTGGAGAGGATATGGAGAAATAGGAACACTCCCTCACTGTTGGAATGAAATAAGTCAGACACAAAAGGACAAATATTGTATGGTATCACTAATATAATCTAAATACAATGAGTAAACTCATGGAGTTACAACCTAGATTATAGATTACTTGGAGATAGAGTGAGGGTTGAGTAGTTGGAAATGGATAGAAGTAATGGTAACACATTACAGTGAGTATAATTAGTGCAGTTGATTTATAGATATAATAGTGGCTGAAAGGGATAGTCTATGCTCATAATTGTCAATAGAATGAAAGCTAGAGGATAAACTGGGGACAGTATAACACAGTGAACTTGGTGGTAGATGAAGAATGTGGATAGTACAAATATAAGAGTGTTCTTCCATGAGCTAAAACAAATGTACATCACTATTACAAGGTATTAATAATATGGTGATATATATGAAAATACAACTAATGGAATTTATGGACTATAGTTAACAGTAACACTTTAGTATTTTTCATAATTGCAACAAAGGAACTATATCAATGCTAAGTGTCAACAATAGGGGGAGTATAAGTGTGTTTGGGATTTTTCTTTTTGGAGTAGTCAAAATGTTCTAAAATTGAATGTGGTGATGACAGTACAACTTTGTAGTGATTGGAAGCCATTGATTGTACACTTGGGATGGATGGTACAAAACATGGGACTGTACAGCACGGTAAACCCTGTGGTGGAGGATGGACTACCGTTAACAATACAAACATAAGAACTTTCTTTCATGAAGTATAACATATGTACAATACGATTACATGATGTTAATAATAGGGTAGTGTAGCAGTTGGCAGTTTGATATATTTACGAATTCCAAAAATAGATATTGGATCATGCTTATAAACTATCTATTCATCTGGGCATGATTAAGTTATGATTAGGGCATTGACTGGGCCACGTCAGTAGGGCATTGAGCCCCACCCCTTGATGGGTGGGGAATCAAAGATAAAAGGCATGACAAAGGACAGAGTTGCAGCAGTTCTGATGTTGGAGTTTTGATGCTGGAGCCCAGGGAGGCGAGCAGACAGAGGAGCTTGGTCATGAGGAAGGAGAGAAGGCCCCGGGATAGAGACAAGTCATTTACCTAATAGTCTACAGCTGTTCTTGTGGAGGAAACAGAGGAAATGAGCCCAGAGAGAAATGGAGCCCCAGGAAGAGAGGAACCCAAGAAGCCTGAACCCTGGCAAACATCGGCAGCTGTCTTGCTCCAACACATAGCAACAGACTTTGGTGAGAGAAGAAAATTATGCTTTATGTCCCGGTAACTGTAAGCTTCTACCCCAAATAAATACCCTTTATAAAAGCCAATGGATTTCTGGTATTTTGCATCAGCACCCCTTTGGGCTGACTAATACAGGTAGTGTATGGGAAAAATGCATCTAATGTAAGCTATGGACTATAGTTAGTAGTAATATTTTAATTTTCTTTCATCAATTGTAACAAAAGTACCACACTGATGAAAATGGCGTATATGGGGGGGGGGTGGAATATGAGAACGTGGTATTTTTTGCACGACTTTTCTGTAAACCTACACCTTTTATAATTTAAAAAAAAAAAAAAAAAAATATATATATATATATAAGACTGTATAACACAGAGAACACTGTTGTGGGCAATGATTCCTGTTAATATTACACAATAAGAATGCTCTTTCATGGACTAGAACAATTGTACATTGTTACTGCAAGGTGTTAATAACAAGGTTGTATACGGGAAAATATACTCCTAATGCAAACTATGGACTATAGTAAAAGTAAAAATATGCTTCATCAATTGTAAAAAAAAATGCCATTCCAATGCTAAATGTCAATAATGGGGGATATAAGGGGCATGGAGCTTTTCTTTTTGGGATAATGAATATGTTCTGAAATTGTTTGTAGTGGTGAATGCACGACTCTGTGATTATACTGAAAGCCATTGATTGTGTGTTTTGGATGGATTGTATTGTGGGTGTGTGAATATATTTCAATAAAACTACCTAATTAAAAAAAATGCTTTAAAAGAAGACATGTAAGTAAATAAGTAAAATAGTAAAGGACTTGGCCTCACACATAACAAAATTGTGTAATTTAAAAAAATAACAAGTTTTATGCCTAATAATTGTTTTCATTAAAATTATGTAATACAGTGATAACAAAGTAAATTTACACAGTGTTGCTAGAGATATAAATTATATAATCCTTTGGAAAGAAATTTGCTGGTACACAGTAAAAATACTAAATGAATGAATGAATAAATCAATGTGAGTATATATATATATATACCAAGTAATCCTCCTTGTGGGAATTCTATTCTATGTAAAAATCAAAAAAAAAAAAAGAACCTATCTATGTTTGTATCCTCCAAAAAGTGTTATATGAAATAACAAAATATTGAAAATAACAGTGTCAACCCATATCTTCCCTCAAAAGGACAGTTTAAAGCCATTTCAAAAGATAATTCTGGATACTATGTAGCAATATAAAAATGCTATGTTGCTAATTGGTCTCTTTTATGAATTCATCTTTCCATGCAATACAATTAGTACTTTCTTATATATTATCTACTTTTTGCAATTTTAAAATCATATTCTCTATTTTATAAATAATTCCTAGAATCTAAAATCAGCCCACAAATCTATCAGGTGGAATATATATTATGGTATTATGGAGAGTATGAATTCTGGGAGCTTAGGGTCACATTATACAATCAGAAACCAGGAGAGAAAGGGAGAGGGTTTCCTTTTTATTGGAGTTCTGGCTTCTAAAAACTGATGTAAATTCTTGAAACTTATTCACTTAAGGCTTTGTCACCTTTCCAACAGCCTTTTTAACTTTCCTTTCCAATATTCTATAGTCCCTCTCTTTAGAAACTCAGTCCCTTAATTCCCATCTCCCTCCCCAAGCAACCCACACAGGTCTGTCCTGTGATCCATTCTTTCCCCTGTTTTACTAATCAAAATTCTTAGTTCTTCAGGTCTGAGGATTGTCTTAGTTTTCCTGTGCTGCTATAATGAAATACCAGAAACAGTTTGGCTGAAACAAATCACTTGTAAATAGACTCTTTGAAGAGTCTAATTACACTGAATCAGGGTGGGACTTAACCCAATATGACCGGAGTCCTTAAAAGCAGAGGAAATTTGGACACAGAACCACAAGTCAGAGGAGGAGACAGAAAGAAGAAGCATTGCCTTGTGACAGAGGTGGAGATTGAATGGTGGGGGGCCCCACCAGCACACTGCAGGCTTTGGAGAAGGCATGGCCTGCCGATTGCTTGATTTTGGACTTCTAGCCTCCAAATTGTGAGCCAATAAATTCTTGTTGTTTCAGCCAACCAGTTAGTGGTATTTTTTATAGCAGCCCTGACAAAGATAGTTTTTAATACCAAGAGTGGAGGTAAAACTTGAAGATCCCATTTACAAATGAGTTTATACCCACAGGACTGGGGGAGAGCACTTGAACACGTCTGTGTGGGGGCATGATTCAATCTGTCACAGAGATGTTACTGATAAAGCAATTAGGTAAAAGATATAAAAGAAAGTTATTTCTGCCATCAAAATATTTTCCTTCTGCTGAATTCCCTACATTGATGAACAGTACCACCCAACTATTCAAACTAAACATCTGGGGGTTATCTTTACTATTCCATGTCCCTTAATGAATTGGTCAAGCTCTGCAGAAATTAACTAATCTTTCCCCTCT
>JAKSZT010054334.1:25806237-25824943 GCA_026826555.1 Tolypeutes matacus
TTTTTTTTTTTTTTTTTTTTTTTTCCACCTCATTGTTATAATTTCTTGCATTGCAAGAATCACCATATGTGAGCAAGAGAATACCATCAAGTCCACTCTAGTCCATAGTTCTTCCCCCAATCCAGAGGCGACTGGGATGGTGATGTCCACTCCAACTCCAAGTGAGAGAGGGCTTATATCCCATGGATATGGTGGGTGGGATGATCCTGCCTGCAGATGCAGGCCCTCTCCATTCCCTGGGATGGCCATTTCCCATCGTTGTCTCCTCACCAGGTGACTTGGATGAGTCCATTGAGCTGTAGGGTAGGAGTTGCAGCTCCACCTAGATTTCATGCACACCTGGCACATAGGTAGGCGGGAGGCTCCAGTCTCTGGAAGTATACCTAAGAAACTCCAGCATTACATGTAGGTTTGAATAGAAGGGACTGGTGAACCATGTGCAGGGAGGACTTATTTGAGTCTAATTCTGTCACTCTCAGGAGCACAGATTCCAAAATAGAACCCACTGATAAGGCATCAGTCTCTGGGGCTATCCCCCCTTATATAGGACCAGGGTGTCTCCGGAGCTCTCAGGAACCCCACTGAGTGGGGTGATAGGCACTTAGATGTTCTATGAGCTCCTACTGAGGTGTGCGGTAAGAGTTACCTCTGGGATGACCTCCTGACTCTCTTTGAAGTCTCTTAGCCACTTGAACTCATTTGTCTTTACCATTTCCCCCTTTTATTCAAGGTCTTTTTCCAGTTGTGTGATGATGTTCTTTCATAATCTGTAATAAATGTTCCACAACAATGTAAATTGTTGGTGGAAGGGTTATTTTTGAGACTTATGCACATTAAGCATGATTGTTTTATAAGCTCACAACTTCTCTAATAAAAAATATATATTGCCCCCTCTCACTTGGAGGTGGAGTGGACATCACCATCCCAGATTCCTCAGGATTGCAGGGAGAGCTATGGACTAGAGTGGACTTACTGGTATTCTGTTATAGACATATTGTGATTCAAGTAATGGAAGAGATTACAACATTAATGTGGAGCCAGTGGCCACTGGATGCTTTGGGGGCAGGCAGAGGGAAAAGCAATTGTAATACAGGGGCTTTTTCAGGACTTGGGAATTACCTCGAGTGACATTGCAACAACAGATATGGGCCATTTTGCATCAGCATATAACATTCAGAACTGTGTGGGAGAGAGTGTGGTCTACAATGTAAACTATGATCCATGCTTAGTGGCAAAGCCCCAGATGTGTATATCCATTGTAGGTGATGTGCCACACTAATGAAAGATGTTTATGTGGGAGGGTGTGGGAGGTGTGGCAGGTGGGGTATATGGGAATCCCTATAATTTTTGTGTAACATTTATGTAATCTAAGTATCTTTTAAAAAATAAAAAAAAAATTATTAAAAATATATATACATATATATTAAAAAATCAAATGTCTAAGCCATATCAAAATCACCTTCATGTTTTATTTTTATCTGCAAATTCTACTCTGATATATCTCTTAATATTTCTGACCTATAGACCAAATTCTGGCATTTTCATGAAGTCTTAATAAATAACTCTCGTCACTCCTGCTGATAATATATTAAAAATTGAAAAGGCAGAAAACAGCAGCAGAGAATCAACAAAAATATCACCTTTATGTTTGATAAAGGCAAAGCTAGAGAATGTAACTTAGTGTAAGAAACAAATGTCCTTGTTAGATGAACCAGAACCCTAGAATTAGGCAGAATTATTTACTCAGGCACTAACAATACTGATGGGATTTGGCCTCTTCATAATGGGAGCTGGGTGGTCTGTTCCACTAAGACTCACTTCATGGAAAGCAGAAATATCCTGTTTTCTGGTTTTTGCTTCCTGCAGGCTTTTCCTCCCCACAGGAAAAAGAGTGGAAACCTAGCCAAGCAGTTTTCATTTATTCTTCACAAATGTAGACCTCAAATATATCACTGATTGCTCTCTGGGGAGGGTTGAATAAAGGAGTAAAATCACTCTAATTGAGCTATCTCAATATTGAAAGAAATATCAGAAATAAGTAATATGTGTTTCTACTTAAGATCAACAAATAGAATAAGAAAAATATCCAAAGATAATGGAAAAATATTTCCTGAATTGAAGGAAAAGGGAAATATACACATTAAAGTTCATTACTACAAATTCAACTGTGAAGAGTAAATCCTATAGGACTCATGGTAAAATACTAGAAAACTAGATAAAGTATATTAAACTATTATTTTCAGATATTGGAAATCAGGCAGTACAAGAGTGTGACTTCTGAGAGAAGTCAAACAAACAAGGTGTGACTTACAATTGCCCTATCTTTTTGCCAGTAGGCAATTTTAAGGTCATGGTATAAGAAGTTGGACTTAAATAGAACCGAATGGTGTCACTAAGTTGTGGAAATAGAGATAAAAATTCAGGGGTTGTCAACAAAGAGAGAAATTGTAGGGCAGAGTATCAGAATAGAGTGCCATGCAGAGAAAAAGCTCCATAAATCTGTTTAAGGTTTTCCTTGAGTTTTTAGCTAATCTGATTATTCATATGGTGACACTCCATGAGACTCTGGAAATTTTTGAAAAATGCATGTAATCACTCCCACAGTCAAGATATGCAATATTTCTATCACCCAGAAAGTTCCTTCAGGCTTAGTAAGCCCCTCATTCCAATCCTAGCCCTTGGCAAGTGCTGATCTCTCTCCAATTCCTATTAGTACAGCTTAGCTAGATCTTGCAACTCTTTGGGTTACTCTGCCATTTCCTTCCAGAGCAGGGATATCAGGGACATTATTCCACTCAGGACATCAAGCAACATGAATCTAGCTATTGATCTGAAAAGTCTATAAGGGAAGAAAAAGCCAGATGTTGAGAAGTACCAGCATCATCTTGACAAGTCTTTAACTCAAATAAGGTCTTTGTCAGGTGAGAGGAAACTGTTCACCTCTAGCAAGTAGGAGGGAGCTGTTTTGGTTCCCCATAATTTAAGGGTTCAACTACCAAATGCTCATCTCAGATTTTAGAGTCCCACTCTCTTTTATCAGAACCCTAACTTCAGGACAGGACACTTGCCAGGGCTGTGAATTCAATCTGCTTCATAACTCTGCATATAATTAAATCTTAGAACTAATTTTCAGCACAGTTTGCCCTGTGGTCCGAAGAGATAATGCTATCTTTAAATGCTATCATGGGGGCTTTTTAACTTCATAGCATTCTTGAGTTGATAGTTGTCTATCCCAAGCCTGTAACTTTATTCTAAAACATTTAACAAGTATTATAAAACATTTAACAAAAAGGAGCTAGTTCTATAATCCTTAAAATTACCAATGTCCCCAAAACTGTTTGAATGCCTCTGCTTCCAAAGAAGCTAATACTTCATCTTCTATCTGTCTTATCTCATTTCATAAGTGAAAATTTTAGAAATTGTGATGCCATTACCTGCCACATGTTACTATACACCAAATTGCCACTAGAAATGAATCTTTATCACCATCCTACTTATAAGTGATCC
The DNA here is from genome assembly GCA_026826555.1 of Tolypeutes matacus. Lineage (NCBI taxonomy): Eukaryota > Metazoa > Chordata > Mammalia > Cingulata > Chlamyphoridae > Tolypeutes > Tolypeutes matacus. The sequence goes on from JAKSZT010054334.1 coordinate 25,809,745, forward strand.
AACTCTCTTAGCTTGGTATCAGAATCCATGTCAGGAAGCAGAGCTTGAGACAAAAGTTTTTGTGAAAGTAGTTCCAGGAAAGGTTAGCAAATGAAGTCCAATATCTTACATGCCTACTATAAAAGCAAATAGGGAAGGGGATGTGGCTTAAGCAATTGGGCTCCTGCCTGCCACGTAGGAGGCCCATGGTTTGGTTCCTCGTGCCTCCTAAAGAGGACAGTGAGCTGGCATGGTGGCACAGCAAGCTGACACAACAAAATGATGCAACAAGAGACACAAAAAGCAAAACACTATGAGAGACACAACAAAGCAGGGAGCAGAAGTTCCGGGTGCCTCCTAAAGAAACAAAAAAAAGAGGAACAGACACAGAAAATGCAACGAGGAGGTGGGGAGAAATAAACAAATTAAAAAAATCTTTTTTAAAAAAGCAAATACTAAAAATGCATATCAGTGAATAGTGGTAGCTAATAAAAATATGTTAAATAAATTGGAATGAATTGATATATGGTATATACAGATAAAACAATTATGTTGGCAAAAATTGGTATTAAAGAAGTATCAAAATGTTACAAATTTGAATGAATTACTGTATAGATGGTCATAATGCATGATTAAAACAAAATAATTGAGTAAAACCTGGGGCAGATCATTTAACAAGATAATAAACCTGAAGGAATTATTTTGTCATACATTTCTTGAATAGTAAAGTATAAAACAAGCAACGAAAAGGAAGTTCTGATGGAAAATGGCTGTTTAATGATATAGTAGGTATGTAATAAAGAGAAAATATGTTCAGTGAATCATAAAGGTTTAAATTTCAGCTTCATTGCACATGGACAGTAAAAGTGATGAGGTGGGAGTGGATATGGCTCAAGCGGCCGGGCCGAGCTCCTACCTCCCACATGGAAGTTCCCTGTTTGGTTCCCAGAGCCTCCTGAAAAAAACAAAACAAAACAAACAAACAAAAAAAAAAACAATGTATCATCAAAACAAAAGAAAAGGTCAACTTAGGGAAGTGATGTGGCTTAGTGATTGAGCATTGAAAGCAGGCTTCTCACATGAGGTCCCCGGTTCAATCCCCAGGAAAAAAAAAAGTGATAAGGTGACCCTTGGAAAGGAAAAGGGAGAATTAGGTTTGAGAGGAGAACTTAGGCTCCTGTTGCTCATGACCTCAGAGCACAATTCTGTCTTCATCTCTACATTCCTCTCCCAAGGCCTCAATCACTGCAACTCTACAATGAGAAAGTGGGTCTAGGGGCTCCAGGGTCCCTTGTCCAGCTCTCAAATACACAGTTACAGTATTTGAGAGCTGGACAAGGAATGTCTGTGTCATCCTTTTCTTCAAAGAAGGCAGTCATTCTCTCCATGTCTTTCCATGCATGACTTTGTTTTGTATATGGTCCAAAATTAAGGTGCAATATTACATGTACCTTGACTCTGGGAATACCTGGAGGGTCTTAAATGTCCTACCCAAAGTTCACCAACCTACTTTGCTTCCATGGATGAGGTCTTCTGGCCAAACCTATTCAGGAGCTCAAGGCACAACTCCTGATCATCTGTGAGTAGTGGGCTTTCAGTTCCCTGCCAGCTCATGGCATTATTGAAATAATGTCATTTGAGCCTAATGTGAGAACCAGGGGTCACCCTACCCTCATTGCCCTGTTTACTCACTCTGTTCCCAAGTGCAACTCCTATGTAGTCCTGTGTGGCATGCTATGTCCTCTTCCCCAGGGTTGTGAGTATATATGATTAATAAATTGCTCTTGGTAAAAAAAAAAAAAAAAAAAAACTTCAACTTCAGAACTTAGAAAATTATCTTCCCACAAATTATCGTCCCCCCAAACCTGAAAAGCAAAAACATCTGAATCTAGACAATTATCTTCATTTTTCATATTCTCATTATTAGAACTCAGTCTTTACTATCCTTAAAAAATAAATTGCCCTCAGTTCACTCAAAAGCATTATTAAGTCTACTTTTTAAAATGATTTCACTATTATACCTTGCTTTACAGCTCTTCATGCAGTTTTAAATCACTCACCAAATTATGAAACACTGGGCCTTGTCCTTTTGGTATCTCTTCAAAATCTGAAAGCTGTATCTACTTATTCAACCACTTCCCTGTCACTTTTAAATGGCTTACTAATGGTGATATAAATAAGTTTGGCCTTTTTATTAAGACTTCTGGGATTCAAATTTACATGGTCTAATTCCATTCTTAAAGACCTCAGTCAAAGATGTTCTAAAATAGACCCAGACTAAAATGGCAAATTTCTTCAATAGATATCCGGACATATGGACCACAATATAGATATAGATAGATAGATAGATAGATGATAGATAGATAGATAGATAGATAGATAGATAGATAGATAGATAGATAGATATAGGTAGATAGATAGATAGATAGATAGATAGATAGATAGATAGATAGATAGATAGATAGATAGAACTTCACTATCTTCTTACGCATATAAATTTTGGTATATAAGTTCTGTGACAATTTATTTTTTTTTTTAGTAAGACTTTTTGAAGAGTCTGGTTCTGGCCCAAAATCCTCTGTATGATATTTTAGGACTGACTTTATGTAATTACAAAGGCTATATCTGGTTAACTTCAATGGGAAAGCTGCTGTCCCCATACCAGACTTGGTGTCCAGTCCAGAGAAGTTCGCAGTCAAGGAATCAGATATCCAAGGCTGGCCATGATCTATGCACATCCACATTTCTAGCCCAAATGCCTCCAGCTTTATGTCTGTAAACTTGTCTGCTTCTCTGGGTGCGATACCCTTTGATTGTATTAGATTCAGCTGAGATGTCTGATTAAATTAAGATGAGGGCTTTAATTCAACCATGTCATTAGAGTGCAACTCAGTGTTGAGGTTGAGTCCCAGCTCCCTTGGGCTGATAAAACAGACTCTCAAATGAAAGTAGCACAGACAGACAGGAGAAGAACACAGAGGAATAGAAATGGCCCATTAGACATGGCAGAGACCCCGAGAAAAGAGATGAGCCTGATAGTTTACAGCTGACCTTGTGAAGGGAACAGAGTAGCTGAGCCTAGAAAGAAATGAGCCCTGGGGAGAGAGACAAGCCCTATGCCAGCCTACAGCTGAGATCAGAAGCTTCTACCCCAAATAAATACCTTTGTAAAAGCCAACAGATTTCTGGTACTTTGCATCAGCACCCCTTTGGCTGACTAATACACCTCCTTATAAAGGGATCCTTAGCCCTTCCAAGGCACCTTTGCTGAGACCTACTGAGAAGCATGAAGACACTTTTCCCCACTCTGACACAGTACTAAGTACTTTTCTCCTCCTAGTCTTTTCTTGGTTGCTGGGTCCATAAAATGCTGGGAGCCCTTTGTTTGGGGCTCCCTCTGCAGTGATACACTGCCCCCATCTGCAATGACACCTCTCCTGGTGTCATTCTGTGGGAAAAAAGTGGAAAATTAGGAGAGATAGAACTCTTCTTTTCTTTGTGACCTCTTGCTTAGACTATCACAGCAAATAAGCAAAGCCTTAATTCTTGTTTTCATTTTTGCTTACTGTCTTAATTGATCACCTTCACACCTGGCAACTCTTGACACTTTCTTTCTGAAAATTAGGGAAGTTAACAAAAATCACAGTTTTGAACCATCACCATAACATGATAACACAATTGTGAGATGTGTTTACTCATGTCCACAAGTTTTAAAGTACCAATTTTGAATTTTTGGAATATGCCATCTTGTTTATCATCATGATTTTTTTTTGGAAGTACCAGGGATTGAACCCAGGACCTCATACATGGGAAGCAGGTGCTCAAACACTGATCTACATCCACTCCCCACTATCTTGTTTAAAAGTTCATACAGTGTCAAAGTAATTTGGGATTATATTTGATGTCTGTGAAAGTTCAAAGTAGTATTAATCACATATTTATAAAAGTGATTGTTTAATCTCCATATGCAGATGACATCTTTCATGTGGCACAATGGTGCCTATTCCCTAAAATCTGCCATGCCTCTGGTTTCTTGCTCTCTGTCTTGAATTTTAAGTTTTCATTTTATGAATGTTGACTTCTTCAAGTTTCTTTTGTCAAATATAAAGAAAATTTATATTTTAAAGGCCTTAGATTTTTCTGCTCTTTTTCAAAGTTGCAATAAATCTTAAATTGTTAAATTATTAAATTAAGGAAGTGGATGCAGCACAAGTGGTTGGGCATCCATCTACCATATGAAAGGACCTGGGTTCAATCTCTGGGACCTCCTGGTAAAATAAAATAAAATAAAAAGGAGAGCAGGCAAGCTGTGCCTGTGTGGCAAGCCACAGGCCCATGCAGACACACAGCAAGCCAGGCCTGCTGAGCCACGCAGCAAGATGATGATACAACAAAAGAGAGATGGAGGGGAGAGCCAAGGTGAGACGTGCCAGAAACCAGGAACTGAGGTGGTGCTAAAGACAGCATGCCTCTCTCCCACATTGGAGGTTCCTAGGATCGAATCCCGGTGAAGCCTGGAGGAGAAAAAGGCAAAAAACAGACACAGAAGATCACCCAGTGAATGGACATAGACAGCAAGGCAGGGCGGGTGGGGGGGTGGGGCGAGGCGTGACTCATAGAACTGTACACCAAAAAGAAAGAATAAAGTCAATTAAAAAAAATTATTAAATTAGGTATCAGAAACAGAAAGAAATTAGAGAAACCATCAAATATTTGAAAATTTAAAAACAAACTTTTAAATAACACATAGGTAAGCACTTCAACTCTAGGAAGATGCAGTAGAGGTGCTTTTCCTCATATTATATATGGAACAAAGCAAGAAGACAATAAAAGTTGGAGAGCAATCAAACCAGCTAGGGACCTTGGGAAACAGGTAAACAAGATGAGTTACCTGGGTTTTATTTGATGTCTGTGAAAGGGGATGGGGAGAAATAAATAAATAAAAATAAATCTTTAAAATAAAAAATGACAAATTTCTCTCAGACACTAACTGCTATACTCACAGAGAAAACTGTGGCCCCATACCTACTCACACCACCAAAGGCCATGTGGGGAAGCATTGATTCCCACCCTCACCAGGATGTAATGCTGTATCCCAATCAAAGCCATTTCAGAAAAGCCTGAGTAGGAAGCTAGGACTTTCATCCCTGATGGGCATTAATGAGGTCTTCCATCCACAACACTGTCATTGGAGATCACATGGAGAATCTGGACTTCCACCCTTAGCCATTAGGAAGTAAGCACCCCTCCTCTTACCTTCTGGGGTGGTGTTAGAGAAGGCCTCCTGAAGGGTCAGGACTTTCACCACTGCCCATTGTAGTGAGATCACACCCCATGATGTCAGTAGAAGTCAGATGGGAATTAATAACTAGGAACTCCCACAGAGAGGTATTCAGAGTGGTAGCTGAGTGGGGAATCTGGACTTCTACCTTCACTTGAAAGGAATAAGCAGACCCCCTACCCTTTCCCTACCAAAGAAATCTCAATTCCACTAAAATCTAAATGAGATCCAGAGTCTCATAGCATAAAACCCAAACTGTAAAGGTTTCTATTAAAAACCACTTTTCACACCCTGAACCCATAGAATCTCAACTTGAATGAAAAAGGACAATCAATAGATGTCAAAACAGATGTCAGAGATAGAATTACCTGAAAAATATTTTAAAGCATATATCGTAAAAATGATTCAACAAGCAATTATGAACATGCTTGAAATAAATGAAAAATTAGGAAATTGCAGCAAAAAAAAAAAATTGGAAGTCTCAGAAAAGAAACAGAAGATATTAAAAAGAACCAAATGGAAATTTTAAAATGAAAAAATACATTAACCAAAGTAAATATTTAATGAAAGGGCTTAACAGAGAAAAAGAGGGCAAGGAGGAAACAATCAGTGAACTTGAAGATAGAGTTTATCCAATTTGAACAATAGAGGAAAAAAATAGGCTGAAAAAAATGAAAAAACCTCAGGACCTATTACAAAAGGTTTAAGAGTTTTCCACTGGAGTTCCAGAAGGAGAGGAGAAAAAGGGTGGAGCTGAAAAAAATATCCAAAGAAATAAAGGCTGAAAACTTTCCAAATTTTCAGAAGAAATAAACCTCCAGATTCAGGGGGTGAGTGATTACTATAAAGGACAAATGAAAAAATCCACACCAAGACACATCATAGACAAGTTTAGTTATAAGAAAAGATTTTTCAAATGACAGACAATTCCTCATCTGAAACAAAAGGAATTAATACAACATATTCCAAAAGAAAAGAACTGTCAATCCAGAATTCTATATTCAGTGAAAATAGCCTTCAGGAATGAAGAGATAATCAAGACATTCTCTTATGAAGAAAATTTTTGCTGACAATAGACCAAATCTAACAGAAGAACAGTTTCTGTTTTTAAGCAGAAAGGAAATGATCTTAAAAAAAAAAAAAAAAAAAAAAAGGAATCTTGGAATATCAGAAAGGAAGAAAGGACATTGGAAAGTTTAAAAATAAAGAAACCATTGAATTTCCATCTCATTTCGAGTTTGCGCTCTCATATTTTAAGGATGAAGCAAAAATTATAATCCTGTCTGATGTGATTCTGAATATATAGAGAGGATATTTATGACAATAATATTATATTAGGGGTAAAATAAAGAATATAAAGGGAGGCAAGTTTTCTATATTTCCCTCAAACTGAAAAATGGCAAAAGCAGTATACTGTGATAAATTATGTATATACAATTAATATCTAGAGCAACCACTAAAATGTTTTACAATTAGATACACTGAAAAAACACTAGAGATAAATCAAAATGAACTTCTAAAATATGTCAAGGAAAACACAGGAAAGCAGAAAAAAGAAAACAGAGAAATTAAAAAACAAAGAAAATAAACAGAAAACAAAAAATAAAACGCAGGCTTAAGTCTTAGCATATCAATAATCTTTCAGCCTGAAGTGAAAGGACAGTAGAGAATAACTTGAGTGCAAATACACTGGTAAATAAAATACAATAGTAAAGTTAGCTACATATGTAAATGTGAAAAGCAGTTGTAATGCATTTCTGGTCAGTACTTTTTTCTATATAATTTAAAAGATAGCCACATAAAATAATAAATCAATGTCAGTGGACACACAATATATAAAGATGTAATTTGTAGCAATAGCAGGAGGGGTGGGAAATGGATCCATACAGGAGTAATTTCTGTATATCATGAAGACAGCAATGGAGGAATTGAGCAAGAGAAATATAACCTAGAAAGCAATAGCACATGACAACCTAACCCCTTCCTTATCAATAATTACATTAGATGTGAATTGGTTAAACACTAAATAAAAGGCAGAGATTGGCAGAGTCGATTTTAAAACCATGAGTCGATTATTGCTGTGTACAAAAGACTCTCTTTAAAACCAAACAAATTTGTTGAAAGTGAAAGAATGAATAAAGTTATTCCATGCAAACATTAGCCAAAGAGAACTGAATTGGCCATACTAGTATCAGACAAGATAGACATTAAGGCAAAAATTGCCATAAGAAATAAAGGACGTAATATATTGATAAAAAGATCAATACAGCAAAAAGTTATGAGTTATAAACATATTTGTATTGATCAGCAAAGTCCTAACATCTATGAAGCAAAAATGATAGGTGAAGGAAAAAATAATAATTGTAGTTGGAGATTTCAACACTTTAACTTTCTGTTAGCTAGAACAACTGGACAAAATATAAACCAAGAAATAGAAAACTTGAATAACATATAAACCAACTAGACCTAATATATAGAACTCTCTACCCAATGACAGCAGAATACACATTCATCTCAAGAGCACATGGAATTTTCTCCTGGATTGACCATGTTAGGTCACCAAATGTGTTAATAAATTTTAAAAGGTTGAAATCATACAAAGTAATTTCTGTCACCACAATGGAATGGAATTAGAAATCAATGGAAGGAAAATTGACAAATATGTGGAAATTAAAAAACATATTCAACTAATGCATCAAAGAAGTTAATAAATGCTTGCAGGTGAATGGAAATAGGACAAAACATACCAAAACTAATGGAATGAAGCAAAAGCAATGCTTAGAGGGAAATTTATTGCTATGCCTACATTAAAGTAGAAGAACAATCTCAAATCAATAATCAGACCTTCCACCTTAATGAACTAGAAAAGAAGAGCAAACCCAAAGCCAGAAGAAAGAAGGAAATAAAGTTTAGAGTGGAGATAAGTAAAATAGGAAAACAATAGAATCAGTGAAATCAAAAATTGGTTCCTTGAAAAGATAAACAAAATTGACAAATTTTTAGCTAGACTGACCAAGAACAAAAGAAAAATCAAATTACTAAAATCAGCAACAAAGCAGGAACATTACTACCAATGTTTACAAGAATAAAAAGGGATTATAAGAGAGAAGCAGATGTGGCTCAAGTGATTGGGTTCCTGTCTACCATATAGGAGGTCCAGGGTTTGATTCCCACGGCCTCCTGGTGAAAAGCAAGCTGGTCCACATGACAAGCTGGCATAAACAGAGCACTGGCCCATGCAGAACTCTGGCCTATGTGGAGGACTGGCCTATGTGGAGTACTGTCCCATATGGAGTGCTGGCTGTGCAGAAAGCTCAAGCAGCAAGAGGACCCAACAAAAAGAGACACTGCAGAGAGACAATAAAAGACATAGCAGACCAGGGAGCTGCAGTGGTGTAAGAGATTCAGCACCCCTCTCCACTCTGGAAGGTCCTGGAATCAGTTCCCAGTGCCACCTCAAGAGAAGACAAACAGACAGAAGAACATACAGAGAGCAGACAGCGAGCACAGAAACAAAGAGGGTGGTGGGGAGAAATAAATGAATAAATCTTTTTTTTAAAATGAAGGGATTATAAGAGAATACTATGAACAATGTATGCCAACAAATTAGATAACTAAGATGAAATGGATAACTTCCTAGAAACAAACTGCCAAAACTGACTCAAGAAGATTTAGAAAATCTCAATAGACCCATACCAGAGATAGAATCAGTAATCAAAAGTCTTCCAGCAACAAAATTGACCAAGACCAGATGACTTCAATGGTGAATCTGTAGAACACTTTAAAAACATCAGTCTTTCTCAAACTCTGCCAAAAAAAATGGAGGAGGGGGAACTGATGTAGCTCAAGAGGTTGAGCACCTGTTTCCCATGTATGAGGTCCCGGGTCTTATCCCCGGTACCTCCTAAAAACAAACAAACAAATGGAAAAAAAAAAAAAAACTCCTTGGGGAGTGATGTAGCTCAGTGGTTGAGCACCTGCTTCCCATGTATGAGGTTCTGGGTTCAACCCCAGTACCACCTAAAAAAAGAAAAAAAAGAGGAGGGAATGCTTCCAGGAATGCTTCCTAACTTGTTCTATAAGGCCTTATTATCCTATGTTATAAGCCAAAGGGCTGCTGATACAAAGTACCAGAAATATGTTGGCTTTTATAAAGGGTATTTATTTGGGGTAAAAGCTTACAGTTCCAAGGCTGTGTAAAGTCCAACTCAAGGCACCAAAAGAGTGCTTTCTCACAAGTCAGCTGCCATGTGTTGAAGCAAGATGGCTGTTGATCTCTTCCTGGTCTCTGCCTTCCCCTCCAAGGCTCTACCACCTCCTGGAGCTCAGCTGAGGGCAACCAGGCATAAGGCTTGTCTCTTTCTGGGCCTCCTATGTCAGTCTTGGCTCTTCGTTCTATTCCCAAGTTGAGCTGTAAGCTATCAAGCATATATAGCAGGGCTGGTCTCCTCTCAAGCTGCTTCATTGAGCCTGGCCTCTTGGGGAGCTTTGTGCTTAAGCAATCCTCTCTTTCACATTGCAGAATCAAATATGCTGACTTCCTTTTTCTTCTATCTGTCTGTCTGAGTGTCTCTTTATATCAGACCCAGCAAGGGGACAGAAACTCAACCTGAGTCATACCTCACTGACATAGTCTAACCAAAATTCTTAAAGCAATCTCATCAAGTAATCTAATCAATGGCCTCTCAACTGAATTCAATGCAATCAAAAGGTATCACACCTAGAGGAATAGATTAGTCTACAAGCATAATCTTTCTTTTTTTGGAGTCATAAAATAATCTCAACTGCCACATCCTAATACCAAAACAGCACAAGAAAGGAAAACTATAGACCAGTAACAAAATATGCATGCAAAAACCCTCAGCAAAATGATAGGAAACTGAGTTCAGCAGCATAGTAAAAGGATTAGTATATACCATGACCAATTCCAACCTGAAGTATATACCCAGGAGAATTGAAAACAAAAAACCATTCATAAATGTTTATAGCAGCATTTTTCACAATAGCCAAAAACTGAAAACAACCAAAATGTTCACTAATTAATGAATGGATAGACTAAATATGGCATATCCATACAAAGGGATATTATTCAGCCATAAATAGAAACAATTTACTGATGCATGCTACAACATGGAACCATGAAAACATGCTATGTGAAAGAAACTACATACAAAAGGCCACATGTTGTAGGATTCCATTGATATGAACTGTCCAGAATAAGCAAATCCATGGACACTGAAAGCAGATTTGTAGTGCCAGGGGCTGAAGAAAGAGGTAATGGGGTATGACTGCTTGATGTGTATGGGGTTCCTTTTGGGGGTGATGAAAATGTTCTCTTACTAGATAGTGGTGATGATTGCAAAACATTGAAAATGTGCTGGAAGTCATTGAATTATACACTTTAAAATAGTTGAAATGGTGAATCTTATGTACATTTTACCTCAATAAAAACAAATTATTTCTTCTCTCTAAAACAATCAATAAATAAAATAAAATGGCAGGCATAAGCCTTAAAATATCAATAATTACATAAAATGCAATAGGATAAGTACACCAGTTAAAAGACATATATTGATAGAATGGTTAAAAAAAATCATATGACTATATGCTCCAAATTTTAAAAACTCACTTCAAATATACCAATATAGGTGGGCTTCATTAATTAAAATGAAGATGAGGTAGATATATTAACATCAGAGAAATACCTGATAATATCAGAGCAAAGAAAGTTACCAGAGACAAAAAGGGACATTACATAATGAAAAAAGCATCAATCCACCAAGAAGGCACAGCAATCTGAAATGTGTATGCATCAAACAAGAGACCTGCAAAGTATATAAAGCAAAAACTGATAAAATGAAAAGAGCAATAGACAAATTGACTTTTCTAGTTGGATATTTCAACACTGTTCTCTTAACAATTGATACAGCAACTAAACAAAATCAGCAAGGATATAGAAGATCTCAGCAATACTATCAACCAACAGGATCTCTTCAACATTTATTGAACATTCCACACACTACAGCAGAATAGACATTCTTTTAAAGAGCACATGAAACATAAATCAAGACAGACCATATCTTAGTCCATAAAACAAATCCCAACTAACTTAGGAGTGAAATTATATAGAGTGCATTCTCTGGTGACAATGGAATCAATAAAAAGACCAATAACAAGGTAATAGAAAAACATCAAATATCCAAATACTTGGAAAGTAAAAGACACACTTCTAAATGATACATTGGTGAAAGAGGTAGTCATAAGACAAATCAAAATATATATTGAAATCAATGAAAATTTAAATACAACATATCAACATTACTCAACCACAGCTCAAGCAGTGCTGAGAAGGAAATTTGTAGCACTAAATGCTTATATCAGAAGAGAGTAAAAGTCTCAAATCAATCATCTAAACTCTTACATCAAGAACCTGGAAAAAGAAAAGTGAACTAAAGCTAACACAAGTAGAATGAAAGAAATAATAAAGAGGAGAGCAGAAAACCATGAAATTGAAAATTGAAAAATAATACTGAAAACTCAATGATACAGAGCTGGTTCTTTCAAAATATCAATAAAATTGGCAAGCCTCTAGCAAGATGGACCAAGAAAATAAAAGAGCACACAAATTACTGATATCAGGAATGAAATGAGGAATATCCCCATACACCCTGCAAAAAGGTTAAAATACTAATAAGGGGATGCTAAAAACAGCTCCACACACACACATTTGTTATTTAGATGAAATGGACCAATTCTTTGAAAAATACAAACTATCACACCTCATTAAATGTGAAATAGACACTTTGAATTTAAGACAAATTAAATGTGTAATTTTAAAACTCTCCTAAACAATAACTTCCAGGTCCAGATTTTATCACTGGGGGATTCCTTCAAGCATTGAATGAAGAATTAAAACCATGCAAGCTCTTCCAGAAAATAGAGCAGGAAAAAATACTTCTTAATTCATTATATTAAGTTAATATTCACCTGATATCAAAACCAGACAAAGACAATACAGAAGAGAAAACAACAGACCAATATACTTCATGAAAATAGATGCAAAATTTCTTACCAAAATGTTAACAAATAGAATTCAGCAATAATAAAATGAATTTTGCATGAGCAACTAGGATTTATTCCAGGTATGTAAGACAAGCTCAATATATGAAAATCGATAACCATAATCCACTATAATAAAACTCTAAAGAAGAAAAATCACATGATCATTTCAGAAAAAAAATTTGACAAAATTCGACACTGATTCATGATCAACATTCTCCACAAAATAGAGGGGCTCTTCCTCAGCTTCATAAAAAAAGCACCTACAAAATTCCAATAATTAACACTATGCCTAAGAGTGACCAGTTGAATAATTTCCCCCTAAGATCAGGAAAAGCCAATATACTAATTCCCACCACTTTATTAAACATAGTATGGAAAGTTCTAGTCAGTGCAATAAGGCAAGAAAATAGAATGAAAGACATACATATTGGAAAGGGAGAAATAAAGCAATCCAAATTTGTAGATGATGTTGAAAATCCAAAGGAATTTTGAAAAACTCCTAGAACTAATAAGTGAGTTAGCAAGATGATGGGATAAAAGATAAACATAAAAAGTATCCTAGTAAAGAATATGTGGAAACTGGAATGAAAAATACAATATCATTTAAAATCAGTCAAGAAATGAAATACTTAAATATAGATCTAACAAATAATGTACAGGACTTGTAAACTACAAACCACTCATGAAAGAAACAAAAGAATATCTAAATAAATGGAGAGGTATACCATGTTCATGAATTGGAGGGCTCAAAATAGTAAAGATGTCAATTCTCCCTAAACTGATATACAGGTTTACAAAATGCCTATCAAAATCTCAGCAAGATTTTTTGTCGATATAAGTAAGATTATTCTAAAATTCATATGACAAGATGAAGAAATTTTAATAGCTAAAACAATTTTTAAAAAGAACAATAAAGTGGAAAGAATCAGTTTACCTGATTTCAAAACTTACATAGCTGAAGTAGTCAAAACTATGTGGTATTGGAGGAGTGATATGTGCATAAATTAATGCAGCAGAATAAAGAGCCCAGAACAGATACACACAAATATGTCCAACTGGTTTTTGACAAAGGTGCAAGAAAAATTCAATAAAAGATATATAATCTTTGCAACAATTGGTGCTAAAGCAATAGATATCAATAGGTTAAAAAAACATGAAACTGAGGGGAGTGGATGTGGCTCAAGTGTCAAGTGTTTGAGTGCCTGCATCCCACATGGGAGGTCCTAGATTTAGTTCCCAGTGCCTTCTGAAAATACAAAAACAAATAACAAGTAAAACAAATGAAAAACCAATTCAAGGAAGTCAATGTGCCTCAGTGGTTGAGCACCACCTTCGCACATATGAGGTCCCGGGTTCAATCCCCAACCCAAGTACCTAAAAAAAAAAAAAAAAAAAAAAAAGACAGAGACTCAAGGATGGGAAACTTTATGGGGCATCTATGTTACCACAAATGAAAGAAAAAGAAGAAAGAAAAAAAGAAAGAGAGAGAGAGGAAGGAAGGAAGGAAGGAAGGAAGGAAGGAAGGAAGGAAGGAAGGAAGGAAGGAAGGAAGGAAGGAAGGAAGGAAGGAAGGAAGGAAGGAAGGAAGAAAGAAACTCAGTGTAAACCACAGATCTCATACAAAATTTATTGAAAATGGATCATATACTTAAATATCAAACAAAAAGCTATAAAACTTTTAGGAAAAACATAAGAGGAAATCTTCAAGCTCTAGGTCTAGGCAAAGAATTCTTAGACTTGACAGCAAAATGACATGACATCATAAAAGGAAAAATGAACAAATGGGGCTTCATCAAAATTAAAAACTGTGAAAGACATATTTAAAAGTATTAAAAAACAAGCTACAGACTGGGAGAAAATATTTCCAAGCCACACAGCAAGCAAAGAACTAGTATCTAAAATATGTGAAGAATTTTCAAAACTCAAAAGTAAAATAGAAAATGAGCAAAATCATGAAGTGGATTATATTTAGCAAATAAGCACATGAAAAGAGTGACAGAGTTGGACTCAAATAAGTCCTCCCTGCACATGGTCCATCAGTCCCTTCTATTCAAACCTATATGTGATGCTGGAGTTTGTAGGTGTACTTCCGGAGACTGGAGCTTTGGTCCTGCCCATGTGCCAGCTGTGCCTGGAATCTCAGTGGAGCTGCAACTCCTACTCTACAACTCAATGGACTCACCCAAGTCACCTGGTGAAGAGACGATGATGGGCAACAGCCATCCCAGGGAATGGAGAGAGCCTGCAGCTGCAGGCAGGATAATCCCATCCACCATATCCATGAGATATAAGCCCCCTCTCACTTGGAGGTGGAGTGGACATCACCATCCCAAACTCCTCAGGATTGGGGGAAGAGCTATAGACTAGAGTGGACTTAATAGTATTCTGTTGTAGACATAATGGGATTCAAGCAATGGAAGAAATTACAACAGTGAGGTGGAGCCAGTGGCCACTGGACGCTTTTGGGGCAGGGAAGGGAAAAGCATTTGTAATACAGGTGCTTTTTCAGGACTTGGGAATTATCCTGAGTAACATTACAATGACAGATATAGGGCATTTTACATCAGCATATAACATGCAGAACTGTATGGGAAGAATGGGGTCTACAATGTGAACTATGGTCCATGCTTAGTGGCAAAGCCCCAGGATGTGTCTATCCATTGCAGGTGATTAGCCACATTAATGAAAGATGTTTATGTGGGATGTTATGGGAGGTGTGGGAGGTGGGGAACATGGAAATCCCTGTAATTTTTGTGTAACATTTATGTAATCTAAGCATCTTATAATATATACATATATATTAAAAAAAAAAAAAAAGTACAAGAAGATTAAAAAAAAAAAAAAAAAAAAAAACCACATGAGGCTTTCTCTGCCTAG
>JAKSZT010054334.1:25825343-25976343 GCA_026826555.1 Tolypeutes matacus
TCATACAAAATTTATTGAAAATGGATCATATACTTAAATATCAAACAAAAAGCTATAAAACTTTTAGGAAAAACATAAGAGGAAATCTTCAAGCTCTAGGTCTAGGCAAAGAATTCTTAGACTTGACAGCAAAATGACATGACATCATAAAAGGAAAAATGAACAAATGGGGCTTCATCAAAATTAAAAACTGTGAAAGACATATTTAAAAGTATTAAAAAACAAGCTACAGACTGGGAGAAAATATTTCCAAGCCACACAGCAAGCAAAGAACTAGTATCTAAAATATGTGAAGAATTTTCAAAACTCAAAAGTAAAATAGAAAATGAGCAAAATCATGAAGTGGATTATATTTAGCAAATAAGCACATGAAAAGAGTGACAGAGTTGGACTCAAATAAGTCCTCCCTGCACATGGTCCATCAGTCCCTTCTATTCAAACCTATATGTGATGCTGGAGTTTGTAGGTGTACTTCCGGAGACTGGAGCTTTGGTCCTGCCCATGTGCCAGCTGTGCCTGGAATCTCAGTGGAGCTGCAACTCCTACTCTACAACTCAATGGACTCACCCAAGTCACCTGGTGAAGAGACGATGATGGGCAACAGCCATCCCAGGGAATGGAGAGAGCCTGCAGCTGCAGGCAGGATAATCCCATCCACCATATCCATGAGATATAAGCCCCCTCTCACTTGGAGGTGGAGTGGACATCACCATCCCAAACTCCTCAGGATTGGGGGAAGAGCTATAGACTAGAGTGGACTTAATAGTATTCTGTTGTAGACATAATGGGATTCAAGCAATGGAAGAAATTACAACAGTGAGGTGGAGCCAGTGGCCACTGGACGCTTTTGGGGCAGGGAAGGGAAAAGCATTTGTAATACAGGTGCTTTTTCAGGACTTGGGAATTATCCTGAGTAACATTACAACGACATATATAGGGCATTTTACATCAGCATATAACATGCAGAACTGTATGGGAAGAATGGGGTCTACAATGTGAACTATGGTCCATGCTTAGTGGCAAAGCCCCAGGATGTGTCTACCCATTGCAGGTGATTAGCCACATTAATGAAAGATGTTTATGTGGGATGTTATGGGAGGTGTGGGAGGTGGGGAACATGGGAATCCCTGTAATTTTTGTGTAACATTTATGTAATCTAAGCATCTTATAATATATACATATATATTAAAAAAAAAAAAAAAGTACAAGAAGATTAAAAAAAAAAAAAAAAAAAAAAACCACATGAGGCTTTCTCTGCCTAGAGGGGCCTGCACCAAATCTTGGTGTGTATTTCCATCTTTCTCTCCCATTTCTCAGCAAGCTCTGTTCTTTCCCCCATTTCCCAAATAAATTATTTTTATTGGTCTAATTTAAAAAATAAAACAAACAACAACAACAAAAAACATGAAGTGACAGACTTTAGACTTCTGGTCAACCTAGATGATGGTGTAAGACACCACAAAGTTTCATTTTCCCACAGTATTTTGAGCAACTATCGAAAACTGGTAAAGCTGTTACCCTGAAAGCTCCAGAAAACAGTTAAAGCATAGCAGTAGCCGGGTGGGTGCTGGATTAAGAAAATGCAACATAATACTGGTAGGAGAAACTTATGACAAAACCTTCCTGGCCCATCACCAATACCCTCCCCAGCCTGGTGTTGAGTTGTCCTGTGCTCTGTTGTGGGACCCTGGCCCTTTTCCAGAGGGATCAGAGTAACACCTAAGCACATACTTGTATTACCTGTATGTTAGTGCCAATCAATCAGATGACAGCCTGAAGGAGTGAACCAGGACATATTTCTCTGTCTCACCCTTCCTGTAGGCAGAAGTAGCTTGCTCACAGCCAAAGCAGTGGAAGAAACAATTAAATCAAAGTGGACTGGGTAAAAGAATTATGGATTTAAGACATACAAGAGAGCAGCATGAGGTGGGGGAAGTCTATTTCATAGGGAATAGAGGAGTCATTCAGATTACTGTAAATGGGGAAATTCCTAATGTCATAAGTACAAAGAAAAGACAGAGAGGACCCACACTTTAGCTTCAGGCTGACCATGATAGAAGAGATAAATTCTGAAGGAGCATACCAGCCAACACAAAGTCATTTTGAAAGGTCTGTTAAAGGTGTTTTTTTTTTTTTTTTGCATTTGTTTGTTTTTGCTAACTCCTAAAACCCAAGAAAATTTCTGTTACATTACTAGCTGGATACAAACTTAAGCAATAGACAACTTAGGGACTAAATTTCAGAGTTGACACTTGAAAATATTAAAATGTATAATGTGCAACAAAAGAGTACAAGACAAAGAAACAAAAATTATGTTTCATCCAAAGGGACAAGCTAAAACTTCAGACACCATCAATGAAAAATACTAGTCTTTGGAAATAATAGATAAAACTTTTAAAAAATTATCTTTGATTTTAAAAATCATAACTCAGCTATATTCTGCTACAAGAGACTCACCTTGAATTCAAAGACACAAGTAGGTTGAAAGTGAAAGGATGGGAAAAAACTTACCATGTATGTAGTAACCAAAAGAGAGCTGAGGTAGCTATACTAATATCAGATAAAATAGACTTTAATACAAAACAATTATGAAGGAAAAAGATGGTCATTACATACTGATAAAGGAGTCAATATGACAAGAAGATGTAACAATTATAAATATATTTGCACCTAACAGCAGAGCCTCAAAATATATGAAGCAAATACTGACAGATTTTAGCACTGAAATTTATGGTTCTACAATAACAGTAGCAGACTTTAATACACTATTTTCAATAATGGATAGAACATCTAGACAAATGTTCAATAAGGAAATACAAGACTTGAGAGATACACTAAACCAACTATAACCTAACAGACATACATAGAACACTTCACCCAAAAATAACGGAATACACATTCTTCTCAAATGCATATGGCTCATTCTCCAAAAAAGACTATATTTTAGATTACAAAATAAGTCTTAGTAAATTCAAAAATATTGAAATCATAAATGTGTCTTCTCTGACCACAGAGGAATGAAGATGGAAATAAATAACAGAAATAGAAATGGAACATGAACAACATATTCTTAAACACCCAATGGGTTAAATAGGAAATCACGAGGAAAACTAGGAAATATCTTGAGGTGAATTAGAATGGGATGCAGCAAATACAGTGTTAAGAGGGAAATTTATAACTCCAAATGCTTATATTAAAAAAGAAGATGTATTTCAAATAACAGACCTAACCTCAAAACTGGAAGAACTAGGAAAAGTAGAGTAAATTAAACCCAAAGTGAGCATAAGGAAGGAAATAGCAAAGATTAGAGCAGAGATAAATGAAATAGGGCATAAGAAAAACAATGGAGAGAATCGACAGAACCAAAACTTGGTACTTTGAAAAGATCAATAAAATTAACACATCTTTAGCTATACTGGCAAAGAAAAAAGAGAGAGAGAGAACACAAATAACTAAAATCAGAAATGAAAAGGGAAGCATTACTACCAACCTCACAGAAATAAAAAATACATTAAGAGGGTACTATGAACAACTGTATGCCAACAAATTAGATAAACTAGATGAAATGCACAAATTCCTAGAAACATACAAACTACCTACACTGACTCAAAAGGATATAGATCTCAGCAAACCATAAATAGTAAAGAGATTACTTATTAATCAAAACCTCCCTACAAAGAAAAGCCCAGGCCTAGATGACTTCACAGGGGAAATTTACCAAATATTCCAAGAAGAATTAATACCAATCCTGCTCAAACTCTTCCAAAAATTTGAAGAAGAGGGAACACTCCCAATTTCATTCGATGAGGCCAATATCACCCTCATACCAAAGCCAGATAAAGATACCACAGTAAAGAAAGTTCCAGACCAACCTCTTATAAACATAGATGCAAAAATTCTCAACAAAATACTAGCAAACCAATCCAAAAGCACATTAAAAGAATTATACACCATGATCAGGTGGGATTTATCCTAGTTGTGCAAGGGTGGTTCAACATAAGAAAATCAGTTAATATAATACAGCACATTAACAGAACAAAAGGAAAAAACTCATGATCATCTCAACTGGTGCAGAATAGACATTTGACAAAATCCAGCACCCGTTCTTGATAAAAAAACATTTAGCAAATTAGGAATAGAAGAAAACTTCCTTAACATGATAAAGGGTATATATGAAAAACTCACAACTAACATAACACTTAAGAGTGAAAGACTGAAAACTTTCCCTTTAAGATTGCCAACAGTACAAGGATACCCACTATCACTGTTACTAAACTTTATACTGGAAATTCTAGCCAGAGCAATTAGGCAAGAAAGAAAAAAGGCATCCAATTTGGAAAGGAAGAATGAAACTTTGCCTATTTACAGATGACATAAAATCATAAAAAGCCCACAGCAGAGGTACCAGAGCTAATAAATAAATTCAGCAAAGGCAGAGTACAAGCTCAACACCCAACAATCAGAAGTGTTTCTATACACTAGCAGTGAAAAATCTGAAGAAGAAATCAAGATAAAAATTCCATTTAGGATAGCAACCAAAAGAATCAAATATCTAGGAATAAATCTACCCAAATAGACTTGCACACAGAAAACTACAAAACATTGATAAAAGGCATCAAAGGAGGCCTAAATAAATGGAAAGACATTCCATGTTCATGGCTAAATATTGTTAAGATGCCAATTCTACCCAAAGTGATTTACAGATTCAATTTAATCCCAATCAAAATTCCAGCAGCCTTCTTTGCAGACAAGGAAAAACCAATCATCAAATTTATATGAAAGGCAGTTTGAATGGTGGATGTGACAAAGGAGTAGGTGGTGGGATCTCGCTGGGTGTTCAACTAGCCCTTTCTCTGCCTTGCTTGTCTAAGCTTCAGCAGAATTCAAAATGGCTGGCAGTAAGGCTGGGAAGAACTCCAGAAAGGCCAAGACAAAGGCTGTTTCCCGCTGGCAGAGAGCCAGCTTGCAGTTCCCTGTGGGCCGTATCCATTGACACCTGAAATCCAGGACGGCCAGCCATGGGTAGGTGGGTGCGACTGCACTGTGTACAGTGCAGCCAGCCTGGAGTACCTCACCGCTTAGGTACTTGAACGGGCAAAAAATGCATCAAAAGAATTAAAGGTAAAGCGTATTACCCATCATCACGTGCAACTTGCTTGCTATTTGTGGAGATGAAGAATTGGACTCTCTGGTCAAGGCTACAATTGCTAGTGGGGGTGTCATTCCACATATCCACAAATTTCTGATTGGGAAGAAAGGACAACAGAAGACTGTCTAAAGGATGCCTGGATTCCTTATTATCTCAGGTCTCTAAATACTCTAACAGCTGTCCAGTGTTGGTGATTCCAGTGGACTGTATCTCTGTGAAAAACACAATTTTGCCTTTTTGCAATTCTATGTGAGCAAGTTGGAAGTTTAACTTTCCAACCAACCAAATTTCTGCATTTGAGTCTTAACCATATTTAAGTGTTACTGTGGCTTCAAAGAAGCTATTGATTCTGAAGTAGTGGGTTTTGATTGAGTTGACTGTTTTTGAAAAAAAAAAAAAAACGGTTTGGATTTTAATTGTGATGCAGAAGTTATAGTAACAAACATTTGGTTTTATACAGACATTATTTCCACTCTGGTGGATAAACTCAATAAAGGTCATATTCCAACCAAAAAAAAAAAAAAAAAAAAATTATATGAAAGACTAAGGGGCCCAAAAAAACCAAAGCCATCTTGAAAAGAACAAAGTTGGAGGGCTCACACTTCCCAATCTTAAAACTTATTGCAAAGTCACTGTAATCAAAACATGATACTGTGGGAAGCGGCTGTGGCTCAATCAGTAGGGCTCCCATTTACCATATGGGAGGCCCC
This sequence comes from Tolypeutes matacus, assembly GCA_026826555.1. Lineage (NCBI taxonomy): Eukaryota > Metazoa > Chordata > Mammalia > Cingulata > Chlamyphoridae > Tolypeutes > Tolypeutes matacus. The sequence goes on from JAKSZT010054334.1 coordinate 25,831,203, forward strand.
GGGTTCGGTTCCCGGGGCCTCCTGGTGAAGGCAAGCCCGCCAGCATGGCGTGGTTAGCTGACCCAGCGAGCACAAGCAGCAAGGGGGGGGGATAAATGAATAAATAAATAAAAATCTTTAAAAAAAAACAAAAACAAAAAACAAAAAACATGATACTGGCCAAGGACAAACATATAAACCAATAGAATCAAATTGTGAGTTCTGAAATCAACCATCACATTTATGTTAAACAAACTTTTGACAAGGGTGCCAATTCTACTCAACAGGGAAAAAATAGTCTTTTCAACAAATGATGCTAGGAAAACTGGATGTTCCTGTGCAAAAAAATGCAGGTGGGCCCCTACCTCACACCATATACAAAAATCAACTCCAAATGAATCAAAGACCTAAATATACAAACCAGAACAATAAAACTCTTGGAAGAAAGCATAAAGAAACATTCAAGACCTGTGTTAGACTTTACACCCAAAGCACAAGCAACAACAACAACGAAAAGATAAACAGGACACCATCAATATTAAAAACTTTTGTGCACTCTTTGAGGAAAATGCAATCATTGTTGTTGCCATGCTCTGGCTCTCGACTCCTCTTGACTCCCGCTGTTTGGTCTCACTAAAGATCAAGTCAGTCAGGAAGCTGCACAGCAGCCATGGCTTTTGAGGACACCAGAAAGATACCTGTGGAACCAGAGGTGGCAATTCATCACATTAGAATCACCCTGACCAGCTGCAATGTGAAGTCTCTGGAGAAGGTGTGTGCTGACTTGATTGGCACAAAGGAAAAGAACCTCGAAGTGAAGGGACTGGTTCCCATGCCTACCAAGACTTTAAATATCACTACAAGGGTCCCTAGTTCATAGACTTGGGATAGTTTCCAGATGAGAATCCACAAGCGACTCATTGACTTGTACAGTCCTTCTGAGATTGTTAAGTAGATTACCTCCACCACTATTGGCCAGGAGTAGAGGTTGAAGTCATCTTTGAAGATGCTTAAGTACACTATTTTTATAAACTGTCAGTTCCTAAATTTTGTTGACTTTTATTCAGAATAACAACATATTTAGGAATGTATAGGTCTGCTATGAAATGTATCCACTTTTGAAGAGGTGGATATCCTATGGTGGTCTACCATGTTCACTATATTCTAGGAATGCCCACGAAGCCATTTCACTCAACGTTTATTCAAATCACTTGAGAAGGCAGAATTCTATTAAACAAATTATTTGATATGTAAGACTCTTACCTGTCCATATAGAGCAGAAAACATTGAAGTCTTAGTATGTGACCAGAAATTTGATCCAGTTGGTGTAGGAAGCTACAAAATTTGTAGGAGATATTTGGGATGATCTGCTATACAACCAAGATTGAAAACCTAATGAACAAATAGCAGTTTGGGTAAGTCATAGACTAGATTCCAGTCCTGACTTCCATTTAGGTCATTCTTTCAAAATGTTTTAGCATCCTATGTTAATTGTTTGGCATTTACTAAAATCTGATTTCTGATTAAAAGAAATAATAGAAAGTGAACATAATTTCAGCACTTATTAACATTTAGGAATATACAGGTCATATATGTATATATAATATATTTTGTATATTATCCTTAGAAATATTTTCTAATGTACACAGGTCTCTTTCCATGTCATTACAAAGCTATGTCAACTTTATCACTGAAAAACATGTCCTAAGACTACAACTTATTAAGCCAAATTATTATCATGATAGTGGACAATTGTTTAACTAACTACTAAGCTCTGTCTTTATTCAATACTATGATGCAATCCCCATCCTCTCGATCTGGAAACTGGCTTTGAGAGTTTAACTTGCCCAAAGTCTGTTAGTGGCATAGTTGAGATTTAAACCAGCTCAGCAGTCTCAGAATCCATTCTCCTGAAGTCTCTGTTAGGGTTTTCAAATTTTCACTCTTAACATTTATGAGATAATCTTCCTACAAAAAGAAAAAAACTTTTGTACATCAAAGGACTTTATTATGAAAGTAAAACAACAACCTACACAATGGGAGAAAAATATGGAGACCACATGACAGATACGGGTTTTATATCCAGAAAATATAATAAAATCCTTCAACTCAATAATAAAAGACAAAAAAATTTTTCCAATTAACAATTGGACAAAAAACATGAATAGACACTTCTCCAAAGAAAATATACAAATTGGCAAAAAGCAAAAGATGCTCAATATCATTAGCCATTAGGGAATTACAAATCAAAACCAAAATTAACAGTTACTATTCCATTTGAACAGTTACTATTTAAAAAACAGAAAATTACAAGTGCTGTATAGGATGTGGAGAAGCAAGAATACTCATGCATTGTTGGTGAGAATTTAAAATGGTACAGTCATTGTGGAAGACAGTTTGGCAGCTCCTCAGAAAGTTAAGTATAGAATTACCATATGATTCTGCAATCCTAGTTCTATTTATATACACAAAAGAATTGAAAGCAGAGATTCAGACACTGTTTGCACACCGATATTCACAGCAGCATTATTCACAATCGCCAAAGATGAAACAGTCCCAGTATCCATCAATCGACATACAGATAAGCAAAATGTGTTGCATACATAACAATGGAATATTATTCAGCCGTAAAATATAATGAAGTTCTGATACATATGACAATGTGGATGAGCCTTGAAGACATCATGTTGAGTGATATAGGTAGACATAAAAGGATAAATATTGTATAAGCTCACTGATAGGAAATAACTAAAATAAGCAAATTCAGAGAGTCAGAAACTGGAATATACATTGCCAGGATGCAGGGTGGGGGTAGGGAATGGGGAGCTAAATCTTAAATTGTTACAGAGTTTCTATTTGGGGTGATGGAAATGTTTTGATAATGGATGATGGTAATGGTAACACAACATTGTGGACATAGTTAACAGCCTTGAAATACAGATTTGAATGTGGTTAAAAAGGGACATTTTAGGTTGTATATATGCCACTAGAATAAAATTTTTTTAAATCCATAGTATTGTATAACACAGTGAACTCTAAATTATATCATCAACTATGGCTAGTAGTACAATTATAAAACTGTTCTTTCATCAATTGCAATAAATGTACTAAATTAATGCAAAGTGTTAATAATAGGACAGTATATTAGAACTGTATTTTATGCTTGATTTTTCTGTAAACTTACCAAAAAATTGTGACTATTTGGGAAGTGCTTTTCCTATTCAGAAGTATGAATACTGTCTAGAATTGACAGTTTCATCTATCTATCTGTCTGTCTATCATTCTTATCACTCTTTTTAGGGGAACTCAACACACTGTAAAATGAAGGCAATATCTGTTCTTCTTTGGCCACTACAGCTGCTGATCTGTGGTCATGTTTACTTTTTAAAAACCTACCAGACATGTAACACAGAGCCTCAGATGGGGCAATCTTAGCTGGGCACCTTGCAAGTGCTCCAAGCACACTGCACTTGCTGGACTATGGCAAGCAAGTAGGGTGATCTGTTGTGAATAGATACCAGCCATCTCTCCTCTTATTTCATACAGAGATACAACTTCTTTTGAATCTTTTGGGTTTTTTGTAATTCTGTTCTCATGATAGTAATTTTTATCAGAAACAACACAAAAAGAGAAAATGGGAAAGAAAAGAAAAGGCAATAGCAGTATGTATTTTCACAACCATAAAAGGCTAACTGGTTGAAGGTCTCCTGACTCTGCCTGCTTCCTATTGCTAAACAACACAATATTTATTAAAACATTCCTAGAGCCAAATAAGCTGATGGCTGGCAACAAAGGTAACTTAAAGAGCTGAAGTAGAAGATTACAGAACTAGAGAGCTATGAGAACTATTTTCTGAATTAAAGGATAGCCAGGAAATTACTGGAGCTTTCATAACTTTGTTTGAAACCAGTGCAAGTATATAGAGCTGCTCAAATATATCTGACAAACAACCCTTTCAAATTTCTCAGTATAAAAAGCAATATTATCACTGGGAACTTGAGTGTAAATTTGAGGTCCCAGATACTCTTTGCAGGACCTGCCCCTGGCCCCAGATATTCCAAACAGGCCTTACCATTGGCCCCCACCATTGGTGGGGTAACCAACAACAGCTGGGGCCCATCCCCTTATCATTAGGAAGGGGGAGGAATAATTAACAGTTTAAAAGGTAATCACGCGAGATAGAGCTCGCTTTCTCTGCCTAGAGAAGCCTGCACCAAATCTGAGTGTGTATTTCCATCTTTCTCTCCCATTTCTCAGTAAGCTCTGTTCTTTCCCTGATTTCCTAATAAATTATTTTTACTGGCCAAAAAGAAAAAAAAAAGCAATATTAGCAATAATTTTGTAATATTAAATTCTTTATAAAAATATTAGCAATGATTTACTAATAATTACACTTGGAAACTGCTATGTTGATTTTTATCAACAACTGAACATTTTATTTCATATATCACTTTTATTTGATTTCTTAATGTCTATTTTAGTCAAAAGAAATGAAAATTGAAGATATTCCCTTAACATGTTCACTACCTAAATCATCTCTTTAATGAACTAGATTCTACTCTTTTATAAGAAGAAATCCTCTACCTTCTGCCTGACTTTCAACAGAAGGCCTGAGCAGTAGCAACAAAGAAGGTTAGTGGCCTCTGGGTATAATCTCCCCTGGCTCTCTCCCTCCCATTTCTTGATTAAAGACTATGGATATTTGCTTATTCTTTTTTTTTTTTTTTTTTTTTTTTTAATTAGAGAAGTTGTAGGTTTACAGAAAAAAAAAAATTGCATAAATACAGAGTTGTCATATACTACCCTATTATTAATACTTTGCATCATTGTGGTACAATTGTTACAATTTATAAAGGAACATTTTTATAATTATGCTGTCATATTTTTTTATGTTGAAGTGCTATGCAGATCCCGTTTCAAGCCCCATCCCACCCTGAGTTCACCCTTTAGGAAAATTCAGGAGCTGTCAGCTAGTGGATTTAGTTTGCAAGAACCCTTAGAAATTAAAAAACACTTTTTCATTTTTACAGTTTAAAAAACTCTATAACAGCTTGTACATTACCCCTTAATTGAATTCTTTATCAATAATTGCATTTATTACAAACAACTTTGCCTCCACACAGAAAAAAAAAACAAAACTGGAGTATCTTGGATTTTATGAGGATTTTATATGTTATATATCTAAAGTGGTATTTCTGCCCCTTTTTTTAGAAGTATGGAAAACTAATATGCCCAAATCCTCCCAGCTTGTAAGTGGAAGAGCAGGAACTCAGACTCAGTTTTTCTGCCATCAAGTGTACCAAGCTTTGCATTTCTACTCAAAAAAATAATAATAATACCCTACATAACATTTGGAAATATTGAAAACATTTCACATGCATGATCTCATTTGATCCTTGAATTATGCTGTGAATTTAGCAGAGCAAGTTATCAGTTTCAAGTTTAGAGAGAAAACTAAGACCGCAACTGATTCACCCAAGGTCACACAGTTTTAAGTGGCAAGGTCAGGTCTAGAAGCTAGGCATTGGGGCTCCTCGCTCACATCGTATTCCAGCACCAATATTACACTTTGTACTTTGCCTCTCATTCAAATTCTTTCTTGGTTTACCTAATTACATTTGTGGCAAACAATTTTGTTTTTTACAGAAAGAAGATTGGAGTACTTTGGATTTCATGAGAATTGTAGGATATTTTGGATTATTAAGATATTAGGATATTTAGAATTATCTTTTCTTGAACAAACCCAGAATAAGTGTTCATAATGATTGTGATGATGATAATGATAATCAAAATAACTGTCAATAATTCACAGTGTGTTTTTGTAATGCTATATAGCTTTACAATCATGGCAATTCATGGTGAACATCATGTAGAATGCTGTTGATGTATTATTTCGTAAAAAAAAAAAAATTGTTTAGAGAATTGATAGTTGCATAGCAAGCATTATGAACATATATTTGAGAAGTTTCTTTAAATTATCCACTAAGCTTTTATTTTAAAAAAATCCTTCAGAAAAAAATTATGATAAATACTTTGTGAGCATAGGAAACCTCAGCAATGATTTGATTGACTAGCATCATTTGATGTATTACACTTATCTTTTTTTGACATGGAGAAGGTGAAATAAAGGTTACTTAAAAATCGGACTGTTAAAGTCTTATCAAAATAGTTTCAGTTATTTAATTTTCCATTCTAACCACCACAACAAAAGTGTGTGCTTTAGCTACATGATATAACATGGAAAGCTCATCTGCTTAATGTAGGAAGAGTAAAGATAGCCAGCCTTCATTGGATAAAAGTGAAACTGTTACTCAGCGGTTTAAAAAAAAATCTCTTCTAACTTTAATATCAGTGAATATAGGGACATTTACAAAAAGATAACAAGGGGAAACTGTTCTTACCACCACCACCACCACCACTACCACCATTCCACTTTTTACTGATAAACTTGATAAAGAAAGAACTAGTTTTGCTTTGCTTTTTAGTGCTTAATCTGAGAAGAGGCACAAGAAATCAATAGTCTTAGGAGAAAAACTGCTTCCATGTTCTCAAGTGTAAGCCTTTTGATTAAAAACTTCAAATCTTAAAGAAATGAGAAAGGTAAGCATGTAATCTATTACACATTTCAATAAACGGGCAAAGGAAGTGGCTGTGGCTCAAGCAATTGAACTCTCGTTTACCATATGGAGAACCCAGGTTCAATCCCAAGGACCTCATGGTAAAGAAAGAAAAACAGGCCTCCCAGACCTGCGCAGCGCCGCTGAGGCCTGCGCGGCCAAGCAGCTCACTAAAAAGACGATGACACAACCCGATAGAAAAAAAAACAAGCAAAACTTTAACAATCATCAAAATATTATTGTATGCTTGAATATGCAACAAATTTCATGCTGTGAATATTTTACCTTCATCATAATTTTAAGAATATTTTGTTCTAGAAACCAAAAGTAAAACTTCACATATATATTATATTAGGGATTCTCTGTGATTAACATTCTGGACTATTGTAACAATAAGAGGCCAAATGTGACCACAGCTACCTTGTAAAGAGCACTGAAGAGGAGTGGCAAGAGAACAAATCACATGTCTGCTTTATGCTCACTGTTTTTGTGAAGTCCAGCAGCTGAAAAACAGTGGTCATTTGTTTGTGTCCAAATAGCCAGACAACTCTCACTCTCTGCCATTTATGCAAGATCTAAGTCCTAAATATTCAAAGAAGAACTGTGGTGACACTTCTCTTCTGGTCCCTTTACCAAACCTCTATGTTACTTAGAATATTACTTATAATATTCTGCAGTCCAAAAATATGCAGGTAAATGCAAGTTTGCTAATTTTCACTTAACCAAATAAATTTAAAAATAGATAAAATACTTTAATTCTGATGACACAACCTTAGTTTTCATATTAATAAAACATTTTAATTACTCAAACTTAAGATTTGGAAATGTATGTGCTTATTTGGAAGAGAACTATGGAATTTATTCTCCAGAAGAAAAAGCAAACCTGAAACATCACATTATACTGGAACATTTTAAACATGTTGACATGTTATCTTCTAAACTTCAATGAAACTGCTTGTACAAACTATTTAATGGATATCTGCCCCTTTTAAACAAGCAAGATACCTGATATATGACGGAAGCAAGAAGCTGAGTCACTTCATTTCTTTCTGTTGCTTCCAGTTGCTAGCATAGTGGCATCTCCACAAATGTATTTAATGTATCCATGTAGATTCCCATCATCGGGTTGACGAGGTCACATTTTTTATCTCCATACAACGGTGTTACTTCTGCTCTCTTGATTACTTTCTGGGTGTCATATAGGAGGACATGCTGAAAAGAACCTATTCATCATAAATTGCTATGGAGTATAGAGTGGCACCCACCACTGTGGTAGGTGGAAGAAACATAGATCCCAGGGAGGACACAAAGACGAGACCCAGGCCCATTCCCATGGGTGTGTCCAAGTTCATGAACTTCTCGCTGGGAGCACACATGGCCATGGTGGAGAGGCCACCCACAATGCCTGCTGGGTACAAAGTAACTCTGATGAGAAGAGAGCCCCCTAAAATGGCCAGGCAAGCCACCACAGCATCCATGACACCAGAATGCAGCAGCCACACCAGGTGCTTTGAGCCAGGGCTCTGGTCATAGGGTGTGGATCGCACCAGCATGCCGGCTCTAATCATGGCTGCCAGGGTGGCAGCAGTCGTTCTCAAGAGCTTCTCATCATGAAGTTCATAAAAGAAGGAGATCTGCTCATTGCCAAGGCAGACAATACTGCCTGCTAAGTACAAATACGTAGAATGAATTCTATCCTTAACATATTGAGGCCAAATTACAGCCTCTTCAATAGCTCCAATCTCATTAGACATTCCCAAGCCATAGAAGCACAATGCTCCAAGACCAACAGGACCTTCTCCAGCAACAAACCATCTGCCCATCTGATCAATTTTTTTTTTTTTTTTTTTTTTTTTTTTTACCGGGAGGTCCCAGGGATTGAACCCAGGTCCCTCCATATGGGAGACGGACACCCCAGGTTTACCAGGTTTACTGAAATGCTCAGTCACCTCCGTGCGCAGGTCCCCCTCTGGGCCAAGGAAATGCACCCGCCCCATCCCTTTCCCCGGCCGACTACTTGGAAGCTGTTCTTTTTTAAAAGGCAAGCTTTTTCCTATTAAAATGAATTCCTATTTCTACCAAAATAGTATGTGGGGTGTGCTTGTGCATGGATGCATGTGTGTGTGCATGTGTGTGTGTGTGTGCGTGAATAAAAGTTCTTTGCTACCTGTCGGGCGCTGTTCAGATATAGAGTATTATTTTTATTATTGCTCTATTAGATAGTTTAAAATATCTCATTTACTGGGTTCCCTTTAACCTATTGTCTGATTACTAGGCAATAGAGCTTCATGGATAATAAAGGTGAAATTCCCTATAAATATTTTTAAGAAAAAAAAATATAAGCCCTTGTGGTGCCAAAGTTCTGACAGTTCCATATTGTGCAACAAAGCCACTGGCTTTGAATTGGTGCCACGACTCTAGCCCCTTGTGCCAGATACTACATTTAGTCAGGGTCATTTGGGCAAAAGTAAAGAGAAATATTAAAACAATGTTTATGTAGCAGATATGCAATATCAATCTTGTTATGTACATTGGTGATAAGAGTAAAGACCGAGCTGTTTGGGAGAAAAGTGGCATTTTCTCTTAAGAAGTGGAAAATTACCAGTAAACTGTGTGTTCAAGTTCCCTACTTAAGTTTATTCTTTCTTCATAAAGCGCTGCTGTAAATCATTATGAGGGGAAAAAAAAAAAGATATCATCAGAAATGTTTTCTAAAAGTGATCTGAGAGCCAAAGACACATGGTGGTACACCATAATTATATGTTATCTATTATGTTAGCCCTATAATGAGATAAATGGTCAAAGTGTATGGGCAATAATTGCAGTCATACCCACATAAACCCAATATCATTATATCCCCAAATTCAGTAGTATTGAAAATGCTTATTAGCCTGCCCTCAAGCAACAGACCACTACCCCGATCCTACCCTTCACAGCTTTCCTCAGATAAATTCTAAAGCCTTGCAATTTGCAAGTGACACTCTCACAGTTCTGTTTAACAATATATCATAAGCATATCTCCACCAATAGGTTAAAGATGAGAGTTGTCTTGAATTGTGAATGTGGTTATCCTTGATACCCACTGAGCTGTAGCCATTCTCAAACCCCCACTATGCTTACTCAGTCCTAGTGACTGGCTATTCTTTATTAGTTTATTCAGCAATCATTACATTGAATCGAAATTTCCCCATCCAACTCTTGCATCTCCTGTCCCCAATTGGAAGTCCTTGAAACTCTATTTCCTAATTCCAAACTGCATACCATTCTCCAAAATAAAGGGCTATTAAGTGATTATTAGCCCTTAGTCCAACCTACAAAAGCCTAAGTAATCCATGGTACAACTACAAGTAGTATTTCAACTACTCCCAACTATCTCCTTTAGCATTTTCTTGCTCTTGGAGAAATTTATAGAATTCCCACTAGAATACCCAGGGAAGAATATCTTTCTTGGATCATAATAGAAACCTTTATCTATCTCTGAAGAGAAGGAGCTTGAACTGACCTTACTGCCTGCATCATTGCTGAAGGCTCTTTAAACAAGCAGTCTCATCTGATCCCCAAGCAGGTATTACACAGTTTTGCACAGAAGGAAATTGGGGCCCAGAGAGTCCAAAGTGAAAAAAAGAGTAAGTGACTGAATCACGATTTTTACTGTTGGCAGTCTAATGTAACAGTTCATGCTCCTTCCAAAGCTACCACCTTGCTTCTCAAAAGAAAGACTGGGGCCTAGGTCAACTACTCTTTGGGTGTTCTAAATGAGGAACGAAGGGCAATAATTCCCAAAGAGAAGAGTACTGGATCTCCTACCCTTTCATGTGGGATGAGTTATCTTGAGGCCATTGTTGAATAATACAATAAATTGTTGCTAGGCTCACGATCTGATTTCCATAAAGCTTTCTCTTGGGTCTTCAAGTACTTATTTTAGGTACAGGACACTACATCAGTGTATGGGATTGTAGGTACAGATATAAAATAAAGAGGACAGAGGTGTTTACAATATTCCTAATTTGGTTGGCGTGCTCCTGATTTGTGGGAGAATATGCTTTGCACCCCAAAGATCAGGGTTAAAATTCCTGATGTGCTCCTCTCAGCACAGGACATGGAGCCGAATTCGTAAACATGTGGAGGACTTGAGCACATTTAACTTTGTTACTTTATACTAATTAAGAATGCAAATTCTGCAACAATATGACCTGGGTTCAAATCTAGGCTCCTTCACTTATAAGTGTGGCAAATTATTTAAACTTTCTGTGCCTCAATTCTCTTCTTTTTCAAACAAGGAGCATCATGAAGATTAACTAATTTAGGACCTATATTCAGAAAACTACAAAAATTGCCAAAAGAAACCAAAGAAGACTTAAATAAATGGAAGGTCATTCTCTGTTAATGGACTGGAGATTAAATATCATTAAGATGTCAGTTCTACCCAAACTGATTTACAGATTCAATGCAATCCCAATAAAATGCCAATACCTTTTTTTGCAGAAATGGAAAACCAATTATCAATTATTAACTTTAGTTGAGAGGGTAAGGGGCCCTGAATAGCCAAAAATGTCTTTAAAAAAAGAAGAATGAAGTTCCTGGCTTTAAAGGATATTAGTTAGCTACAGTGGTAAAACAGAAAACAAAAAACCAGGATGGCACTAGCATAAAGACAGACAGACTAACCAATGGAACCAAGTCAAGAACTCAGAAATAGACCCTCACATCTATAGTCAAGTGATGTTTGACAAGGCTGCCAAGCCCTCCCAGCTAGGCCAGAAGAGCCCATTCAACAAATGGTGCTGGGAGAACTGGATATCCATAGCCAAAAGAAAGAGGACCTCTATCTCACACCTTATACAAAAATTAACTCAAACTGAATCAAGGACTTAAATATAAAATCTACAACCATAAAACTCCTAGAAGAAAATGTAGGAAAATATCTTCAAGATCTCGTGGTAGGCAGTAATTTCTTAAACCTTACACCCAAAGCATGAGCAACAAAAGAAAAAATAGATAAATGGAACCTCCTCAAAATTAAACACTTTTGCAACTCAAAGGACTTTGTCAAAGGGTGAAAAGTCAGCTGATTCAATGGGAGAAAATATTTGGAAATCACATAATGCAATAAAGGTTTAATATCCATGATATATAAAGACATACTACAACTCAACAATAAAAAACAAACTACCTGATTTTAAAAATGGACAAAAAATTTGAATAGACAGTTGTCCAAAGAAGAAATCCAAACAGCAAAACAAAACAAAACAAAAAAAGAACTACATGAAATAATGTTCAACGTCACTAGTGATTAAGGAAATGCAAATCAAAACTACAATGAGATATCATTTCATACCTATTGGACTGGCCACTAGTAAAAAGTCAGAAAACTTTTTTGTTTGAGGGGATGTGGAGAGATAGGAATGCTTATTCACTGTTGGTGGCAATGTAGAATGGTACAGCAACTATGGAGGACTGTTTTATAGTTCCTAAGGAAGCTGAATATAGACTTACCATGTGACCCGACAATACCATTACTAGGTATATACCCAGAAGAACTGAGAGCAGTGACACGAACAGACATCTGCACACTGATGTTCATAGCAGCATTTTTCACAATTGCCAAAAGATGGAAACAACCCAGGTGTCCATCAATGGAAGAATGGATAAGGAAACTATGATGTATACACACGATGGAATATTATGTAGCTGTAAGAAGAAATGAAGTCATGAACCATATGACAACATGGGTGAACCTGGGGGATATTATGTTGAGTGAAGCAAGCAAGACACAAAAGGACAAATGCTGTATGATTGTGCTATTATGAACTAAATCTATAGTGTAAATTCATGGAGTTAATAGTTAGGATATAGGTCACCAGAAAATAGAGTGAGAGTAGAGAATGGAAAGCTGATGGATAATGCATGCAGATTTAGTACAAATGTTGTTTTTAAATCTTTGAAATGAATAGAAATGGTGAAAGCATATCATAGTGTTTATAACTAGTAGAGCTATTATATGACAGTGGTTGTATTAGTCAGCCAAAGGGGTGCTGATGCAAAATACCAGAAATCTGTTGGTTTTTATAAAGGGTATTTATTTGGGGTAGAAGCTTATAGTTACTGGGCCATAAAGCATAAGTTTCTTCCCTCACCAAAGTCTGTTGCTACATGTTGGAGCAAGGCAGCTGCCAACATTTGTCAGGGTTCAGTCTTCCTGGGTTTCTCTCTTTCCGGGGCTGCATTTCTCTCCGGGCTCAGCTCCTCTGTGTCTTCCACAAGGTCAGCTGTAGACTATGAGGTTGTCTAGGCTTTGCCTCTCTCCACAAGGCCAACTGTGAACTGTCAGGAGAATGGCTCGTCTCTTTTCTCGGAGCCTTCTCTCCTTCCTCACGACCAAGGTCCTCTGTGTGCTTACTCCCCTGGGTTCCAGCATTAACACTCCAACATCAAAACTACTTCAACTCTGTCCTTTGCCATGCCTTTTATATTTGATTCCCCACCCACCAAGCGGTGGGGATCAAAGCCGTACTGACATGGCCCAGTCAACACCCTAATCATAACTTAATCATGCCCAGATTAATAGACCAGTTTATAAGCATAATACAATATATATTTTTGGAATTCATAACTATATCAAACTGTCAAGCTACTACAGTGGTTGAAAGGAAAAGTCTAAGGTCACGTATATTACTAAAAGGAAAGCTGAAAAATGTAACATGGGACTGTTTAACATAGTGAAACCTCATGTAAAATACAAATATAGGTAATATTGCATACATAAGATAGTTTTTACAAAATATAATTACAGATAAATTAGAGAGACAGAAATAGAATAGCAGCTATATGTGGTAGGGGAAGCATAGAGAGATTGAGAGGTGATTTTTTGTTTGTTTCTTTGTCTGTCTGTTATTATTATATTATTGGAATAATGCAGCTGCTCTTGTAGTGATTGGAGTAATGAATACACAACTGTGTGATAATACCAAATACCATTGATTGTACACTTTGGGTGGATTTATACTTTATTAATATGTATCAATAAAATTGATTTGTTAAAAAAAAGATTAATGCATATAAAGAGCTCAAAATACTATTTTGCACATAGTAAAGTTTCAATATATGTTAATATTAGTTTGTTACAGAGATAAAACACTTGCAAGTTTTTTTAAAAAAATCACTTATTTATCTATATAAATGAAAAGAATTGGCATATCTGTGATTGCCATTATTAAAACATAGAGATAGAGATATTTAATGACATCAGCTATATTCAAAAGGTTTTCTGTAAATGGTGATTGTTTCATTTACTGTCCAGAAAGTAGCTTTTCTTATTTTCAAAAGTTAGTCAATCTGCCATTCATTTACAGTCATTCACTGAGCATTTACTATGTGCAGGGCAATGCCATAGGCCAACTGATGGTAAGGACTGATGACACAATTCCTGCCCTCTAGGTTTTATGATAATATAATGGGGGAAAAAATGAATAATTACAGATATGCATCTGTATTAGTCAGCCAAAGCGTGCTGATGCAAAATACCAGAAATCTGTTGGACTCTATAAAGAGTATTTATTTGGGGTAGAAGCTTATAGTGACCAGGTCATAAAGCGTTAAGTTCCTTCCCTCACCATAGTCTGTTGCCACTTATTGGAGCAAGATGGCTGCTGACTTCTGCAAGGGTTCAGGCTTCCTCTTCCTCTTAAGACTCCGTGATCCCAGCTTCTTCCAATATCAGCTGTAGGCTGAGATAAGTCTCATCTCTTTCCCAGGGCTCGTTTCTCTCCAGGCTCAGCTGCTCTGCTCTCTCCACAAGGACAGCTATAGACTATCAGGCTAACAGCTCCTCTCTCTTTCCCGGGCTCCAATATAAAAAACTCCAAACTCTCCTCTGCCATGTAGTTTTCTCTGTGAGTCCCTGCCCACCAAGGGGACGGGGACTCAACGTCCTACTGACATGGCTCAATCAAAGCCTTAATCATTATTTAATCAAGTAAAAGTGAAACCTCTGAATCCAATACACTATAATAGGCCCAAAGGAACAGACCAGTTTACAAACATAATCCAATATCTATTTTTGGAATTCATAAACAATACCAAACTGCTACAGCATCTAACACTGTAACTCACACCAGGGAGATACTCAATACTTACTGAATGATTAAATGATTGGCTAAATGAATGAGTGAATAATTGAATGAAGTAATAGAATGGAAATTTAAAAAGCAAAATAACATAGAGGGTACAAATAACTCGGCCTAAAGGATTAAGGGAGACTTCACAGAGAGAGTGATATTTGGATTAAAGTATCAAAGTGTACAATTGTACACAGGGCTGGCAGAAGTGCAGCAAGGCAGACTGAGTGAGGCACCCACATATTCCAGGCCCCTGAGGGTGAGCTTGGCCCAGCCCAGTCCATGAGGAGAAGGAAGTGGAAATTTTGATGAACTATGCAGGTACACAATCGACAGTGTCTGACCCACCTAGTGGGAAAACCAGTGACATTTTTGGGTCCTCCATCACTGCCACTTCCCTAGCTTCTAGCTCCTAGCACATCTTCTGTGTGCTAGGAGCATCCGTGATCTGCAGGCTAAACAGACATGTAGGAATGACCAAAACACAACAGACAAAGTAATCAAGAGAACACCAAAAACAACCTGTCATTGCAGTGGGAGAGAGGAAAATCTAACACTAGGTGGAATGAGATGGGGGCACACTAGGTAAAACCAGCCTTATCATCCTGATACCTTATGCCCTTCATGCAAGCAGATTCAGCCAGAGAATACCTACCACTGCTGAGTCCACTGCATCCTCTTACTTTATCCCCAGTGTATTGTTCTTCAGTCTTTTCTGGAAAATCCCAATTGCTTTTTCTCAGCAGCTTTCAACAAAAGCCAAAAAGTCTGAAATGCCCAATTTTCTACTATCTAAAACCTTAGCCAGATTTTATAGAGGAATCTCTGCCTTTTTTCACAAAGGAATGGTTTTGTTCTCTTTACATGTTTTTACTTGCAAACTGTTACTTCATCCTGTCATGAGCCTTAAGTTTAGGCCTTTGCTTTTCACCAATGATGTGAAAAGCTTCACAAGCTACAATTCTCCCTCTATAGAAGGTCCACTGAGGTCTGGAGGACATTTTTAATTTAGTCAGATAAATTCAGGCAACAGAGTTCACTGAAGTGTCTTACCTTATTCCTGTCTTACTTTATTCCTGTTGATGGGAAGAAGAGATGCTTGAGAATCTAGAATTCTTAAGTTCAATTTTTTTAGTAATATCTAAAGAGATATTTTTAGGTATCAGCCTCACATAAATGACTGTTTCTAACATCTTCCCAGGAAAAAGTCAAATACTCAGGTCCACCAAAGAGGAGGAGTTGCTTAGGCCATGCTTTGTAAAGCTTTGCAGAACCTCCGAATCATATCCACAAAGAACCTTCAGCATGAGACTGGAGGTGTCAGGGCAGGAGAGTAGGTAGGTTAACAGCAGAGTCAGGACTGGCCAGGTCTGTTCCAGCACAGATAACTGGGCCAGCAGGAATCACGACCCCTTCAGCTTCAGCCAGAAGTTTCTCCCAGCCAGCTCTCAGTCTGCAGTCTCAGTTTCCAAAGTTGCGTCATGCTGGGGCCCCAGTTAACAAGGAGGGGGCCTCGGTGGTAGTGGCTTTTGGGATGAGTACCCACAAGGCCCACACCAAGTGGTAGAAATCACTTTGTCCTTATTAAAATCAGTCACGTAGTAGCTGGGTGGGTCGCCTTCCCCTTGGCTCTGCTACTTACATACATTACACTTGCAGAGTGCCACTCCTCCCCTGGCAGGTATAGGGGCTGCATGTGAAAAGGGAAGATTGCTCTTCCCTTTTTATTCACCCTGCCAACTTTGGAAACAAGAAATGCTCCTTGCCTCTAATTTTCAAATAGTTTGCCTCATAGTCATTTATAAGAAAGTAGTTTGGAATTCAGAGCAATTTTTTTCTCCATTTAATAACAGTGTTGTAAATGGTGGTTAGTTTTTTAAGCCTGAATCCACTAACTTGTATAATTTATAATGTCAATGATATATTCTAATGATAGAAATGAACTACCATTTGTAACCATGGTTTTTATGAGAAAATGATTTATGAATTCCATATAGGCTTGCCAGGAAGAGGCTCCATGTTCCAGGCTTACCCTGGTTACTTTCCCCATGTCCCTGCTGTCAGCCAATGGGAGGAAAGCTCTTATAGTTCTTTGTCACTTGCAGGAATTTCTGCATTGGGGATGGGGAAACAGAGTGGGAACAGTCTTTGGGGAATGAGGAAAACATGAACAGGAGAGACCCTGGGCAGCAATCACAGAACTTTCCACATCACCTTTCTTCCCATCTTTTCCCCCCTTCCATTCCCTCAGTGATGGTACAGGAATAGGATTCAGACTGTCTGGGTAGTCTGTTTGCTAGGAGAAGTAGGAAGGAGAATCACTGCATCAAGCCCGATGGGGTGGTCTTTTGGATTAGGAAGACTTTCTAAACATTGAGTACTGTCCGTATTTAGAAGAGTCAAACCTTCTGTTCTCAACCTCTGAGCTGCCTTGAAAAATTATTAGTCTCTGTATTTTTATTAAGCCTTAAACCTTTTTTTTTAAGTGCCTCTGGTGCCAACATTTTTCTAGAGCTGTAACAAAACAAAACAAAAAAGACCTGTACTCACATCTCAATGTAATTTTGATAGGAACATTTTGTTATTTTACAAGGCAGAATTGGGTATAATAGTTGAATTATACTGAGCAATCAAGTACTCAAGAAAAAAAAAAGTACAGTTAGAACAGCTATTTTAACACAGAAAGAAGAAACCTTTTAGAATGCATTTCCTCATTAGAGTAACGATGGAGAAAGGAAAAATTTGCAATTATTTATTATGGGATGTTTTTTAATCAATCAGTCAGTAGAACCTGCTTGTTTCTATCCCAAACATACCTTTGATGGATAAGTTAAGTATTTAGAAAAACTCTTTGTTTTAGTTTAGCATCATCTACACCAAACCTATTCCCTCTAACACCCACACACACACACACACCACATACCACACACACATGAAACACACACACATATCTCCAGCAAACAATGTTCAGCTGGGACACAGAAAAACACTTCTTAAAACTTTTTATTATGAAAAAAACTTAAATATACATATAAAAGTAGAATCCTGAACCTCACTATATTCATCACCCAGCTTCAACAATCATCAATTCATGGCTAATCTTGTTTCATCTAACCACAGCCCATCCCTCCCCCCCAGGCATGCAACCGGACAATTTTGAGACAAACCTTCATATCAGAGCATTTCATCCATTAAAATGTTATTTTATAAAATCATAGATAATAATTATATTTATATAATTTATATATAAATTTATAAAATTTACAACTATGTTTATAATATGATTTATAATATTTTAAAATATATTAACTATAATATAGTTATTAATTATAATTGTGATGTGTATTAAATATTTAAATCTATTACATGTAATTCTATAGATATGTTATCTTTATATTTATAAAAGATAAGGACTTTTTATAAACATAATCAAAATATCTTTATATAACCTAAAAAGTAAACCCCAAAAATTCTTATTATCACTAATATGCAGTCGGTGTTCAAAATTCCCTGTTTGCCTCATGATTGTTTTCTTCATAAAAGACTACTTGTAAACAGACTTTCAATTTAGTTGTGACTTGCAGTGGTACCCATGACCCATGATAGGGACCTCAGAAGAATGGATACATCTTTACTGGAACACCTCAGGAACAAAATGAAGCCCATGAACTGCCTACCTTAAAAAGGCCTTATGCTTTAGGTTAGCCTCATAACCTCACTGGCCTCTCATTACTCTCTAGAAAGGAGATGACCTACAACTGGGCAAAGTCTCTGGAATTCTGCCAGGATATTCCCATACTTTTGGGGGGGAAGGCTCTGTCCAGGGGCAGGGTAAAGCACCTGGGCCCCCCTAGAGGCTATATTTGCCACAATGTAGAACCTCAGAAGCTCACGGTTTTTCTGTCTGATGTGGGAGTTCATGGTTAATATGTGGAATGAAACATTTAATAAGTACACCAAGACTCAGTATCTTTTTCTACATTACATATCTTGACATGTTTGACAGCCTGGTGACTTTAAATTAGCAAGATGGCTTCTTATTTTCTGTAGTGCAAATAGAAGTTGATCTGTGAAACCATTTCCCTCTTCATTTGTCCATTCTAATCCTCTGGGATAGGGGGTAGGAGGATAGTGCTAAAGTTGTGGGTTTTTTGTGTTGTTTTTTTTTTCCTAAGGCGATAAGGCAAATGTTACTTAAATAGTGAGGAAATTATTAGCCCCATCCTCTCCCAACCTGGGTTGTTATAAGGGTGGATGAGATGGGGTTTGTAAGGCTTCACCCTGCCCCACCTAGGTGCTGCTCCAAGTCTGCCTGGGGCACTCACTCTAAGTGTGATCCTGGAGCGGATGGAGGGAGAGGGGGGACAGGAAGAGGATGAAAAAGGAGGGCCGAGATGAAAAACAGTACTGAAATTTAATCACCAGCTTTTTTATTCACTTGTCAAAGGAAGAGTGTGGTAATGCACCATTTTCGTGGTCCCCTGGATCAGCTAAATTGTAATGCCATGGCAACCAAGAAATGTCTCAATTCGTGTTCAAGATTAGAAAAACCACTCAGCCTTGGAGAGAAATGCTAGCATTTCCCAGACTTAAAAGGTAAACACACACCTAATACCCCAGACACATGGCCATTGATTTTATTTCACTAGAACTCAAATTTTATCACAAGTTAATAGTGTCATATTTTCCAGAAAAAGATTAGTTCCCATGTGCCACTCTCCTTTTTCTTCCATAACACTGTGGAATGAACTAAGTTCTCTTCAGGTATTCGGGGCATGAAGGCATATGTGGGAAGGTTAAGGAGACCCTTCACCCCCTGGTCTTTTCCCTCCCTTGGCCCCTGTCCTAGGAGGCTGCTGGCATAAGAGCACAGTTACACCATTTCAGAAGCCATGTATGAATATTACCTTCAGGGCAGCTGAGTGGTGGCCAGTACTAGGGGGGTGAACAGCTGCACCCTTCCCCTGTGTCATTCCAGACATTCCATCTTTCTGGGAATTGTGGCCAAGAACATCTGTGGTGCCAGGTAAGAGAATGCAGGAGAGCAGACCAGGTACACGTTTCTTCTCTATGAAAATCTAAAGCAGACACTGAGGAAAAGAGAGAATGCTTCACGGGGTATTTAAATAGGTCTTATTTTCCAATAGCAGGAGAACATGTGTTCCTACTGGACTGCTCCTCCATCCCGCTTCCAACACACACACACACACACACACACACAAACACAAAGACTTCCTTAGGGAACTCTAATTGGCAATTGTGTATTCTCATTTCCTCTCACACAACAGAGAAAAAGAGGTTGTGAAATTACATGCCCCAAGTCATGTCATATCTGAAACTAGAGATAAAAGGGTAAGGGGTGTGGGGGCAAATTATTATCTTGGGGTCTTCTTCTGTCATTTCTAAAATCTCCCACTTCTAACCCACTAATAGGAATCAAGTACTAGAAAAAAAAAACCAATAGATTTATAAAACAAAAAGATTAAAATGAGGTATTACCAATAGCTACCTGCAGAAAAAAAAAATTTTCATTTAAAAATAGATTTAGCTTAAAAATGAAATCTTTTAAAATGTATTTTTATTATAAATTAGATTCCAAAACAAAAGAAAATTTTTTAAAAAATTAGAATCTAGAGCAAAGATAATGCAATGGAAAATAATCTTAAACATGTAACAGGGTTTCAGAATAATATGAAAATAATGATTAATTCTATCCATTTCTGAAAAATAACAAATAGTATTTGTTAACAATTTAACATCCTAATATAAATATTTCTTCTATATAATTGGGCAGTAATTTTAAATTGACCATATCACCTACTGTTAACATAATCTAAACGTGGCAATAGTGCAATACATTTGACAGTAAAGGGAGCTCACTGGTGAGGCCCCATGTGTATAGGCACATTGTATTACCAAATCATGCTACCCAAATACATGTATTATAAAATGTTAGATGTAAGATAAAAAACTGATTTTCACTTTTCAAAATAATTTTTATTTTATATGCTTGTAGGCTTCCTTTTTTCAACCCCTTTTTTAGTGTTTTCATCCTTTTTTAAAATAAATAATAGAAATGCATCTCTGACAGACCTGGAGCAGTTAACGTCTGCTGCTGAAGTTTCCACTACAGATGCAAGAAAAAAAAGGTCCTCGCGCTTTCTGTCTGTCTGGTTGTGGCAGCCAAGATTGAATGGGGGAAAACAGGAAATTCTAAAAACATGGGGAAAGGGAAATAATCTTTGCAACTCAGAAATAAACTTAAAAACAGCAACAACAACAAAATTTAAATAAATAAATAATAGAATTTCATTACATGGGATTCAAACAGTATGGGAATACACATGATGATTGAATAGGAAAGAGCCCAGAAATACCTCTCATAAGGCCAAAGAGTCTAATGGTTCCCAAGCAAACACTGGATTTGGGCTGCCTGAGTTCAAGTTCCAAGTCAGCTAACTGCTACCTGTATGATGTTGGCTGAGATATTTATATTCATAAAAAGAGATAACAGTAGGGAAACGGATGTGGCTCAAGAGGTTCGGCGTCTGTCTACCATATGGAGAGACCGGGGTTCGATTCCCGGTACCTCCCGGTAAAAAAAAAAAAAAAAAGAGAGATAACAGTAAATCCTACCTCAAATGTCGTGAACAGTAAATAAAATAATCCACATAAATCACATGGTATAGTTGTTAGCATATACCAAAAGCCCAATAAATATTAGCTCATCATCATCATCGCGTTTAATCAGCAACCACCTTCGATGATTTGATTTAATTTTCAAAGTTACTTTACAGTTCTTAGTGACTTGAAGCTTCTCTCAAATCGCTTTTCCTTGACAGATACTTAGATTCACTGTTTCTATGAATTCCCAGGAACCAAATTCTGTGAATAGTGGTTAAATTCCAGAACAAGAGGGAAGAGAAAATTAGGACAGCATCAGCTTCTTTTCTCTGCTACCTGTTGGAATTTCTATACTAACCAAGCATTTTTTTTTTTTTTTTTTTACTGTCACTAGGATCAAATTCAATAATCCTATT
Source organism: Tolypeutes matacus (assembly GCA_026826555.1). Classification (NCBI taxonomy): domain Eukaryota; kingdom Metazoa; phylum Chordata; class Mammalia; order Cingulata; family Chlamyphoridae; genus Tolypeutes; species Tolypeutes matacus. The sequence continues at coordinate 25,852,956 of JAKSZT010054334.1, forward strand.
TACATATATGTTTCCCTGTACAATTTTGGCATAGATTAGAAAAGGCTTGCATAGATAGATCATTCCACTTTGGAATCTAAATGGAACCCACCTCCACTGCCTCCAAACCCAATATGTCTCCTCTGCCTTGTGGGTTCCACCTTGTATCACTTTGATATAATTATGAATTTCAAAAATAGATATTGGATTATGCTTGTAAATTGGTCTGTTCCTCTGGGCATGATTAAGTTATGATTAGGGCTTTGACTGGGTCACATCACTACATGGAGTGAGTTGGAGTTTTGATATTGGAGTTCTGATGCTGGAGCCCTGGGAAGTAAGCATACAGAGGGGCTTGGCCATGAGGAAGGCGAGAAGGCCCAGGGAAAAGAGACAAGCCTATTCCCCTGACAGTTCACAGCTGGCCTTGTGAAGAGAGGCAAAGCCTAGAGAGCCTCATAGTCTACAGCTGACATTGTGGAGGAAACAGAGGAGCCGATCCCAGAGAGAGGCAAGCCCGGGGAAGAGGGGAACCCAGGAAGCCTGAATCCTGGCAGATGTCGGCAGCCATCTTGCTCCAACACATGGCCATAGATTTGGTGAGGGAAGTAACTTAACGCTTTTTTATGGCCAGGTAACTGTAAGCTTCTACCCCAAATAAATACCCTTTATAAAAACCAACCATTTTCTGGTATTTTGTATCAGCACCCCTTTGGCTGACTAATACACCCCCTTATGTTCACTCTCTTTACTCCACTCCCACTCAACAAACTGCTCATCTGTTCTCACAGTCCTAGTGACCCTAAAACCTTGGAAAAAAACCCAAAGTCACTAATCCTTAGGAAAAGGCTGATGTTGCATGAGTAAAAGCCTGGAGGTCATCAAAGTGGGTTGTGGGTGACCAATCTATTGTGGTATGAAAAGAAAATGTTAACTTCCATTCGTATCTATATCGATATGTATCTACAGTCAGTTCTACTCTAACACTTATTTTGAGAATTTGATCTGTTCCAATGTGACTGATACATTAAGGGAAAGTTTCAGCACAATGTCAATTTCACATTTGGCAATTTCATCTGCCAGAAACACTTGGTGAATGCAGAAAACGGCACCCAGCTGAAAAGAGCTGCGCTTGAATACACAGAACACACACATGCACACATCTCCCAGGACACTGAGTTGCCTCAGCCTTCCACATCTGGCATTACATCGCTCCATCCTATTTCAGACAACCCTCCTTCCAATAACTCTCAAGCTGCAGTCCTTCTGTCAGCCAGGTGGCCGTATGGCTCCACAACCTCTCTTCTCTTTCATATCCCCCTCTTTCTTCTCAGCTTATTTTTCACTTTTCCTCCCTAGTCTTTGTGTTTTTTTTCTCTCTTTATTTCTCTTTTTCTATCTCTCTTTTGTTCTCTTCTCTTCTGGAGGGCATGGAACAAGGCAGACAGGCTTTGGGGAGCAGCTGTAACAAACATCACTTCCATAAACAAATTCAAAGTATTTTTCAAGGTAAAGTGACACATTTATTGTAGTATTGAGATATTTCTTCACTATTTACCATAGATAAATCTGCATTACCCTTTTTATTATGGTTGTATTATTTTATGCCGCTGAAGAAATTTTTGAGTATTTGCCCCTAAGCCCAATCCTATGGTTTCTATTGCATGATTTTGCATAGCACGGAGCTTCTTAGGAATACAATGGTAGGTTAAAGCAGAACTGACTGTATCTATTTATATCTATCTAGAACTTTATTAAGCTTTCTCAAAGGTATCTCTTATTTATTCCAAAAAGGGGGGGGGGGCTTAAGAACTATTTGCCTAGAGCAGCTCTGTCCAATAGAAATATAAAGTGAACCACATAAATAACCTGAAATGTTTCAGTAGCCACATTTTAAAAAGTGAAAAGGAACAGGTGAAGTTAATTTTAATAATGTTTTATAATTAGCCAAAATATTCTCTTTTCAACATATAGTCAATATAAACATATTAATGAGCTGTTTCAATATTTTTTGTATGAAGGCTTTGAAATCCAGTATATATTACAATGCATTTCCAGTGCTCAACAGTTACATGTGGCTAGTGACTACTGTATTGGACAGTACAGGTCTAGAGGATCTCTCTCTCTCTGACCAGGAGGAGGAGAAGGAGGGCAGGAAAAGTATACTTCTTTCACATTTTGTCTCAGAGAAGATAAATAAAGCTCAACGGTAGTTTCCATTAAAGAGGGTTTGAAATAAATCCACCAGCCCTTATATGCATCCCAACTTGATTTAGATTGGTGCCTTACTCAGTGTCAGATTTGAGCAGGTCCAAGGGTGGGAGAAACGTGCATCCATCTAAACAGATAATCCATTCCATGTGGAACTCCTGGGGAATAGAGGGTTCTCTCTTTCTAAACTGCTTCTTCAAGACTAGGAGGCTTATGGACACATGGGTACTTCTTTTATTTTTCTAATAGTTCTTCTAACAATAGGAGGTGTGGTTTAAAAATAGCTGTTGTGACTAAAAATAAGCAAAAAGAAACAAATTTAATTGTAAGTTGATTCATATACAACCAATAGTCACAAAGAATTTATTCATAAGGAAATAAATTTATAAATAACCTATCTTAGAAATGTAGGACTTCAATGAAAAGTTCTCTGTGTTCAATTGCTTCTAAGTATAAATTTGATCTCCATCAGCAAAATGCCTTCATGGTTTTCTGAATATTTTTAGGGCAATTCTTTCTCCAAGGGAAATATTATAGAGAGGCCTAATATGGAAAAGCAAAGTTGCCTTCCCTCCCCCACCCTCATGTGGTAATGCTGTGGATTCGCAACAGCTCTGAAGCATCACTGGAATAATATCTCCTAATGGCTCTGTCATATAGAATAATCTGGGCAAAAAACTGAGTTAAGTGCTTGGGGAAGTGCAAAAGTTCTTCAAAAACAGTCCTGCACTTAAAAAACTTAAAATATATCATCTGAACAGACAGAACTGAAAAAAAATACATAGAAAGTTAAAGAACTATTATGTGGTTCTGGTGGTAAATGTAAAAGTTGTTTAAGGAAGAGGTGTCTGGTCTCTTTAATCTCTAACCTCTAAGCAGAATGACTTTTTGTGCAGGCTAAGTGAGCATTAGCCCATGTAGCATGGTGGGAGAAGCAAGGGGGATGACCCCCATCCAATAATATCTCCTAAAATCCCTCCTGTGGTGCAATTATCTGTTTGGCTTCTTGGTCCTGACTTAACATCTACTCATGTGGGTAAACTCTCTCCAGACTCATGACAAAGGAATGTAGCCATACACTGGAGTTAGTATCAAATCAGACTGACCCTGACTGCTCCTATTCCATGTTCCAGAAGAAGGATCCTGCCTGGAATGCTTATGAATTCAGAGCTCAGCTCATAGGAGCTCTGATAGGAGTCTTGTCTTTACTGTGCTTCATTCAATGTTTCATTCAATGCCTGGTACTCCAGGTCTGCCAGGACTGGCGTCCTAGGGTTTGCTTTTTCAATACAATCAGACCTCAACACACACCACTCTTTCCAGAACCTGGAGATCCCACATCTGAAATCCAATAGCTGTGACTCAATCTCTGCCATTTGACAGTGCCTTTTCATAATGTTATCACTTGCCTAAACCTCTGCCTGATGTCTTAAATGGTGTTAGGATGATCTGACGATGGTATCTGGCTCATCTATGATAGGAGACCTGCTTTTTATCCTGATATGCTTTCTCTTACACCATTCCCTGAGGTCCCTCACAAAGATCACTTTTTAAGAGGAGAACAGTTCTCTATGAAGGGATTACCATTCCTGATCTTCCCTGAGGAAGAGCACCCCCTTCTCATTGCCTATTGCTTGGGGCCCTCCCATTCTCCACCCCATTCCCAGGTACCTGACCGTTTCCTGGAGGCTACCCCTCTTTGGTCTACTCTATCTTACTACAAGTCATTAAACCTACCATTAAAAATGTTTCCTTTGAAAGCTTATGGATTCTCCAGAGCTGCCTATTAAAATGCATCTATCCCTAAATAGGTTCATAAATTCTATCAGCTAATACTTTAACTGACATCTACCCAAAGGCAAAAGCAAGTAGAAGGAGTTGAATATGTAGAGAAAGACTCTTCACATTAAGCATTTTTAAGACACAGAATATAAATACTATAAAGTAAAATATAACAAAGGCTTAGGGGTGATTTAATACAAAACATTTGTTAAATGAACATACTGTGATCCATGAAAGATAGGATACCTTGAGAACAAACTAATGAATTCAGTGAATTCTAAGAATCCTTAAATTTAGATATCAAGATTAATTAAATTAGGCAATTCCCGTATGTCCTTTAGATATGATAATATCGATTACAATGATGTTGTAACAAAGAGCTTAATATTAAAAAAAAAAAAAGTAATCGCCAAGCAATGACATCCATGCCTACCATCAATTTTGCTTACTAGTGTGAATTTGATGGTTCAAAAACCCACCTGATTATTAGATCCATTACTGAGAGAGCTACCTATGTAGTATTAATCTCCACTCAAAATTTCTCACTAAATTAAAAATAGCTATGTTTTATGGCCTACATTACACAAGAAGAAATTCATTTTTAAAATGATCTAGATCAACTTCAGTATCACTACTAAATATTAGGAAAGGATCCACTTTCACAAATTACAGACACTTGCTGCCAATCAGCAGTAAACTTGTATGTAGGAAAGATGTTTAAGAACCAAAGAATCACCATAATTTTCTTTGCTGTTGTTTCATTTCCCAGGTTAGCCAGATAACTGCTGCAAGGAAACCAGCAGAGGGAGCACAACCATTGCTGTGTGTGTGTCTGTGGTGTGCATGTGCACTAAAAACGAGACTAGTTTTTGTGGCTTTTTGATTGGCAAAACCCTTTTAAACTACAAATATCATTTGTTACTGCTAAATTTTCTATTTAACTTTTATTAAATCAGTATTGAAACATTTTCTTATTAATTTTATAAGTAATATATGTTTTTTGTAAAAAAGAGAAATGAATCAGAAAAAAAAAAATTAAGTTAATCTCCCACTTCCCCTCCAGATCCTCTGTGTTATTAAATCTACTGGTGTGTATATTTTCATACATTACTCATAAAAACCTATGGAAAAACATATGTACATACATTTCCTTATGTAGGATCTTTTTATTTGCTTGTTTACTAAAAGAGGGGGGAAATTACTCAACCATCCTATCTATTGGTAGCAAAATAGCATGATATATCCTAGTGAGTATGTAGTTTTTCAGTAGAACATGTGAAATAAACACAATGTCAGATGATATAAAAACCATATGTACAGTGAGTCAAAGGCATCCAACACCCTAATTTCCAAATGAAAAATCTAAATACCCATGAATGAATGATTGGATCTGGGAAAACAAATAAGAAATCCAGAATATACAATCCTTTTCTTAAAATGGGTTGAGGAATATTAAGTGGTTAATTTCTGATTTACAAGTTATATTACTGCTTACTTCACAAAACAACAGCAATAACACTCACCCGGTCAAAGATTTTTATAAATGAAATATATTAAAATGCATTGTTTAGAAATCACGGTATTTCAAAATGTAAGATATGGGCTATAGTTAGTAGAAGTATTTTGATGATGCTCTTTCATAGTTTGTAACTAATAAAACAAATGTAAGGTGTTGGTGGGGTGATGTATGGGAGCCCTGTACGATGTTACACATGTTTGTTTTGTAAGTTCACAACTTTTATTGTACACTTATTGTTTATGTATATTCATGTATGAATGATAAACTTCAATAATTTTTTTAATTAAAAAAATCACAGTATTTCACAATTTTTCATTGAAGAGATCAAATCCCTCTCCACTCAAAGTCTCATTCCACCTATTTGCATAGGTGAATTTTAAAAAAGAAAAGGATGTAGCCATAGATGAGATCTTCCATCCCATCCCATACAGAGAATCCTTGAATTTGACTACAAGCATTCCACAAACTCCTATCTCCATTCAACCCCCTCCCTTCCAAAGAAAGCCTCTAAATAAAGGGTCCCACTGCCCAGAGGAGCCATCAAACTAACTGATGGGTTTATGGGTTCATCTTTCTGATTCCAGTAAATTTACAGAAGCATCCACATTCCTTACCAGTGTCTTCCCATCCTGCCCCATCACTCCAAGTACCTTCCTTATTGTCTTCCATGTCTCTGCACACCCACATTGCACACAGCCTCCTACAGTTCTTCATCTTTGCCAGTTTAATCTCATAGCAGGGTTCCCGTAGAGGAAGGGAGGAAACATTGCAAGGGGAGAGAGAGAGAGGGCTAGACAGGAAAAGAAGAAAAGGAAAGGATGAGGGGGGAAAAACTGACAAGGGTAAGAGAAAGGAAAAGCACTACTCACAGGCTAGGGAGAATTTTTTCTGGGAGTGAAGTCATTATTAAGCAGAAAAAAAGGTCACTTTATCTGAATTTATTTCTCGTTTTGCTAAGGGCTTTAAGCATTTAGAAAATCCTTCAATAACCACACCTTTGTGATAAAATAAGACAGCGCAGTGTAGTGATCTTCATTTGATCGATGAGGAAAACAGGGGAATGGGGAAGTCAAAAGCCCGGCTCAATGTCCCAGGAAAGGCAGTTTCAGAGTTAGGATAAGACTCAGGGTTCTTGACTCCAGCCCTTTACTTTATCCACAAAGTCAACACAAGCAGTCTAGATTTGTTATCTCACCCCCTTCTGTCTCAAAGCCTGAGTGACAAAGAGCGCTTAGTGTGATACCGAGTGTAAATGACAGCACAGGAAGTCCATTCTCAGGGCAAGCTGTGAGACTGGCAGCTGTACAGAGCACTTCCAGTCTGCACTCACTCCCTATCTCACCCTTCCTGAGGCCAGAATCCACAGCGGCCAAGTGAAGGAGTTGCTGAGGCTGCAGAAAGGCACCAGCAGGTTTAAAGTCAATCAATCCCTGAGCATCACCTAGCAAAATGAAAGATTGTGACTTAATGGGAAAGAAAGGAGCCCTCTACAGAACTTATATTATTTTAAATATGATATTGTATATTATAATCCACATATGAATTATGACTTATTTTATATTCTATGTTAGATAATAGATCGTTTACAAACAATGTATGTGAATACTGGGCAAATTTTGAAGGAGCACTCTTTTCTGACATGGAACCAACTTCAGTTAATTCCACTCTTTGAAACATGTTAATACAGTTCTCAAGGAATTCCATCCAGTCCTGTAACACATGTTTGAAGCTTAAAATGCTGAAAGTGAAGAAATGTTACATAAAAGCAGGTTCAGTTTGAACATCAGCCATATATGGAAGAAAACATTTATTTGAAAACCACACCCACTGCTGGATTCACGGATTTATCAGCCAAGACATTTTGTATGTACAAAATGTGTTACTCTAACCCTACAGCACAAAGATGGGTTTATTTCTGCTATTATGGCATTGTCATTTACTGCAAATACAAAACAAAATGAAGCCTATAATGACCTCACTCTACAGTAAAGTGAATTTCATTATTTTCTTCCTCTAAACATAACTTTCATTACAAGTATTTTATTATAAATGGATAATCTTTAACAAAATGATGGAAAAAATGTATCATACATATGTTCAAAGTGTAATCTATAATTCTCATGCACTGCTAAATTGTGATCAACAATCCTTTTTTTAAAATTTCATTAAATAGTGATAAAAAATATCCTATAATCATATACCTAATTTTAAGAATCATTGTTTAACTATATTTAAATTGATTGAAATAGAGTACGTTAAAATTTGACAGCTCCTAAAATATATGCCTTTCTTAATTTTTAATGACCACATTTGAAAGCTAATCTCTAAGATACACAACTCTGATTGGTCATAAAATATTTTCATTTAAAATGGATTTTTGTTCAAAGTATCAGGCAAATATAAAATAAACAGCAATCATCACAGAAGGGAATTATTTTTATGATTCTTATTTATACTTGTATTTCTAATAATTGGATAAGGTCAACCAGAGGTTAGCAGGTTTTTCCAGAATCTGGAGTGCAAACACATTGAAGGAGGGAAAGAAACACACACAGAAAGATACAAAGACAGACACAAAGAGAAACCCAAAGAGATAGACAAAATGCAAAATGTACTTTCTTAAAATACCAGACTACTTCAATTTTGACATATGCATAGCTTGGGGTTTCTAAAGCAGCAGACTGAAGAAAAACTGCCTTGTCATCAGAACTCCAAAATATATGGATCTCCGGAGAAACAAACATGTGGAGCTGTAGATGATCTAAATCCAAACTTTCTCTGTGGAAGAAAACAAATTTTCCCTGTACAATAAGTAGGGCCTCCTTGATCAACTGTTAGAAATCACACTGCAAACATTGTAAGGACAGGGCAGTAAAACTCATTTTCCTTTCAAAAGAGAGGGAAAAAAACAGATGAGAGACACTGGTTGCAACAAGCACAATGCAAAAATAAAAAGCCAAAATTAAAAGACTGATGAAAGCATAACATTAAAAAGAGAAGTGTTTAACTGTTAAATCACCCAGATTGCTTTGCCAAATTTTGACATGCTTGATTTCCTGTAGTAAAAATCCCCCCCCCCCTTTTTTTGTCTTTGAAAAAAAAAGTGAGGAAAAATAACCAGCTGTTCCTTGTATAGTTCAGGAAACAAGTTTGATTTATTACTTTAAGGTTATTTTTGAATGAGCTGCTTGTGGCAGCCAGAGTGCAAGAGAAGTCACTGAGGCCTGTCCACTTGAAGGGCTCAAACTGTTTCCTGAACAGCCCTTCTTCACTCCTCACCTCCGATGGCTATTATTGACAACGTGTGACTGGGGCCTTCCAGGATTTTAAAACAGCAAGGGTCCCGGCCAAACAATTGGGCTGTCAATTACCTTTTACCCTGTTGTGAAAAAGGGGCCCAAGACAATGCAACTTCTCAGCGGGAGTTGTGCAGCTCCAAGTATGTAACCCACTCTTGCACAGCTCAGCATTCAACACCAAGTAAATGGTTGGTGCCTTCACTTTTGTCTGTTTGTCAGCTCAAGCCAGAATTACTGGAAGGTGTAGATGTCTCCATGGAAAGATTTTTAAGTTCTGGCTAGGACAAAACTGACTCTGTACATTGTTATCTCTGGACTTCGTGGACGTTTTTTATAAAATGCAAACCCACACAAAGAGAACCCTCCTCCTAGCCCCCTTCAGTGGGCTTGTCCTCAGGGGAACGCCCAAGCTTCTCTACCTATATTGTGGCTTAAAAAACTTCCTGTGGGCATTGATCACTCGCTGTGAGGACTGTCCATCATCCCGCCCCTTTGTCTGGCAGTCACTTCCATTCGAATTTGACTGACTGAGGAAGCCTGAGTTATTTGTAAAGAACAACAAGGCTTTTCATTCATAATTTTAGTAGGGGGACGGGGTGCTAATGACTGAGCTTGAATAACTGGGGAATGTGGTATTCAAGGCAGGAAGAAGCCCAACTGGCTGCCAAATGAGGGAAGGAAAGGATGTAGGTGAAAAGTGCCTATGTAAAAAGACAAACAATGGCGTGAGGATCACACTTGTACACAAATACAAATCGAGTTTCAAAAGGTGAGGGAATCAAAAAGATGGAAGCAGAAAGGTGAGCAAGGAAAGTCTAACAGGATTTTATTAACTTTGGGGTCAAGTTACATGCCAGAGTTTACAGAATCTGAAACCCATAAAGTGTCTACAGAGGAAATGATCTTTTCTTCCACTGCTGGTTCTCCTGTGAAAACAAAAACGCTTAAAAGGAAAAGAAAAAAAAAAAAAAAAAAAAGTAAAACTGGCTTTCAGTCTCTCTTGGTACGTTCAATATATTCACACAAAGAGGGTTTATTTCTAGGGGTACTCAGCTTGATAATGATTCTGGGTTCCAAAGCACTGACTTTTAGAAGTCTCTAGTCAAATTTTATGTACATTCAGCATGAATACAATATATAATGATGCTATATACCTGCTGTTTTCAAGGAGGAGAATTTGTAAAAATATAAATTTCTGATTGAATATAACTGTATAGCTTAACTATCACTGGATAGCTAAGTATTATGGGATCCACTTTTCTTAAGAAAATAACAAAAATATGCTTTGGGTTATTTTAAAGAAATTAAAAGTTATATTGAAGCTTTTTAAGGATGCATGATTTCAAAGATAAATTTGTAGAAAATAATCCAAAATAACAATGTTGCACATTTTTAATCTTTGTGAATTAGCAAAATTATATGAACTGCTTTTTTTCCCAAACCAGAATGATTCCATAAGTGAAAAATGTTTCAATGACTACTATAAAATGCTTCCTATGCCTCTTTTGTTAAAGTAAGTCAAATAAAGGTCAAATTGAACAATAACAAGATCTGATTTATATAGAGTTCAGCAAAAGTAAATTTTCAGGCAATGAAACTATATCTAGGTTGAGTCTACTAGGACTAAGGTTCATAGGAAGCACTTTAGGGCTAATGAGGACTGAAGTCAAAGTTCTGATCCTAGGTTGGGTGTTTACTTAAGCTCTCAGTTTCTAGGTCATAAATTGACCCAACAAACATTATTAAAAACTGAGGCGCTAACTACAAATAGAAGGCAGTTAACATCCATTATCTCATTTCATGCTGACAACTATCCTCTTCTGATGACTGAAGAAACTGATGCCTTGCAGACACTCCAAGACTTTTCCAACCATTTCCACCTGAGTATCCAGCAAAGGCAAAGACAGTGAATATGCCCCTGGAGAGTTCCAAAACTAAGCTAAATTAGACCTCGAGTGGGGTTTTATTAATTTTTTTTGTCTTGTGTTTTAAGCATGTATGTGAAATCAAATAAAGTAAAATGGACCTGTTCATCTTGCAGCTTCCTGTGCTCCCAGCATTTCCCATAAATCCTTGGGTTTTTAAGAACAGAATTAATGAATTTGCCCCAAGCCTTAGAATTAAGGTTGAGATCTCATCCCACCCCCCCACCCACCCCCACTCCCCAAGGTCAATCTAGATTCAAAGCCAGGTGAAGCCACCATGTACTTCCCCCACATTAGGACCAGGAATGAGAGAAGCCATGACTGGCCCAGACCAAACTATGCAGCACACAAAGGCTGTTTCTTTGGCTCTTGCAAGCATAAGTGAGCCTATTCTAGCACCTTCTTCTAACCATACTTTGATTAATGTCATCTCCATTTTTTCTTCTAGTTCTCAGTGAGCCATGAATTCCTATTATAGTTTCAAGTTATAATAATATAATGACTTTCACTTATTGAAGAGGTATTACAAGTCAGACCTCTTCAAAAGCTCTACATTCATTATTCATTTAATCCTTATGTTGCAGCAGACCAAATTCTGAAGACGAGAATCCCAAGCAGCACTTGGCAAGCCGGAGGAACAAAGTTTTATTACGTGTGGGCTCAGAGGGGTATCCAGTCCCCAAATTCTGAGCCCTGAGTTTTGACTTTCATGAGTTTATATATGGACTTTACATGGACAAATTCTTAGGCAAGTGAGCAGGTGGGGTTTACAAAAGCAGAAGTGCGAGTTTAACTTATCTTCCTAAAGCAGAGGGCCTTAGAGAAGAGAGGAGTCATTATCTTCTTAAAGTTGTGGATTTCAGGGAAAAGGGAAGGAGGAATGCATATCTTCCTAAAGCTGTGGGTCTCTGCTGAGGGGGGAGTAGGGCTGCAGCACTTTCATCATCATTTCCCCCTTTGATGCCCTTATAATTCCCATAGGGCATCATCTGTACTCAGTGGCCTATACTTTCTCAAGGCTTGGATATTGGTAGTTATGCTAGTTACGGTCGTTTCGATGAACCTGATGAGTGCATTTATTATGCAAGGGCCGAAGGTGACTGCCATGAATAAAATAATCAAGGGCCCAGCCAGAGGCAGGAGCCAAGAGGTCCACTGTCCAATTTCTAACCCCAGGATTTGTTTAGGTGTTCCCTCCTCCTTTGGATTCGATCCCTAAGTTCTTTCACTTTGATAGTGACTATCCCTGACTGGTTAACATAGTAGCAGCATTTTTCTCCTAGGAAAATACATGCTCCCTCTTTTTCAGCAGTTAGCAAGTCAAGGGCACTCCTATTTTGTAGGGTTACTCCAGCTAGTGAGTTGATCTGGTTCTGGAGAGAAACCAAAGAATCTGCCACTCGCTCTATGTCTTCCTTTAGTTCTCGGGAAAGCTTATAATAGAATCCAACAGAGGAGCCCACTCCTCCTAGCCCTGTTCCTATTCACACGGCCACTCCTGTCCCTATGAGGATGGAGGTGAGTAAGGCCTTTTGGCTTTTTTTTGATGGGGGCTTAGCACCAACTCCAGTTCTCTTTCATTGTAGATTGATATTTCAGGTGTTAAAAACACCAGAATGCAACTTCCTGTCCAGCTGGCCTCTAAGCACCTATATGCAGTACTTACACATAGGTAAAACAGTCCCTGGGGTGTGCATTGAGTCTGACTAATTAACAAGGTCTGGTAGGAAGTACACAAAGTTTCAGGGATGTCCCCACTAGACCTTGACCCTGGTGCAGGGCTACTTTTTTTTTTTTTTTTTTTTTTAAAGATTTTATTTATTTATTCATTTATCCCCCCCTTGCTGCTTGTGCTCGCTGGGTCAGCTAACCACACCATGCGGGTGGGCTTGCCTTCACCAGGAGGCCCCGGGAACCGAACCCGTGGCCTCCCATATGGTAAACAGGAGCCCTACTGATTGAGCCACAGCCACTTCCCTAGGGCTACTTTTAAAACAGGTTACATTGCTCTCTGTGACATTTAGGCAGATTTCGAGGGCTATAGGGCCAATAGGGGCAGTCCAATTACCAGTTTCTGTCAGGGTTTAAGTTCCAATCAGGAGGGGCCAGGATGCCCAAGTAGGTCCTTTTCCCAAGAAACAGATACAACCAAGAATAGTTGGTCCTGGGGCTGATATTGTGGAGGAGAGCATAGGTGGTGTTAATCAACCGTCTCACCTGTTGTTGAACGGAGGCTGTGAATTGAGTGAGCTGATAAAAGTCTTGTTACTTGGGGCCCTCAGATAGCCAGATGAGGCTGGTCCGGACTTGTTTTAAGTTTTCTTTCTGGACTATATCTTGTACCCCCCCCCCCCCAATGGACCTCCCCTGGTGTGCCGTAAGTTCTGCAGCTACCCCCAAATTTCAGTCTGGCCATCCAGAACTTTTGTCCTCTTTCCCCACAAACTGGGGCTTCAGATAACCTATAACATTCTACCAGCATATAGGTATGGTTGATAAAGGAAGAGGAGGGTTGGTCTGCTGAGAGGGGGGCAGATTTGTAACAACTGGAGCAGGGCTGAGAACTGGCATCAGCCCTGAAGCAGAATAGGAAAAGCAACCTAAGGCACAGAAACATCCTATTATACATCAATAAGCTATTGCAATTAAAGCTCTATTCACTATAGTCCAGTCTGCAGGAGCGACAGCAGCTAGTCCAACTCTGAATAACAGGGAGAGTAGGCCATATAAGCACAGGATCCACAAGGAGCAGGGGTCCATTCAGCAGGTGTTTGCCGAGGTTGGTGTTCGGAGATCCCGGGCGACTCGCACTCTCAAGGGGCGGCCGGGTACAGGTTGGGCTGTCCAGCTGTCCTGTTCTTTATCAGGGTGTGCCTTCTTGACCCTGGAATGATGGATCCAAGGGATGATACCTGCACCTTTAAGAGCAGTAGGAGTTACAAGGATTACAGTATGTGGACCTGTCCAGGAAGGCTGAAGGGGTTCTTTTTCCAGTCTTTGACCCAGATTAGGTCCCCTGGCCAATGGGGGTGCACCAGGTGTCCCAGAGGGATGAGGTTTCGAGACAAGACAGTTTTATATATTTGGGCTAGAGTTTTCCCCAGCTGCTGGAGGATGGAATCTTGGCTAGCCTCCCCCAGGAACTTGAGATTTCCTCTGAAGGCCTTGACAATTGGGGGTGGCCATCCAAATAGAATTTCAAAGGGTGAATATCCCATGGATCCTGGGGTACACCTAAATTGGAGAAGGGTTACAGGAAGTAAGTCTACCCAAGGGAGACCAGTTTCTTGGCAGAATTTGGCTAGGGTGGCTCTGAGGATTCGATTCATGAGTTCAACTTTCCCTTAACTCTGAGGCCTGTAAGCAGTATGGAGTTTACACTTGATCCCTAACATTTTTGCCAGTTCTTGGAATATGGCAGCCATGAAGGCTGGGCCATTGTCACTTCCAATAGACAGAGGCAGCCTATGTAGGGGAATGATTATTCTGAGTAAAGCCTTAGTCACTTCTCTTGCCTTTTCAGTACTAGGGGGGAAAGCTTCGAGTTACATCCAGGAGTCCCTAGGCAGGGGCTCAGCCGAGTTGTCTTTTGATGTCTTGAAAGGCCCTCCATTGAGCTTCTCCCCAGATAAGAGACTCCTTTTCTGGACCCGTCAGAACTTCGTAAAGGGGTCTGGCCATGGCTGCAAACCCGGGAATCCAGATGCAACAGAACCCTGCAGCCCCGAGGAACTCACGAAGTTTTCTTTTTGTGGTGGGGGTAGGGATGGTGCAGATTACTTTCTTTTGTTCTGGTCTGAGCATTCAGTGTCCTTGTGTGATGCTGAACCCCAGGTACTTGACCTGTAGTTTACAGATCTGGGCTTTTCTCCAAGACACTTTGTACCCAGTCTGTGTTAGGATTTGTAGGAGAGTCTGGGTCCCTCTCCAGCAGTCCTCTTCTGTCTCACTGGCAAGTAGGAGGTCATCTATGTATTACAAGAGGGCACACCTGCAGTCTTCCGGGGGGAAGGTGGCCAGATCTGCTGCCAAGTCTTCCCCAAAAAGGGTAGGAGAGTTTTTGAAGCCCTCCGGAAGCCGAGCCCAGGTTAGCTGAGTTTTCTGCCGGGTTCTGGGATATTCCCATTCAAAGGCAAACAGAGGCTGGCTCAGGGGGGCCAGCCGCAGGCAGAAGAAGGCATCTTTCAGGTCCAAGCAAGTGAACCAGGCAGCTGTCCCAGAAAAGTGTATGGGTTGGGAACAACCTGATGTAAGGTGAGAGTGGCATTGTTGATGGCTCCTAAATCCTGGACTGGTCAATAGCTTGCCCCATCTGGCTTCTTCACTGGTAGTAATGGGGTATTCCAGGGTAACTGGCACTCGATCAAGATTCCTTTTCTCAAGTGATCTGTGTGTTCAACCATGCCCAATTGTGCTTCACGGGGAATCAGATACTGCCTCTGCTGGACCGGGACAGCTCCAGGCTTCAGGTCGGTGATGATGGGTGCATGGTTCTGTGCCATTCCCAGAGAGTTTCTTTCTGCCCAAACCTGGGGAAAAAGTTCCAGCAGTTTTTCCAGATTCTGACTTAAATTTTTTTTCTGCACGAAGTCTCCATTCCTCACTTTGGGGTATGGTGACGAGGAGAGTGTGGCTGGTCCCAAAGCTTAAACCTGCTGGCCCCTCAGGTTTGAAGGTAATCTGGGCTCCCAGTTTAGTTAAGAGGTCCGTACCAATTAAGAAAACTGGAAATTCAGGCAGGTACAGAAATTCATAAGTCACTTTGTGGCCACCAAGCTGACAAGTTCTCGACTGGCAAAAAGGCCGCTGGCTTGACTGGTTTCCTGTTGTTCCTATGATGTTAGCAGTTTTTCCACTAAAGGGGGAGACTGGGGTTGTGACCACAGAATATTCAGCACCAGTGTCTACCATGAAAGTCAATGGTTGGCCCCCAACCTGTATTTTGACCGTGGGCTTATGGGGGCCAAGTTCCAGTGAGCCCAGTCGCCCCTATTTGAAGTCGAGTCCCACCAGCCTGATTAGATGGTTCTGGGGCTCAGGTCAGTATTTCCCTTTGGGGATGTTTCCTTCATGTGCCCGATTCTTTGGGGGGCTCTCATTTTTCCAGTGTCCACTTTCTTTGAAGTAGGCACATTAGTCTCTGGCCATGGGCACCCTCTTGGTGCTTATCCCCCTTTTTCGAGGTAGCCCTCCTTTTCTGGTGAGGTCAGGATTTCCCAAGGCTGCTGCCAGCAGGGAAGCTTGATGTTTCATTCACTTTTTGGCCTCTCATTCAGCAATTTCGCCCAGATTGACGAACACTTTATTGGTGACCTCAAGAAGTTGAAAGATGTTCATTCCTGCGAACCCTTCTGATTTCTGGAGCTTTCTCTTAATGTCCAATGCTGCCTGTGTGACAAAGGCAGCATTCACCATTCTCTGGTTCTCCAGAGCTTCTGGTTCAAAAGGGGTGTAGATTCTGAAGGACTCGCAAAGTCGCTCATAGAAATCTCCTGGAGAATATTCGGGCTTTTGAGTGACCAAAGTCATCTTTGTCATGTTTGTGGGTCGTTTTGCCCCTTCTCAGACCCCTCGGAGGAGTACTGCCCAATATTGCTGGAGTGCAGCCCGTCCCTGATCAGTGTTAAAGACCCAGTTCGGTTGGGCCTCTGGCGCCGCCTCTCATGTCCAATCTTCCGGGTTTAAGACACCGGCAGGGGCCTGCTCCTGCAGCCACTTTTGGGCTTTCATCAGAATCCATCATCTCTCCTCCATATTAAACAAAGTCAGGAGGAGCTGGAGGCAGTCATCCCAAGTGGGACAATGGGTTTGAAAATAGATTCCATGAGATCAATAAGGGCCTGGGGCTTTTCTGAGTAGGAAGGGGTGTGGTGCTTCCAGTTTTGTAGTTGTAAAGGACTGGTAATACAAAACAGACCTCCTGGGTCAGATGGTCCCATCCTCGCTGATCTGGGCTGGACCTTGCATCTCACAGAGGAGCTTCTGTAACGCAGGTTCCACCAGAGTCTTATCACTACAGGAGTTCCGGGGCTTTCTCCAGAGGGAGCCAATAGTCCTGGAGAGTGAAGGTGGGGGTGTTTCTGGGAGATCTGCCTGGACTCCCAGGCTAGGAGGAGAGGCTAGAACGGCCAGAGGATATGGCGAAGGTGTGGGTCTTCTTCCGAGGATCCCTGAAGAATGACTGGCTTCTGGGGCCCTGTTCCTTGTGCAACCAAGACCCTGCTCTGTCCCTTTTTTCCAACACAAATCAAACCCAGGGGGACAGAGTCCGGGCTATTTCTAATCAAGAGTCAATGTAGGGAAACTGATCAGGATGGCCGGGAGTTCCTGTGACAACCAGCCACACTGCGCAGACCTTAGCTACCTCTAGGGTCCCTTCCGATTGCCAGTCAACACCTACCTCGTTCACTCGGAGATCATCATCGGCCATGCCTGTCAGCCCCAAGCCAGAGGCACAACAGGCCAGCTCAGTTTGGCTTCCCTGTCAGGGAACTAAATGTTGCAGCAGATGAAATTCTGATGACGAGAAACCCAAGCGGCACTCAGAGAGGCAGAGGAACAAAGTTTTATCATGCACGGGCTCAGAGGGGTAGCCAGTCCTCAAATTCTGAGCCCTGAGTTTTGACTTTCATGAGTTTATTTAGGGACTTTACGCAGGAAAATTCCTAAGCAAGTGGGCAGGCAGGATTTACAAAAGCAGAGGTGTGAGTTTAGCTTATCTTCCTAAAGCAGAGGGCCTTAGGGAGGAGAGGAGTAGTTATCTTCTTAAAGTTGTGGATTCCAGGGAAAAGGGAAGGAGGAGTGCATATCTTCCTAATGAAAAGATTAATAGCCATGAATTTACATAAAAATTATATGGCAGCAACAAAACAAAACATAAAACAATGTAACTTTCAAAGAAAAATGGAAAGTGGGGAAATAGTTGCATCTTAAAAATAAGATAGATAAAAATTAAACAAAAGAAAAGCACTCCATTAAAAACATGGACAAAAAATACAAAATTGAATTAACAGAAAAGTGAATAAAGAAGAAATGCTCAACTTCAAAAGCAGAGAAATGCAAATGAAAACTATAAGATATACTACACCTAACAGATAAATACAGATTAAAATTTTTTAGAAAACTCACTATTGGTGAGGGTTTGGGAGAACAGTCACTTTCATACACTGTGATTAGAAACGTGAACTGGAGTAATATTTTAGGAAAATCATTGGAAATATTATCAGAAATTTTAATATGCATATAATTTGACCCAGGAATTTCTATTTTCAGAAATCTATCCTAAGAATGCAAATATAAGGCATGACAAAAATGCAAACATATATGAACCAGAATATTCATTATCTTAATTTCCAGGCTGCTATGACAAATACTACACAATGGACTGGTTTAAGCAACAGGAATTTATTGGCTCACAGTTTCAGAAGCTAGAAGGCTTGCTTCCTCCAGGGTCATTCGTGTTCTGGCTGGCTGGCAGTCTTTGGAATTTCCTGGCATTCCCATCACATGGCAAAGTATTCTTTCTTTTCCGTGTTCTGTTGACCTCTGGCATTTTGCTC
The DNA here is from genome assembly GCA_026826555.1 of Tolypeutes matacus. Lineage (NCBI taxonomy): Eukaryota > Metazoa > Chordata > Mammalia > Cingulata > Chlamyphoridae > Tolypeutes > Tolypeutes matacus. Next base: position 25,871,230 of record JAKSZT010054334.1, read on the forward strand.
CTCCCCATAGCTTTCTCTTCCATATCAGATTTCCTTTGCTTATAAGGACTTCAGGATTAAGGCCCACCCTCATTCAGTTTTGGCTCACCTTAACTAATCACATCTCCAAAGCCTCTTATTTATAATAGGTTGACACCCACAAGAACGGGATTAAGAACATGTTTTTTTTTTCTGGGGTACATAACTCAAACTACCACACTTAATACAGTTTTATTTATTTTAGCAAACCAAGCTGTTACCCCACTCCCCAAAACTTGGACTCGAATGACTAGAAATGGAGGATTTTTTAAATAAATATTCACCAAATATTAACCATGACTAGGACTTTTACTTCCTTATAGTTATCTGTGTTGTTTGATCTTTTAATTTTTACAATGAGCATGTAATTCAGAAAAATAAATAAATAAATAAATCCATTTTTTCATTGGGGCAGATGAAAAGGAAAAAAAGTAAATCAAGGTCAGTTATCTCTGGATAATTCTGGAACATAAAAAACTCAGTATAATTGATGAAAACTGGTCATCAAAATATACTAGAGATTTTTGGTGAAGTCCCCACTCTATTACTTGAAAGCATGTTAAATCCCTCCCAACTGCAGCTGATTTGATATATAATCCCTGGGAGCCATGATGCTACTGGCTTCACTTTGCCCTTAGGTACCATAGGCCCAACCCAGGTTTTTTGGTGTTATCTTAGGTTCCAAAAGTATTATGATCCACTAATAACTTGAAAATAAGCAAAGAATGTAGAACAGAAAAACAACTTATTTTATCAGTTGTATGAAGTTCTTGGGAAATGAATAGCAAATATGAGAAAAAAATCTTTTGCTTACTGCCACAAACTGTGATGCTGCCTGAGGTTGAAATGCCTTAATGATGTTTCAGTTATACTTACAGGATTCTTTAACGAAATTAAATATTTTAGCTTCTGTCTAGAACTGCCTTATCCAAATTCCATTATAAAGAGTATTACAAACAATGGATTTTAATACGCACAATCTCATTTAGAGAATTTCAACTATCAAATAAACCACTAAAAACTGTACAGCCTCAATGAGAGAATGACAGGCATGTAAAATAAATGTTCAGTCCTCTCAACAGTCAGAGAAAACTAGAGTCCAAAGGGGTAAAACAACTTATCCATTGCCCTGCTCGGTTGCTTCCTTCTTCATGAACCTCTTTGACTCTGTGGGCTAACAAATCCTCAAACATCAATAGAATACAATTTTTAAAACTGGCTTCTTAGATAGCCTCAATTAGCTTTCTAGTATTTTCATGACTATTTGCCTCATCTCTCCAATTAGATTGCCAGCACCTTGCAGTCAGAAGCTAAATACTTCTCATCTCCAGCCCAATGAGCAAAGTGATGGAGCCAACAGCAGCCAGGTTAGGGGAAATGAAGACAGAAATTCTGCCCCCCCAGAGAACCATGGCAAGTTAATTATAAATAAGAGGGATATGTGTTTTTACCAGAATGCTGAAGAGAATATGATTTATCATATACTGCATGATTCTAAACTCAATAATTGTGTTTATTATTATAAATTCACCTTTGCAGGATCATAATAGACTAAAGAATTTATATCAATGAAATGTCACAGCATTTTAGTATACAACAAATATGTGTGCCACAAAATTTAATGTAAGTAAACGCATATCTTCATTCTATTAGTGGACAGGATTTCAATACCATTTTAGACACGAGGCTCCAACCCAAAAATATACAGTGAAATTCTGTGTTGAGTGAGATCCCAAAAACTGAGGCCAGTCTCAAATGAGAAGCCCACAGATTTCTCAAGCCCACAGATTTCTTGAACAAGTAATTCAATAAGTAGATATTCCAGTCCAAAGCAACCACATCAGCTAAACAGATCTCTTTTTCCCTAAAGTGCATTACCTACTTTGAGAAGGTCATACATGAAAACCAAAATCAATTTATGGTTAAGGATTCTGTAGAAATACTGACTATTAATAGCCAATTACAGCTAATAACAGTCATTAAAATTTGCTCTAAATCTATATATTTTCATTACTATGTAAGATCAAACCAACAGATACATAAAATAAATCAAATAGTGCTTACTAATTTATTTTTAAACTTTTTGAAGATATGGAGGCAAAGCAGCCAATTTTACCAAACTACAAAATCCAATTTAACTGATGTCATTACTGCTATTTATTGAGAGCCTCCCATATGCTAAGCTTTATAAGTACTTTATATCATCCAATTCTTACAATAACCTTATAAAGTATTATTGCCCCCTTTTCTCAGATGGTAATGTAGGTTAATCATTAATCAGTTTAAGTTAGTCATTCAATCATTCATCCTATGTTAAAAAAATAATATTTGAGTTCCTTGTAAGTCTTAACCAAGCCCTTCAGTGCTGGGGATAAAATGGCAGGCAAAGCTAGACTTGGATAACAACCCTCATGTAGTTTAGGATACAGTGAAGAAGACAGTTATTAATAAAATAGTCACTCAATTACATATATAGTTGTAGAGAAGAGGAATATAAAAAGCAAAAAGGGGGATTTGCCCTACTCAGATCAGAGAAAGTTTTCTGAGAAAATGACTATAAAGTATATTTGAAAGATATGAAGGAGCTAATAAAACAAAAGAGATTGGTGAGAAAAGTACATCAGAGTGTAGCATGTGCAAAGGCCTTGCTGGAGAGAGGCACTTTTAAACAACTCGAAAGTGGCCATCATAGCTGCAGGGCAGAAAGCAGAGGAGGGTAGTATAACCTGAAGCTGGGGAAGAGAAAGGGTAATGGTTGAATCTTTATCCTTGGAGTAATGAGAAGCCAGTAGAGGACTTTAAGCCACCAGGGAATCATGATCAGATTTGCCCAAAGGTGCCTAGACTAAATCCAAAACCTCATCTCTTGAACTCCAAAGCCTGTGGAATCTATTATAGTATTTAAGAGTTCAACCTTGAGCATCACTTCCTCTAGGAATTACAAGTTAAAAATAATAATAATAATAATTGAAGATCTAATTTCTAATTTTGCCAGCACATGATTTTAACATCTTTAAGGGTATAATGCAAGTATGCTTCTGCAGTATCAAACCAGGGCATGAAGAATATTTCTCAAGATCGCAAAGGGATTTTAACATAGAACAAATAAACAGCAAAACTCATTCACTGATATTTGGTGGCTTTCCTGAAGGGGTTTTAAAAATGTGCTCTTGAAAACTAACAAAGTACTAACTGCTTAAATAGAAATGACAGCTTAATACTTCATTTTATTTATTAATATACTTACATTTTTTCCAAGTGCAATTTTCAAAGTAAGAAATTCATAAGAGCATACTTTTTTTTTTTTTTTTTTTTTTATTATGGGTAAAAATCAAAATTCTCACAATACATACAAACATTTGTAAAATGATATATAAATATATATGCATATATGTGTATTTGCTTACAAAAATGTTATTTTTATATATATATATATATATACATATATTTTAAGAGGTGCTTAGATTACCTAAAATATTATACGGAACCATCATCAGCCTGTTTATTAATTTTTTTGTTATATATTTTAGGAATGGGTGTTCTCTATAGCTATCCTTCCAAATACATAAAATTCCCATAAGTTTCTTTTTCAACTTGATAAATGCATACTATTTCAGCTATTAAAAATCACGACCTTAAAAAATCATGGCCTTGCAAACTTATCTCAGTCACTTCCTGATAATCATGTAAAACACAATGGTAATTTCCAGGGCAGCAGAATAACTCTTAAATTCTCATTAAAAATTTAGGGAGCAGATGTGGCTCAAGCAATTGAGAGCCCTCCCCTTCCACATGGAAGGTCCAGGGTTTGGTTCCTGTTGCCTCCTAAAAAAGACAATCAAACAATGAGCAGACATCAAGCAAAAACAAGGAGCAGACAACGAGAAAAAAAAAAAAAAAAAAAAAAAGAGCAAGACAATGAACAAAAAGCAATGAGCAAAAACAAAATGAGCAGGAAGCAGGTGTGACCCAAGCAGTTGAGCACCTGCCTCCCACATGGAAGTTCCCAGGTTCAATTCCCAGTGCCTCCTAAAGAAAAAAAAGCAGACAATGAGCAAAAAAATAAATAAACAACAATGAGCAAACAATGAGCAAACAGAAGAGGGAGCCATCTGGGGGGGGGGGGGATTTAGAAGCTCTTAACTTGTTTTTACAAAATTAGGACTTGAAAATTATTCACTTCTTTTAATTACTTTCCTAAATTTCATTCATTCATTCAAAAGCATTAATTGAGTGTCTAATGTTTACAGAGATCAGCATGAAGAACAAGATGATGAAGAATCTTTCTATTTCAATTCCAGGCCCCAAACAAGTCCAAGGCAACCCTGATAGAAAGTCCCCAGGTTCCTGGAGTAATTTATCTTTTTGAAGAACCACACCCAACACAGAATATGTAGAGAAAAGCTGTATTTTATCTAAACTTCAAATGATTCAGATTCACTATAAATTCAAAACACTTCCTGTCCAAAGGAACAAATTAAATCTGCATGCAATCATATCCCTTTGGTTAAATTGAACATTTTTAGATCTTGATCTGTTAACTGATATTAATATAGAGCCGGCTGACAGGTTCAAAATTGTGGCATCTGGACCATACAAATGGCTTTAATAGAATCTATTTGGCTACCCCTTCCTTGGAGAACAAATTGAATGTTCTCTAAAAGTGTCTAAGTGGACACTTTTGATCAAGTGTCCACTCAATGGGAAATATAAAATCTATTTATTCAGAGGCCAAAATCTTCCTACTGCTATTACACTTGACCAGTAATTTCCAAATACGAATTCTAAACTGAGATTTTCACCTACATGAGGCTAAAAACACCAGGGTTAAAAAGATTCCTGAACAAACGGGATTGAATGTTAAAACAAACAAACCTAGAGCGATTCAGGGAAAAGCAAAGTAAGAATGTAATTGTCTCCACAGATTAGACTTTGCACCCATCGCTCCTACAAAAAAAGTTTGATCTTCAAATCAAGGAACAAATATACTGGAAATACGATGAGAGAAATATGTTGGCCAGCAGAGAAATTCTGTTTCGTGTTAGTTACAGAACTCCAGTTCAAATCTGACTTTGCACAAATTGTAGTAAGAATGTGTGAGACTGCAGAAGGAAGATCTGTTGATTAGCCACTAGAAAGGACCAGGTGAATTTCAGCTGACTATAAAATCTCTGACCATGCAACCAGTAGATGCCGCAATCTCACCAACGAGCAGACGCTGCAATGAGCAGATGTTACAGCCAGGAGGGAGCGGAAGTGGCTCAAGCAGTTGGGCACTCACCTCTCACATGGGAGGTTGCTAATTCGGTTCCCGGTGCCCCCTAAAGAAGATGAGCAGACAATGAGCAGGCAAAAGAGGGAGCCATGGAGGGGTTGGGGGGGAGCGGATAAAAAAAAATCTTTGAAAAAGACCAGACCAACAGAAGCATCCAGCCCAAGGTCTACTCATCAGGACCACCTCCCTTACCCTGGGATAACTCCAGCTCCTTCCCCCAGTTTAGTTAGGGATAAAGAATATTCTCAAAGGTTAGATCCAGAGATAAAATGTTCTAGTCCTCCAGTGGTCTAGATAAGAACTCAAGTGGTCTACTTTGAATTCCCTTGTATCTTTTATTGCAGCCATTCCTAATTCCCCCCTAGAGACAATATCAACAGAATCTGGGATATCAAAGCAGTTCAAAAAGTAAAAAGACAAACTTCATGGCTGCTGAATCAAAAGGTTCATCACTGCAAAGTCCTTTAACTTAGTAAGGTCCCTAAAGAATCACACACAAATTACTTTTGCTATTGCAATTGGGTTTTGAGGAGAAATAATCATTGGGTGAAAGCTCTTAACTCAAATTGTTATTCCTGGAAGTAGCATACACTGTTATGTTCTATGCCATCTTTAAATATGAATACATCAATGTCATAAAATTTGGTCACAAAATTTTAAAAATTATCAAACAACAGATAGCTTCTTTGTCTCAAGAATGCATATCACTGGAAGATTTCCCGTTGATTATCAAAACTAGGGCTGAACCCAGTAAGTCCAAGTGGTTTGCTCATTCTCATAAAGAAACTGGAACTAGAGTTGTTGAGTTAATTACATTCTTCCGTTACTACAATATGAGTCAGAAACTTAAATCAATGACCAAGTACAACCTTGAAAATATCTGACTCACTCAACATATCTACTAGCAAAGACACACGTCTCCACTGATGCATTCTACCTAAGATGGGAAGAGGCCAAATTCACATATTTATATACTGCCTTACTTAATTTAAAAAAAAAAAAAGTTGGGAAAGATTATAGACATAAAATAAAGTTAATACAAGTAAAGGAAGGAATAGAGAAAATAAAATTAAAGCAACCAGCTCTCAAGAGACACAGCTGAGACTCTTTCAAGGAACTCAGACCCTGAGCTCCACTTTCCCATCATTTCAGCTAGAAGACTGCCCTAGACCCTGGGACCCCAATACCACTCTGCCTCTCTGAGACTTCAATTCCTTACTGGAACAAAGACAACCTCCACAATCTCTATTTAGTGCAAAAATTCTATATTCTTACTCCACTAATTCAAATAAGAAAACTCACGTAATAAAATTCTTCTTATTGAATAAAACATTAAGAATAATTTTACATCTGAATTTTTAAAGTCATGTCCAAGAAAAGAGAACCACTATAGAAGAGGTAGCTTTTTTACTGCCCTAGCCCCCTCGTTGTTTTGTGCTCACTGTCTGCTTTCTGTGTTCATTCCCTGTGTGTTCTTCTGTGTCTGCTTATCTTCTTTCCAGGTGGCACCAGGAACCGATCCTGGGACCTTCTGGAGTGGAGAGAGGCGCTCAATCTCTTGCACCACCTCAGCTCCCTGGTCTGCTATGTCTCTTATTGTCTCTCCTCTGTGTCTCTTTTTGTTGCATCATCTTACTGCACCAGCTCTTCCACTCAGGCCAGCCCTCTGTACCAGCCAGCATTCTTGCATGGTCCAATTTGCTTTCACCAGGAGGCCCGGGGAATCAAACGCTGGACCTCCTATATGGTAGACAGGACCCCAATCACTTGAGCACATCCGCTTCCCAGAAGTAGCTTTCAAATCAAGGATTAAACAGAATTATCTTTTCTATGTATATCTCTGCCTTCAGGCCCTTCAGTTATTTCTCATAATGTTTGTGATATGTATATGGGTGGCCTATTGCAGAATGATAGTTTTTCACTATTTGTTAATTTGCTTTTTAGTATTCATACTGTCTCTTAGTCAATAACATGTTCTATATTTGAAATTAAAAATCTTAAAAAAAAAAAAAAAATGAAGGCAGAAATGAAATCCCAAATGTATGATAACAAAGAGTCTTGTTCAATGGCTAGTAGTTTGGCATGTTACCTGATTACTTCCAGGTACCTAGAAGTGAGTACTGGTTTTGGTGGATTTTTTAACATTAGGCAAATGGAAACGCCTATTTATGTATCAGAGCTGCCTCTAGAAATCTGTGGAACACATTTGAAAATGGGCTTCACTGTGAGGTTTTTAAGGGTATGGGGGAAAGAAGGGAGAACTAGATGGCAATGGATTCCTTCTCGGTCATGGAAGATAAATAGGAATTCTTAGATTCTTCCCTATTGACGCAATAAAAATGTAAGGTGCTCTAACAAGTCGGAAGCTCCTAATGTAAATTCCATTTTATGCTTTGATCCCTGACCACGTGTCTCCTCAAAGCTCCTGCAGAGCTGGTAGAACAGGAGAGGCACAACTATCGCCTAAGAAGCACGACCTGGCTTTGGTCCCCATAATTTTGCTCTTGGTTAAAACCAGGGTTCTTAGGGTCTTAACTAAGTACGTCATCTCGCGTTCTAAAAGAACTCAGTCTGCGGTCCGAGGAAAGGATAAGGAAAGCTACCTTCTGTGGCGATTACATTATAAATGTCTTTCATTCATTTCGAACCACCGGGCCTAAAGCACATTTTGTAAGGCAATCTCCCCTGCCGGAGCTGAGTACTTGGGGAGAAAGCAGCCGCAGCCCAGCGCCCGGCGGGCGCCACCTGGTGGCCAGAATGGGCCGAAAGCGCTACGACAACTGTTCACCCGGGGCTCAAAAGGACCGTGGCGTCCCGCGGGCGGCCCGAGCAGGGGAGGCCCCGCCATACGGTGCCTGCAGCTCCCGTGACCACGGAAGAGGACGACGTCTCCCCGACCATCCTCACCCGAGGGGTGGGGGAACGCAGGCCAGCGTCCGGAAATAATACATGCCATTTCCCTCGGCCATCTCGGGTTCCAAACCCCGAGCGAAGGGGAAGAGCCCTGGAGAAACATGGAGAAGGTAGAGCAAGAGTGCAGCGAGACAGGGAACGGGCGGAGGTCATTCTAGACCCAGAGCCCGGGAGAAGCCAGCGAGTGCCAGAGTAGTTGCGAACCGGTGTGGATTGGAGATGGGCCCAAGGGAATCCAGCACCACTTTTTCCTAGCACTGTTTGAAGAATTCTAAGCCCGCATGGAGACAAGATCGCAGGTGCTCTTCGAGTGTTCACCGTACAAGCAGCTACTTCCCTATAAAGTAAAAACATTTTTTAAGCCACTAAATAGAATAAAATATTAAGAGTGTGTGTTTTAAATTTCCCACTGGTGCTTACAAGTGCAAACACGTTTCTGAGACTAAATAAGCTGCAGTTAGAACAGAGCAGATGTAGATGTTTTCCATATTTGTATTTCTATTTATTTTTTAAGTGGGAAAACACAGTCAACCTTTAAAATAGTATTTTAAAAAATGTTCTGGGAGTCAATGTGACTCGGAAATGTGGTTACGTTCAGGAGAAAACCTGCAGTGGAACATGAAGCTATTTCAAAAGCCAATAAGGTCGTCCTTATTAATGCGTGCATTACTGAATAAACTAATTTTAAAATGGCTAAGATTGCACTGCGTCAAACAAAACATTAAGAATGAGCTTCAAAACTTCCATCCATAATATAAACCTTCCTTTAAAAAATAAAAACGAATAGTAAACCGAAAAACACGCAAATTCCAGCAAGACCAGAGGGGACTGGCTACCCGAATCTGCATTCGGGGCTCCTCCAGTACGCGTCTCTGGGGTGGGGGAGGCGGTTTGTACTGGTGCCTGGTGTATAATCGGGTTAATCCAAGAGACAAAGAATAAACCAATAGCCCTCCCACCTCACTTCCCGCTCCCCTCCCCCTTTTCCACTGGTCGCCTCCTCGCGAACCAGAACAGAAAAGGGGAGAGGTGGTCTTGAAATTGATTCCGGATAAAGTCTTAAAACCTGCAAAACCTGCAACTCGTTTTTAATGCTAACAACATTGCATGTCGGGATTCGTTTTAAATGTTCAGTCCCCTTTCCTAGTTGCGAGGAAAAAGTTCCGTAAATCAGAACGAGCCTATGGCTCGTCCTCATGGCCTCTGAGAAAACCTTAAAGTGAGTATTTCCTGGCAACTAGATAAACTGACCCCGCCGTGGCCTGCCGAGCCCCGCGGGAGCCCCGCGTGACGACGCCTGGGCTGCAGGACAGTCCTGAGAACGCGCGGGGCGGCGCGGTTGCCCTTTTGAATGCCTCCTGCGGCTCGGAGCGCTGGCGGGCGCTGGAGTGTGAGTGAATGTAGCCCCGCGGAGCCAATGAGCTGGGACCGGATGCGATATATCCTCTGGGACAACAACTGCTCTGTTCCGCCTCGGATCCACATGACGCCATTTACTGCTGCCGCGGCCGCCGCAGAGCTCCCTGCCTCCTCCGGAAAGGCGAGGGCGCAGGCCAGCGGCGAGCCCCCCCGCCCCGGGCCGGGCCCCAGACCCTCCTCCTCCTTTACCTCCTCCTCCTCCGCCCCCACCGCCCCCACCTCGGCCTCGCCGCCGCGCCTCTGCAACGCCCAGTCTGCACTGCCTAGAGCTGCGCGCCGCAGCGCGAGCGGAGGAGAGGGGCCGGCGGAGCGCGCAGCGCCCAGGCCCCCGCGCCCGCCCGGCCCGCGCCCCCGCGCCCCCGCGTCCCCGCGTCGCCTCTGCCCCGACGCTGCCGGAGCCTCACGGCTTGGAGATTTGGCTCTAGGTTCTCTGTAAGGCCGTTTTCTTTTCTCGTTTGCTCATCAGCCACGAAAAAGGACTCGCCGTGGGCGCTTCGGCCTCCTATTCATTGAGAAAAGAGGAAATACTCCGCGTGCGCTCCTGGAAGACGGGAGTCGCCTCCAGCTCGAACCCCGGAGTGTTCACTGGCGGGCAACTTGGCTCCGGATTTTCATTTCTTTTTCCCTCCCGCCTGTTGCTCTGAACTTGGACAGAAGCGGTTTGGAAAGAAGGGGGGGGGGGGTCAGTTTGCAATCGGGCTGGATTTATTTGCACATCGCAGGAAGAAGAGAATCCAAGGGACAGGGGTTGGTGCAGAGCCGCGATCACGGTGAGGCGCGTTTGACTCTTCCCCTCTGGCGCCGTAGCCGGCTCGTAGGAGGCAACATGGAGTAGGTGCTGGGGGACCGGGAGTGGGGTGCATTTAATCCCGGGTCTCCCTTTCTCTACTCTCCAGAATCCCCCCCGCCCCCGCCCGCCGGGGATCCGGGGTAGCTGCCGGCGGATCTGTCTTGTCCCGGGCTAGGACTGCCTCGGTGGGGGGCTGCTGTGCGCGCCCGGCGCAGTGTCCCCGCGCCCTCCCCAGCCTGGCGACCCCGCGCGCCCGCGCTCTGGGGGTTGGGGCGGCAGACCGCTTGCCAGGATTCTGTTCCCAGCTCAGCGAGAGCCGCGAATTCAATGCTGAAAGCGGGAGAGAGAAGGAAAACACTGTTTGCCAGGTCGCCGTTGCAGGCGCCCGGATTTATAACCTGTTCCTCCTCTCTAGGCAAGGCAAGTCCTGAGCGAGGTTGTCCCGAGACAGTCACTGGCTGGGCCGAGAGCGCGCTGGTTGCTCGCCTTACGGGGTCCACGAGACCGGGCGTGTGGGAAAGGGGCAGGGAGCATGGGTGGAGGGAGCCCCCGCCCCTGCGTGGTGTGGATAGAGACGAGCCCGGGGCGAGTGTGGGACCGTCGCCCTAAGCGGCGCCGGGTCTCTGCGGTTCGGAAGTGCAGTGTTCTCTTTTCCGTTCTCCGTGGTCAGCCTGGGTCACCCTTTTTATTTTTGGAAAGTTGGGCTGACCCAGCACAGGAAGAAAGTCATCAAGTGGTAGAGATCGTTTTCCATTATCTGAAAATAGGTCACAATAGAGGCTATTTTCAATTTCCTTGATCTACTAATCAACTTTTTTGTTGCTGTTACTATTTTTTAATTTCGGAATCTTGTGTTTTTACAGAGCGGTTTCTGTGTCGGTTTGCCCCACCCTAGTGCTGAAGTACCACTCCCCCAACCCCCAATAGTAGTCTGATCACACATTATTCTTAGTGGGGGGTTCAAGGCACTTTAAAAGCTGGGGGAGACTTAGGAACCGCAGAGCGGTTGGTGGAGGTAGTGGGGGTGCGAAGAAGGCGGCCAGAGAGCGGCAGAAGACACTTTATATAAGAAACAATCATTTTATTCTAAGATGCTGCCCTCCACTGCAAGCAAATCTGCCCCCGAAAGTTTTCAGCCCAAAGATCTGGATACTTAACTGCACGTCCGTCCTGTGCTGCGGGGCCTTGGAAAGTGCCCTCTTATAAGAAAATTTTGCTCCAGACCAGAAGAAGATAAGCGTGTGCAGAATGCTGGCAGTGCCAGCTTCGGTCAGTGTATAGCGGAGTCGCTGTGTGCGTGGGTTAAACCTTGGTGTCTGGGCTGTGTACCTAAAGGCAAGGCTCTCTTCCTCGCCGCGTCGGTGCTGGAAACTTCTGCCCTACGTTCGAGGGCCTTTGCAAACGCCCTGCTGTGAGCCGAATGGCCTCCACCTGGGGGTGGAGTGGCTCTGGTGCGCGGCTGGGCGGCAGTTATCTGAACTGAGGGTTGATTTTTAGTGGAGGTTGGGTGGCAGGGGTTGTGTGCTCCTGCGTTTGGTGACACGTCCTCTTCGGAGATGCTCTCGCCCCGCGATCGCCTGTCGGTTTCTGGAACTTGCGCGGGGGCGGGAGGGGGCGGCATCTCGTGTATGGGCAGTGTCATTCCGCCCCGAGGAAAGTCCCCCGGGGTTCCGGCTGGGTCCCACCTGCTGGGGACCGTGTTGGGGCGCAGATAGAGCCGATAAGCCGAATGAAAGCTTTGAGCAACGTTGTCTTATCTGCTTTTCTGTTAGAGGTGAGGAGATCCGGTTTCCAGCTTTGCTTTATTCCCGAATTGGGAGGAGTATGTCACCTGCCTTGATCCCTGTGGCTCTTTCCTTTCTAAAAAGCGGAGGTTGGATAATGGCCCACTTTTGCTCATTTTACTTTTGATTTTCATGTAGACTTGGAAAAGGGGATGATAAGTTTTGAAACTCAGAAGGATTGCAATTTAAATGTCTACTTTCTGAATGCATTCAGATGTGACACTTAAAAAAAAAAAATCACTTTGATAATGTTCCCAACTATATACATTTTTGGAAACGGGCAAATCAGTTACGATTTTGACATAATTAACTTCTAAAACCGGGAGAAGAGCAATCTTTTAGTTACAGATTTTAAGTTTTTCCTCCCTAAGCTGACAGGCTGTAAAATATTCACAAGTAGTTGGAGAGTTGAAAATAAGTTCTTGTCTTGTTGGTTATTGTGTAAGTTTGACTTAATGTGTTTCTGGCACCTAATGAGGGTTAAATTGACCTGTTTTTATTCTATAACTTTTTGCTGCTATATAGTTAATAGATAATGGCATGATTGTTGTAAAATTTTTATCACTTGAGGTAAAATATTTACTTGTTTATGTGTCATATTCATCCTACAGAGGTTGAAAAAGCCTTAGAATACTGAATAAATCATGGTCCAAGGTATTTGATGTAAAAGCAGAATTAAAGCCTAGAAATCAAAGACTACAATTCTTGGAATTTAAGACAAATGTGACCACGACAAATTTCAACCTATTTCAAATTTTGAAAAGGAATTCGACTATTTAAAATGTTGGTAACAATGTTGTATTGAAATTCCAGCATTACTTTCTTGCCATTTTTACATCAAACCTGAACTTGGCAATTTATGTTTATTTGAATAAGGAGTTATTTATGTGATTGAAACAAAGATCGGCATTGTGTTACTGCACATCATGGGATTAAAGAATTGTCAGTACCCAGCAATACGTTTTACTGTTTAGTGCATCTATTGACCTTATGGCTATTCTAATACTTCCCCACCCCCACTTCATTTTAAATCTTGTTTCTCATGGGGAAGTAGGAATTGAAGAGTCAGTTCAGGTGGATGGAGAGTGGGAAGTATCTTAGAGTATAAACGGATCTCTTTCCTCTTAGTTTCCCCAGGAGTTCAGATGTGTTCTAAGCCTGCTGGAGTGACCACACTTCCAAGACCCGATGGAGGCCAGAGCTCAGAGTGGCGGGTCACAGCCCTTGCTGCAGACACCCCGTGACGGTGGCAGGCAGCGTGGGGAGCCCGACCCCAGGGATGCCCTCACCCAGCAAGTGCACGTGTTGTCTCTGGATCAGATCAGAGCTATCCGCAACACCAATGAGTACACGGAGGGGCCTACTGTGGTCCCAAGACCTGGGCTCAAGCCTGCTCTTCGTCCCTCCATGCAGCACAAACATGAGAGACTCCATGGGCTGCCCGAGCACCGCCAGCCTCCCAGGCTCCAACCCTCCCAGGTCCATTCTTCTGTGCGAGCCCCTCTCTCCAGGTCCATCAGCACAGTCAGCTCAGGGTCGCGGAGCAGTACAAGGACAAGTACCAGCAGCAGTTCCTCTGAGCAAAGACTGTTGGGATCATCCTTCTCCTCGGTGCCAGTTGCTGATGGAATAATCCGGGTGCAGCCCAAATCTGAGCTCAAACCAGGTGAGCTTAAGCCGCTGAGCAAGGAAGATTTGGGGCTGCATGCCTACAGGTGTGAGGACTGTGGCAAGTGCAAGTGTAAAGAGTGCACCTACCCGAGGCCTCTGCCTTCAGACTGGATCTGCGACAAGCAGTGCCTTTGCTCAGCCCAGAACGTGATTGACTATGGGACTTGTGTGTGCTGTGTGAAAGGTCTCTTCTATCACTGTTCTAATGATGATGAGGACAACTGTGCTGACAACCCATGTTCTTGCAGCCAGTCTCACTGTTGTACACGATGGTCAGCCATGGGTGTCATGTCCCTCTTTTTGCCTTGTTTATGGTGTTATCTTCCAGCCAAGGGTTGCCTTAAATTGTGCCAGGGGTGTTATGACCGGGTTAACAGGCCTGGATGCCGTTGTAAAAACTCAAACACGGTTTGCTGCAAAGTTCCCACTGTCCCACCCAGGAACTTTGAAAAACCAACATAGCATCGTTAATCAGGAATATTACAGTAATAAAGAATTGTTCTTTTTTTTTTTAACACACATATGCAACCAACTAAACAGTTATAATCTTGGCACTGTTAATAGAGGGTTGGGATATTCTTTGCTGCTTGCAGTGAGATGCTTTTTGTCTGTGTGCCATTTTAACTGATAAGCTTGTTAGAACTGCGGAGCTCAAAATACACGGGATACAGAACTTGGTGACCCACATATTGCATAAGCTAAAGCAACTCAGACACTCCTAGGCAGGTTTTGTTTGTGAATAGTACTTGCAAAATTTGTAAATTAGCAATTGACTTTTTTTCCATTGTTTTCTCCAGAGATAATGTGCTATATTTTTGTATATACAATAATATTTGCAACTGTGAAAAACAAGTTGTGCCATACTACATGGCACAGTCACAAAATATTATACTAATATGTTGTACATTCGAAAGAATGTGAATCAATCAGTATGTTTTTAGATTGTATTTTGCCTTACAGAAAGCCTTTATTGTAAGACTCTGATTTCCCTTTGGACTTCATGTATATTGTACAGTTACAGTAAAATTCAACCTTTATTTTCTAATTTTTTCAACATATTGTTTAGTGTAAAGAATATTTATTTGAAGTTTTATTATTTTATAAAAAAAGAATATTTATTTTAAGAGGCATCTTACAAATTTTGCCCCTTTTATGAGGATGTGATAGTTGCTGCAAATGAGGGGTTACAGATGCATATGTTCAATATAAAATAGAAAATATATTAACGTTTGAAATTAACCTGAGCTGTTTTGTCTTATTTTACCTTTTCTTCTTGAAGTGAAAAAAAGATCACATTTTATGTAAAGGCTAGCATTTTAATGACATAGTTTTGCTTATCTATCAGATTGCTTTTATGATTGCTACTTTAAAGTGGAGATTTGTTGGTTTCCAGAGATAATTCTAGCAGTTGAGAGAAATAACTTTTGACTCACTTATTTGTATTAATCATATGAGAGTTTATTTTGATGTGATTTTTTTCTATATAATGTTTCTTACCTTTGTTTTTGCAAATTTGCTAACTTGCCTTTGTTTTGCAGGTTGAAAAAAAGAACCTTGTACTCATTTTTCAGGGGACTACCATAAAGATTCACATTTAAACTTTTTCTTTGTATACAGTATTACATCATTAAGAATGAATGCCATGAGGATAATTCATGACCAGAAAAAAAACAAGTTTAGTTCAACAAACATTTATTGAATGTCCTCTGTGCAATAGACATTGATTATACACAAATCAATTCTTATAACTGAGGCAGACTTGGCTGATTGATCATTGCTTTGTTTTTTCCAGACTCTGTGGTTTTAGACCCATAAGTTCACCCTGATGCCAAATACCTTATATTAGAAAAGACATGAAAAATAATAGAACTTTTGTCTGGTATATTTATTGTAATTTAGGCCCAATTTAGGGCCCTATCTTCATCAATCAAAGCCATGAAATTGTTCAATTTTACTCTGGGAAAAAGATGCTATAAGACAAAAATTCTGTGTGTTTACTATTGTCTTTCAGGAGCAAGACACAATAAGCTTTTATAAGCCCATCTTGACAAATATTAGTTGTTTTTAATTTGTAATAAGTCACTTGATTAGTCTGTGGCTGGTGTGTTTTGTGTGTGTGTGTGTTTCTCAGAAAGTCAGACCGTTTACTGCCAAGAATCACCGGAAGTCTAGGAAATGATTTACCTGTCATTATTGTTTAAGCTCTTGTTTCCTGTTCTGAAGCTGCTTCTCTTAGGCTAAGAGGTCTTAGTACAGGTTGTCCTCTGTTTTGTTTTGTTTTTAATTGGTTTTCAAGGAACTATATAGCCTTCAAAACTCAAATATGACTATAAAGACTTTCAGTTTTCTCTGAACTTCCTTCAAAAACACAAAGTTAAATTCATTTAGAAATTACTTACTCTTTACTTACTCTAAGTTTCAACTTTGGTATACTGAATAATATAATTCTAATACTTAAATTTAACCCTGGTGATCTAGGAAGAATCAGAATGGAGAGAATAGGGCAGGTTTTGTATTCTCTGCAGAGTTTTCCAGATTTAGATTTTCTTTGGTGTAGAAATTGTGAAAATCAAATATTTTTCTTTTTCATTGCATAGGGAATTTTCAACGTGTACTATATAGACAAATTACATCAGATAAAATTGGAGTGTTTTTTTAAAAAGGTAAATTAAGAACCCCTCCCCATAGTTACTGAATCAGAATCCCTGATGGTGTGGCATAGGAATTTGTTTTTTTAACTATTTCTTGAGTGATTATACAGTTTGAAATCTGCGACATAGGAATTGCTTTCTAATTTAGCTTTTTAAATGAACTGATATGAACCATAATTCCCAGTTTGAATATTAAAACGTAGTGGTAACCAAATGAAGTTAGAAGGGGATTTGATGTAAGAGTATATAAGTCCTGATGAAAATAATTTGCTTAAAGATAAGTAGGAGAATTGGATTTCTCACGGAGCTTCCAACCTATTAAATGTTGAGTTTATAAACTGGTAAAGAGCTCTCTTAGGGATTTGGAAAATTAAGTGTTTATATCTACACAGATGGAAAATACTTTTTCATTCAGTGTGTTAAAGAAGAGAAGAGTTTTTTAAATGTTGCTTGCAAGTTTTATGTTACTAAATAACTGGGATATGGATGAAAATCCACCTCAAGTTCTTAATTTCCATTTAAAGTTCATGAAAATTCATATTGTAAATACAATGGGTTCATAATCCAGTGGCCAATTTTGTATGTGATAGGTTAAAAGTATAATAAATACAGCAAACATGCCAATCAAAGACTGCTGAACATGTAGGGGAATTTTAATAATTTTTATTTTTTGCCTTTTGATTTTAGACGTGTACATTATCTATATTTGAGATTCCTTTAAGAATGACTGTCAACTTGATTTTGTTACGTAAAGCATTCATTTTTGTTTTTTGAGGAGATTTTAAGGCCCTGCCAAATTTCTGCCATGTTGGAACATGCCCTGGGGATTGCCTGTGGAAGGAAGAGAGCCAAAAACACAGTGGAGTTCAACCAAACTTTTTGCTAAAGTTTTTATTTTTACTTTTTTTTAAGGACATACTGGGAATCTGGGGATAGAACCCAGGATCTCATATGCATAATTTTTTCTTCAACACACTTAGGACAACATGACTCCAGAATATATGTTAAGGTACTGGTGATTTCAAATAAATGAATTTGCTCTTTGCATTGTGCTATGAGGTATTTGATAGGCAGTTGGCCAGTTTGATATAATTTGTTAGCGTCTGAACATCTAGGACAGAAGTTTCAAAGGTTTAATAGGTTCAGAGTTTCACATGCAGTTATATCCACAGTTGGTCATTGTCCTAAATGTGCAAAAGGGCCAGGTGTCTGTGCAAAAATCTCAACTGAATATTAGTTGAATTGTGTAGATCAAAAATGAGCCTATCTACTCTGCATGTACAAGGTCCCAGGTTCAATCCCCAGTATCTCCTTAAAAAAAAAAAAATGAGCTTGTCATTTTACACGGAATATTTTACCCTATTTTAGTAAAGAAAAATATAGGCCCCATCACTGTTACATTAAGTATCCATTCTTTGGCTTCCAATATCCATTAAGGTAAAAGTTATGTCAATTTCTACTTTAAATTTAGGCAATTGCCTCACTTCTCCCTGATACTCTAAGTCTCCATTGCATGAGGAGCAGAACATAATTTTAAAATAAGGCTTATCTGATTTGGCTCAGCTGATCATCAGAGTGAAGTTGTACATCTGAAATAGCTAATTAGTGCTTTGGCCATTCACAGAAGATAAGCCAAGCTGACTATACTGACTGGATTTTATTGGATGCCAGTCCTCACACCTCCCCACTCCCTTTCTGGAGGGGAATGTTTACAAGAATTGGAGTAATGATGCTATTGTGCCTTTTTTATATCATGAGAGACAACCATTAAATGTGAATACCACTGATTATACTACACCTCTAGCTAAAGTTAAACAAAATATTCATTTAACTTAGAACCAAAACAAAACATTGGCTAGCAAATGTTTCACATTTTTAATTAATATTGGATCTTGATTGACCTAAAGAAATTTTAAAAGCCGGCTATGTTGGCAAATGACTTTTTTTTTTTTTTTTTTTTTTTTTCAGTAAACTATTAAAGGAGATTATAATGAAGCCTGTCAATTTGGCCTCTGGCTTGACTAGATGGGACATGTAAGGCTTCAGCATACCTTACAGGAGTTGATTTCTCAAAACAGTTGCTAATACACAGAAAAGCATAATTTGGCTCAATACAAGAATCCCCTTGGTATGGAATTTGGGCACCAAACTGATTTGGCATTTTTATTTAACAAATGTATTTCTTAATGTCTTGTTTCCAAGTCATAAGACTAGATCTAATGCAAAAGGAAAGAGCAACGCTAATGCAAGAAGTTCTTTTATAACAAAGGTACAAGCAAGATGCAATAAATATAGAATTTGGGAAAACCATTGATGCATTTTCAATAAGGAGTTTGGTGTCCATGTCTTTGAAATGGTTGCAGCTATTTAAATAGCCAAGAATTTCTGCTAAAAGAGATGCATCAGAATCATCATTGCTCATTAAATAAAACTAGTCACGTTCATATTTTAAATCCTAAATAAAATGTTGGAAGTGTTTTGTGGAGTAATATTTGGACTGCTAAATTTTGCTATGTTTATTCTTAATTTTAAGATTTTTGATCCACTAAAAGCCTCTCTTGAAAACATACAGATGGAAAAAAGTACATTTTTAAGAGATATACATAAGAAATAAGTTGGGAAGACTCTTCTAATGTTCTTGCTGGAATTTAACTTCTATTATTAACCAGGAATTTTAGCTAGCTTCTGCAACTAGAGAAGGATGAAAAATTGTGAGTCATGAATTAGGGATCATCAAGCTGTGAAAAAAAATGAAATGTATTAGTGATAGTGTGAAGGGGTTGAGCTTTGGAGTAGTTCTTCCAGTGCCAAAACACAATGTCCGCTCAAGCCTACATAGCTCTCAAGACCTAGATGATCATCTCCAGCAGTTTAGCTGGATTTTGTACCCCAAAATAATATCTAATAAATTGGCTTACATCAATACAGCTTGCAGTCAAGCAGGACTCTGGTAAATACCATATTGTGTCATCGTCCATTTTTCCAGGTTCTTAACAGGCTCAGAGTGCCCTTACTGGCTCAGGCACAGGCTGCTCACACTAAAAAACAAACAAACAAACAAACAAAAACCCTACTTCTGAGATTCCCATTTGAAAGAATCATCTTTACAAGTTCAGAACAGCATATAAGAATGCATATCAAATAGCCAATGTGAACATAGCGAAGCCTAGTGATGTGCAACCTAGCATTACTGAACAGTATAGCACATACAGAACTTTGGGATAAATTTAGTTCCTGCTCTGTTGGCAAGGCTAATACTAGGACATCCCAGGGGATGTTTGTGTCTGACCCTCACACTGCCAGAGTACTGACTCCGGGACCATGAGCAACCCAGACATGAATATTGGCATTTAAGTCCAGATGTTGCCTGTACTCTGACTTTCACAATCAAGATGGAGCCAGATTGATTTAGTTCCGAACATTTGTTAATACTATAAACTTAAACCTTGGGAATGCTGAAAAAAATATATATATCTATATTTTTTTTCAGCTCATTGGTTTGATTCTAATTATCTGCGAAAAGTCACAAGGTATGAATCCAATAAAGTCTTCTGGGTCTTTGTTCTACCTCATGAACAATCAAAACTCTAGGCCCAGGGTACAATTTCTTGTAATTGATGCAATATATCTTGGGTATCTTCAGTGTGAAAGGTGTTACGTTTGATGAAAAAAAAATTTTTTTAAACATTCATTAGGGAAAGTGGATGTGGCTCAAGCAATTAGGCTCCCATCTACCATACAGGAGGTCCCAGGTTCATTTCCTGGGGCCTCCTTGGTGAAAAAGATCTGGCCTGCACGGAGAGCTGGGGCAACAAAAAGAGGCAAAGAAAAGAGACAATGGGAGACACAACAAACCAGGGAGCTGAGGTGGCTCAAGTGATTGGTTGCCTCTCTCTCACATCAGAGGTCCCAGGGTCGGTTCCTGGTGACTCCTAAAGAGAAGATGAGAGGAAGAGAAGACAAGCAGACAAGAGAGCACACAGCAAACGGGCACAGAGAGCTAGACAGTGAGCACAAAAACAACAAGTGGGGCAGAATAAATAACTAAAATAAATCTTTAAAAAAAAACATTTATTAGGTCTGTGAGTGTGAACAAGCAAATTAAAATGATTATAGTTCTTTAGAAGCTCATAACCTAAGACTTAGATTCTAAATCAAAGAAAATGACTGGTGGCATTACGCACATTCTGCCCTGGGCAGCTTTACTCCCAGGGGACATTTGGAAAGTTCTGGAAACATATTTAATTGTCATAACTTGTCAGGGGTAGGAGGGGAGTGAACTTGGCATCTAGTGGGTAGAGGCCAGGGATGCTGCTAACCCCTAAAACAAAAAATTATCTGGCCGAAAATGCCAATAATGCCAAGTTGAGAAACTCTGCTACAGAGCAAGCTGGGGAAGGAGTGGGGAGAATGTAATATATCCATCTAACACATGGCAAGGAAGACTGTCAGCTGTGTGAGGGAGAAGGAGGTCAAAGGACATGTGGAGATCATGGCAATCACTTTGGAATTTTCATTCTGAGTGCTAAGCCTCCGAAATTCATCTAGGAGAAAAATGCCCCATATTTGTAAAATATTCGTATAATAATATTCCCAGTACACCTACTTTTCTGTTGTGCTTAAATGCATGAGCTTTGGAGAAACAGCCCTAAGAAATGCCTTCCCTTTTTACTTACTAGCTGTCTGGCTACAGGCAAGTTACTTAGCTTCTCTAAGCCTAATGTCATCCTTGGAGAGATAATAATAATTCCTGCCCCAAAGGTGGTTGTGGAAGTTGAAGAGATGTGTATGAAATATTACCACTGTGACAAGTACAAAGTACTAAGTAATAAATATTAACAAAATATAGTTATGTCTTCTAGTTGAATTTTTTTCCTCAGACACAGTGTTAAAAAGACCTCATCTCCTGCCTTCCTTGAAATTGTCTATAAGATAAGTAAACAGATTATTTACTGTAGAGTATACTGACTATAATAGACTCACACATACCAAGTGGAGTGATTAACTCTATCCTGGACGTAGTATCTGGAGTCAGGGAAGTTGCTTAGAGAAGGTTATGTCTGCAAAAAAAACTTGAATGACTGCAAAACTAGGATAGTGGGTAGGAGTCCACAAACAGCAGGGTGTTGAAGAGAAAGGGATTTGTCCAGGTAGAAGAAAAAGAATGTGCAATAATGGATGGAGCAGAAAGGCAAGTTAACAGAACCAAGTTTGGTCTTAGCATAAGGCATGAAGAAAAGAGTGCTGTTAGACAATGAGCCTGGGAAGGTCAACAGGGGTCAGACCGGGAAGATTTTGTACCAACTAATGAGTCTTGATGGAGAGAAAAAGATGCTTGAATTTCTTAAGCAGGGACATGATACCAGTCCCACTAGATTGTGGGGAGGATTGAAAAGAGGCAAGACTAAGACAGGAATACCTGGCAGAAGTCACTACAGTCTTCAACTATTTTTAATCCAGGGAGCCTTTAATTAAAATTAAATGTTTTAACTGTCATGTTGGGTAAACAGGATATGTGGGATGTAATCACAAAGCTGCTTTATTTTCCTTGCACTGCCTCTTTAATTGTTTTCAGTGGGGTTAGTTTCTCCCCTGCCCCTGAATGAAACTCCAAAACCTCTTTGGCATTATTAAGCAATAAAGTGTTCTAAAGCCTCTAGATCTAATTACCATTTTCTGAGAAATATAAGGGCCAGAAGAACATGGTAAATGAGATCCACAGGGATGCAATCAGCGAAATCCAGACTGTAGGAAACATTCCAGAGCAAAGGTCCTGATTTTCCTCAATAGAAAATTGCAACAAATTTTTCAGTGTGTGGATCTTATTTCAATCCTAATTAGAAAATGAGTAAATTGTTGTCGTTGAAAGTTCTCCAGTCACATTGTATGGTCCAAAACATATTCTTAACTTAGTAATTAAAAATCTAATTCCATGTAATATGAAAACTCTGAACTTGATGTTTCTCATCTTCCCCAGCATGGAACAGCTGCAAACAGAAGTCAAAGAGAGTCAAACAGAGGATACCTAGAGGGATCTTCTCTCCTCACTGAGCACTTTCACTTTTTCTCTTCTTTTTCTCTGTCCACCAGGGATGGAAGAGTGGGGGAAGAATGAGAGGACAAGGGAAGCAGAGTTCTTACTTGCCTGGTACCATTTCATGCTTCTGTGCACTTGGCAGATGTTTACAGCTGAATTTTGCCCTGGTGGTGGACACTTTTATGGTTTCTCTCCAGAGCAGGGTTTCTCAACCTCAACACTATTGGCATTTGGGTCAAGATAATTCTTGGCTGTGGCGGACTGTCCTATATAGGATTTTTACCAGTATCCTGGCCTCTATCCACAAGAGCTCAGTACCACCAGTACCCCCAGTTGTGACAACCAAAAATATCTCCAGATATTGCCAAATATCCCCTGAGCTGCAGGAAAAAAATCATTCCTGAATCACCACCAGTGCACCGGTGTGCCCTCTTCTCTAGGATCTTCTTCACATATGAGTTCACTTTCTGAGGATGAATACGCTTGTATTTAGGGTGTTGCTTTTTCCTGCCCCAGCGCATCCTGTGTTCTGTTCAGACTTCATGAAAGCCTCTTGGATAGTACCTAAGACAAAGCTCTCTTGAGCGTGGCCCACAGGCGGTCCACGGGAAACACACCTATACAAACTCTTGGAGCCCAGGCTGATACCAATACAGCCTCCTTTTTTTCACCTGGTGGACAAATTAGCTAGATAATTGAATTCTCTCCCTTTCAGTTTTTCAAATGTGAATCAGACACCAATCCACCATATCCTCCAAATGACAGGGTCACTGACCAAACTCTCCAAGTGGTACCAGCAAGGCCTTTCACGCCAGGCTTGAGGTAGTATGCATGCCACAGGGGAGAGGGTGACTCCCAGCACACCAGCAGCTCTCTCTTTTCCAATATCCCTTTAACTCTTGACCTTGTACCTTTGTTGTGATGAGGGATTTGTCACCTTCTTTGAATATATTTGCATCTTCTTCTACTTACTTCACTTTGGAATATTCCTCAGTTGAAATAACAATTAGAAGATTCTGTTACACTTATAAATCTCAATACAGAAAACAAAAAAATGATAAAGCTGCTCTAGGTGAACAGAAGCCAGGGTAATCTGTACACTTCCTAAAATGCAATAGCAGGCACTGATGACAGCTGTGTGATATAAAAAAATTCTCTTCTTACGTTGGCTGTCAGGAAGCTCTAAAGGAAGCATTATTCAATAACTGTAACTCCTTGTGACTTAACTTTTCTAATATAATTATCCTTTCATCTTTCTTTCCAACTTACCTCCACCCCCAGACTTTTCCTGTTTTTTCCTATCCCAGATATTAAAAATCACATGCAGTATATTTTTTCCTACTGAGTATAAAACTCATAAATAAATATGACAGAAAATTTGTAGAAAACATAAATGCATTAAGAAAAACAAATCATCCTGATTCTATTACCCAAGATAACCATTCTTGAAAAGGTTTAATTAAGCTTGTCCTTTTATTTATTTTTTGACTATAACAAAAGAGAAAAGGAATTGTTATTCATAATGGGTCCCAGACCGCACCTGATAGTTTATGCCAATAGTGACTTAGGGTGGGGCTAGCTACACTAGTAGCCTTAGTGTGGGGGCTGGCGTCACCAAAAAAGACAAACCACCTAATAAGGGGGTTGGGACTTTGAGCCAGGTAATACCAGCCTGACCTCCAGGGTGGAGAGGAGGGCTGGAGATTAAGTTTAAACACATAGGCACTGATTCAAACATAGCTACTTATTAAAACCCAAATAAAACCTTTGGTCACTGGAGTTTCTCTGAATGGCAATACACACTTAGGTGATGCGTCCTAACTCCACGGGGAAAGGACAGGTGAATTTCATGTTTGCAGACCTTCCCAGACCTTGCCTTGTGAGTTTTTTCTTTGGCCTCCTGCTGCTTTGTGTCCTTTTTTTTTTTTTCCTGTAATAAAACTGTAAGGAAAAAATACAAATTGTAAAGATAGCACTTGACTGAGTTCTGTGAGTTACTGAAATCGATGTGGTAGTGGGACCCCTGAGTTTGTAGCTACTGTCTAAAGTGAGGGCAGTCTTGTGGGAACTGTGCCCTGAACTGTGGAGTCTGCACTGATTCTGGGTAGTTATGAGTCAGAATTGCATTGAATATGGTTACATATTCTTTAATTTATTGTAATTTCTCCACAGAGAAGGAATACATGTGTGGGTGTGTTTGTGTGTTCATGTAGTTTGTTTTTTGTTGTTGTTGTATTTTAAGTTACCGGGGCCAAGATTGAACCCGGGCAGGGAATTGAACCCAGGACCTCGTATGTGGGAAGCCAGCATTCAACCACGGAGCCACATCGGCTCCCCTGAGTTGGTTTTTTCTTTTGTTTGCTTGTTGTTTGTTCTTTTTTGTTTTGTTTTTAAGAAGCACCTGGAGCTGAACCCAGGGCCTCCCATGTGGGAAGAAGGTACTCAGCCACTTGAGCCACACCTGCTCCCACATGTAGTTTTTCTGTGATATTTCTACTAAAACAAATAGATATATCAATGGATTTATAGACTTTAATTTTATTGAGCATTAATTTACTTTGAGGTCACTAACAGGAAGAGTTTTAGGAATTCATTTGCAGTCCTCAGTACTACATCTTTCCATTAATAACATCCCTATTTCATATGTGACAATCCCACCAAAGTAGGATTTTGTTTTATTGTGGGGTTTTTTGACTGGTTGTAGGTGTCATTTGGGCTGAACCCAGTACCTGGCACATAGGAAGTGCCCAATAGGCATTTTTTAAAGTGGTAACAGGGAACATGGGAAGCAGGCACTCAACCACTTGAGTTACATCTGCTACTCAATAGGCATTTTATGAATAAATGAATAAATTAATTAATTCAATAGAAAGTAAAACTATACTGAAGGTGTGTGTCTAAGAGAGAAAGGTATGAATAATAATTCATGGCAAAATGTAAATACCGGGAGGCAGATGTGGCTCAAATGGTTGAGCGTCCATCTCCCATATGGAGGGCCCTGGGTTTGATCCCCGGGACCTCCCAGTAAAAAGAATAAAAAAAGAAAAATATAGAAGGCAGTTGGGCCACAGGTCCCGTGAGTGGGTGCACCACCAGGCCCTGCGAGGAAATGAACCCCCTAGGCCCCACAAGTGGGTGCACTTTCAGGCCCCACTGAGCCACACAACAAGATGATGACGTAACAGGAGAGTGACCCAGGGAGAGCCAAGACGAGACATGCCAAAAAACCAGGAACTAAAGTGGCGTAGGTGGTAGGATGCCTCTCCCACATTGGAGGTTCCCAGGATCGAATCCTGGAAGAGAAGGATGAGAAGAGAGAACAGGAAACAGACACAAAGAATTGCCCAGCAAATGTACACAAAAAACAGCAGAAATGGGCGGGAGGGTGTGTTTAAAAATGGATAAAAGTAAATAAATAAATCTTTTTTAAAAATATAAATACCAATTGAGTGCTATAGTTTTTCAATTCTATGGTAAACATCTGTATACATACTTTGGCATCTCTGAAATTAGATTGCATCTTACAATGAGTGGTGTTTAACAATTGCTGTTGGCCAGGCAACAGTCATGACATAATTGCCAATGTTTTCAGTGCTTCAACTTACTGTTGTTATTCATATTATTCACTTCAATTGAGTTAACATGCATTGTTGGTTCTATGCATATTACATTTAATTTCTATTTTAAATGTCTTCATGAAACAGCATAGACATGAAAAGTTTTCATGTACCAGAAAAACCCCACAAAAAAACAAAATCCTACTTTGGTGGGATTGTCACATATGAAATAGGGATGTTATTAATGGAAAGATGTAGTACTGAGGACTGCAAATGAATTCCTAAAACTCTTCCTGTTAGTGACCTCAAAGTAGATTAATGCTCAATAAAATTAAAGTCTATAAATCCATTGATATATCTATTTGTTTTAGTAGAAATATCACAGAAAATATCACAGAAATAATACATTGTTGATACTCAATTTAATGGAAATGAAGCAAATATAAGTTATTGGAGAAAAGATTGCAATCAAGCTTTTTCTTACAAAGAAACAAACAAGTGCTTCATGGGACATAAAAAAGAAAGACACCATAAGTAGATGAAACAAATTTCAAAGTTTGTATAACTAATTTAAGTATCTCAAAAGAGTTAACATTAAAATTTCACCATGGTGAAGCCCGAGAAGCGTTGGATTCCTCTAGGTTCTTGGCTATGCCATGTAAAAGAATTTAAGAACATGCCAGTTTAGTTAGGCCAATAAAAAGAATTTCAGAAATGAAGATAAAGAACAGAGCTTGCTGAAAAATAGGAGAGAAGGATGGAAATATGCACCAAGATTTGATGTAGGCTCCTCTAGGCAGAGAGAACAATTTGGCTTGTGCAGTTACCTTTATTAAACTATTAGTTATTTCTCCCTTTGCTAATGCTAAGGGGAAGGGCCCCAGCTATTATTGGTTACCCCACCAATGGTGGGGGACAATGGTGAGGCCTTTTGTGTGGGGTTATCTGGGACCAATGGGGAGGCCTATTTGGAATATCCGGGGCCTCTGCTCCACCCCAGAAAGAGTCCCAACTGGGACCTCAAGGTCAAAGTCAAGGTCCTGTCATGGTCTTGCCGCCATGTTGTCTGTTGGCCAAGTTGTCTGTTGGCCATGTTGTTTGTTGGTCATGTTGTGGCTCGTCTTTTTCTCTTTTCCCTGTACTAGGCTCCCTCAATGGATTAATCAGCAGTGCTTTTTCTTTCTTCATGGTTCAAAATTTTTTTTTTCTTTTAATATTTATTTTATTTATTTATTCCCTCCTCCCTGCTGCTTGTGCTTGCTGTCTGCTGCCTGTGTCCATTTGCTGTCCATTCTTCTGTGTCTGCTAGTCTTCTCATTTTCTCTTCAGGAGGCATGGGGAACTGATCCTCGGGACCTTCTGATGTGGGAGAGAGGCGCTCAATTGCTTGAGCCACCTTAGCTCCCTGATTTTTTGTGTCTCTCACTGTCTCTCCTCTGTGTATCTTTTTTGTTACATCATCTTGCTGCATCAGCTCTCCACATGGGCCAGCTCACTTTCACCAGGAGACCCCAGGAACCAAACTCAGGACCCTCCATATGGTAGACAGGAGCCCAATCACTTGAGCCACATCTACTTCCTTCATGGTTCAAAATTAATGGTGTCTTTTATACTCTTACAATCCACAGTGCCTTAAATATCCAGAGATATGGTAATTACCAAAGGACAATGATGAATTGGAGTACTGAGGACAGATGAGATTTTAATGGGCCTTAAAAAATAGATAGTGAGGATATGTTTTGGGAAAATTAAAAGTCAGGGTTGAGTAAGGCCCTGATCAGAGGGCAGTAAATGGATCAGTGTTGCTGAGATGCACATTCTTATAAAGGAGAAATGAGAAAGAAGACCGAAAAGATAGATTCAGCTTCAGCTCCAAAGAACATGAATATCAAACTAAAATATCTAGGTTTGTTTCCTAACATGTCTCCTAAAATCCATTTTGGGAATTTCTGGTCAACTAAGATGGTGGTGTTTAGACACTCCAGGTTTCTGTTCCCCACAGAATCTTAGAAGAGCTAACAAAAACTGGCAAAGTCATCATGCTCAGAGCTCTGGAAAATACATAAAGAGTTACAGTAACTGGGCAATTGCCAAATCAAGAAAAAAACTTTAAAATGATAGGAAAAACTTGTAGCACTCTTGCTGGTACCTCCCCCATCACCTTGCCCAATGTGTTGTAGAGTCAGCCTGTGCTCTCAGTGCAGGTCCCAAGTCCATATTTCAGAGGATAAAGAATAATCCTTATGGGTATACTTGTGTGCACATATGTCTGTGCCATTCTATCTCGTAGTAGCCTGAAGGAGTGAACCAGGACTTATCTCTGGCTACCATCTCAGAAAATCCCATGAACACAGAAGCAGTTTATGGACAGCTAAATCAGTGTAAGAAACAATCAAATTACAATGGCTTGGGGCAAAAGATTACTAGCTTTAAGACTTACAGTAGAGCATCCAGGACAAGGAAAAGATCATTTCATAGGGAGAAAGGAAGCATTTGGATCCTTGTAAACAGGGAAATCCTAAAGTCACTAGCACATGCCCAGAACAAGACACATTGTCAGAAAAGACCATAGAAGACCCTGAGGTTTTGCCTTGGGCTGATCAGGTTTTTGGTAGAAGGGCTAAGCTCTGAAGGAGGACACCAGCCAACACAGAGCCATTTTACAAAGACTGTGTTTTTTGCATTGATTTGTTTAAGTTTGTTAGCTCCTGGTATTCAGGGAAATCTCTGTCATATCACTAGTTAGATACAAACTTAAGATACAAACTTAAGAAACAGCTCTGGGACTAAATTCCAGAGTTAACACATTAAAATATTAAAATGTATAATGTGTACCAAAAGATTATAAGACAAACAAATTAACAACAAAAAAACAGGAATTGATGTTCCCACTGACAGAATGAGATAAAACATCAGAAAACATCAATGAAGAATACCAGACTTTGGACATACCACATGAAGATGTCATGTTAAGTGAAATAAGTCAGACACAAAAGGACAAATATTGTATGATCTCAGTTATATGAAATAATTAGAATATGCAAATTAACAGTTGGAAATTAGAATGCAGGTTACCAGGGGCAGAGGTGGGGGTAGTGAATGGGAATTTAATGCTTAACTGGTACAAAGTATCTGTTTGGGGTGATGGAAAAGTTTTGGTAATGGATGGTGGTGATGGTAGCACAACATTTTGAATGTAATTAGCACCATTGAACATATATTTGAAAGTGGTTAAAATGGAAATGTTATGTTGTATCATATATTACCAGAATAAAAATTTTTAAAGAAAGCAATAACAGGGGAGCTGATGTAGCTCAAGTGGTTGAGCGCCTCCTTTCCGTGTACGAGGTCCCGGGTTCAATCATAAACCGACACAACACAAAGAATAAACCCTAATGTGCACTATAGTTAGTAATATTATAGTATATTAAATATAGTTAATAATATTGTAATAACTATATTAGCTCATCACTTGTAACAAAGGTACTATATTAATGCAAAAATATAAATAATAGGGAAAACTGTGTGTAATGGGGGGTGATATATAGCAAATCTCTATTTTCTGTATGATTTTTCTGTAAACCTACAACTCTAATTTTTAAAAAATCCTTTGAACAATAAGTACTGTATTTTCCATTAGAAGATATCTCACCTTAAAAAGAAAAAAAGAAAGAAAGAAATCCATTTTTGACACTTCTATAACATTTGCCAATTGAAAGTAGGAGTAAGCCTTTAAAACTGTATTTTAGGGAAGCGGATGTGGCTCTAGCAATTGGGCTCCTACCTACCATATGGGAGGCCCCAGATTCGATTACCTGGAAACAGATGCAAAGTCTAACAGATATATATTTACACACATAAAGGGGAAAGAAAAAAGAGAAAAAAACACCTTGATTTTCTCGTCATGCTGGATAGGATGCCTCAAACCTTACTGTGCTTACTAGTCACCTGGAAAGCTTGTTAAAATGAAGACTTGGAATAATAACTTGAGGCAGGGACCTGAGATTGTGCATTTCCAACAAGCTCCTGGTGATGCCAGTGACATGGATGCTGCAGCCCTGCTGATCACCTTTTGAGCAGCGAGGATAGAGGGAAAGACTTAGTTCTTAACTAGAACAATTATACTAGGTTTTCTCTGTCCTTAGGGTTGCCTCAATACATCATAAGTTAACTGCTTGGTGATAGCTGGGCGGGACTTTAAAAAATGGGACACTGAGCCTCCCATATAAACAGAAAGCCATATTTATGAGCCATACCTTGTCCCCAAAACTGATTTATTTAAAACATCACTATATCTGGGTGTGGATGTGTGTGTGTATAGATATATATATATATGTAATTTTATGCAAGGAATAATTTAATGTCTTAGCTGCCTATTAGAGCTTTAGTGTGTCTTTAGAAAAGCATCAAAAATACTTTAATGAAATACAACATAATAGTCAAAACGGTGGACTTTGGAGCCTGGTGCCATCACTTGCTAGCTAAAGTCATTGAGTAGGTTATTTAACTTCTCTGAGCACCACTTTACTCATATATAAAAAAGGAACATGTGCTTTTGTTTGAGGGGGAGGGAAGTTGTTTATTTAGTAATTAAAACTATGTTCTGTCACCACTGCCTCCTGAAACTGGTTTGTGTAAGCATCTCCAGGACAAGGGATATTTTATTCCCAATATCAAGTACGTTTCTTTGGTTTGCAATATTTGTGGCATGAATACACGCCAATAAACAAAAACACTTAATAAATAGCAGCTTTCATTGTTACCCAGCTACTTCACTTCCTTTATAGAGTGAAATAGGATAGAAATAAAACCGTTTTAGATTAAATATCATTGTGTATCAAAGCATCCTACCTTTGTTTTTTTTCCAGAGTAGCTCTAGGCCAAGATCTTAATGTGGAAATTGGGGCCACATCTGTACAAATTAGAGTAATTCTTTACATTTTATAATATAGTACTCTAGTGTTAACTCATTGCTTTCACATACATTATCTCATGTTTATTTTTGATCCTCACAACAAACCCTGAGATGCTTGTAGGACAGATACTACTATTCTTATTTTACATAAGATGAAATTGGAGTTTCTATAGATGACAGAATTGCTCCAAATTATATAGTAAGCAGTGAAAATATCTTGATTCAAGACTAGACTTTTGATTTCAGGTCTAGTGTTCATGCTTATTTCTGTCCATCTAAGCTTACAGAGAAACATCTATTAAATGCATTCTGCATTGATAATATTTCTGTTGTGGCATCTTCATATATGGATAACAAATTACTATTTAAAATTAGGCTATTCCAAGCTACCTTCTTATATGAGGTCAAACACAATTTTTGCTATTGTAATTGTCATCACCTTCAAATTAGTTGATTAGTAATAGGTCTCATTCAATTACTTCTCAGCAGTTCTACAAGATAGACACAAAATATGAAAAAAAAAAAAAAAAAAAAAAAAGGCTATATAAATTACTTAATTTGGAAACTTACCTAAAGAGAAAATTATGAAAATATATTTCTGGCATCTCTATTTGTTATCTTTTCTAGCATTGAGAAGTAGCTAAACAATGTAAGAAAATCCTGTCTTTGTCCTTAAATTTAAGAACAATTTATTTAACGGTGAATTTAAAAACTAAAATACTAAATTTTGTATTCTTTTTCAATGTGCTAGAATTGATAATTATAAGGTTTCCCATTTGAGGTTGCTTACCACTGTAGCTTTCTTCCCATACAGAAAACAAAAAGATGCTGATGTGTTCAATGTGGCAGATCCATTTTAATTGTTTTCATAATATGTCTCACACATTATTAAACTTTAAAAAGTCACTTCTTTAAATGTGGTTACTAAAAATAAAGCAAGACTCTACTTAAACTTTTTCCAAGTTCAACAGATTTGCAGACACATATTATATATATTATCATTTACTTCCCTCCCCCTAAAAAGTCTCCTTTTTAGGACTGTTTGTTTTTCATGTTGGACGTTCTTGTGCATACATTGAAGGGAGCAATGAGGTAAGAATTTGACTTAAAAGGCCAAACCTTCTGTTCGTTACCTGCCTACCTTGGAACCAACCTGAAACTTTATGAAGCAACTTAAATAATAAATAAATTCTGCTGATGGCTATTAGATTGCTAGCTAGGAAATTAGGATAGGGAGTAATTCTAACTGTATAGAAAACACTGAAGAGAGCTGAAATATTTCAAGAATAGGGATATTCATTAGGAATATAAAATCAGCTTCTATTGTGAGGATAACCATTCAAAAGTCTGTATTTTCATAAGGAGGTTATATAACCTCCATTTTCAACTTTGCATTCCTTTTTCAGTAGCAAAGCAATTTTTATTGCCCCAATCAAATCAAAACCGTGCTAAAACCTCATGTTCTGTGTTCAGTTAGCAATAATTTATCTCCTATTTAAACACACACACAAAAGCTGATCTCAGCCACAATGGCAACATTTAAACACTCACGAATTCAAACCACCCAATGGTTATTCCATCGAGCTTGGGAGAGTGGGTGCCAGGCCAGGCTGATAGACCTTTTTCCTCACCTTGCCTTCTGTACTTTGCACACATCTTGCAGCCTGATAGGTATTATTTGTAAATTAGGGTGGAAAAAAAAGTGGGATTAGGGTCACTAAGTGATAGGTTTTGTCTGCATAAGGTCAGTTTTTTCAATTTAAAGTTTAATTGCATAATCCACTAAGGAAGAAAACTGAGTTTTGCTGAATCTAAACTATAAATGATAGAAGTTTTTAGGAGAAAATCATTGTATTTGTTCTGTCACTTTCTCTATTAATGTGAATTCGTGCTAGTTCTGCAGCCGTTGTTAGATTCTTTGGCCCTTGTGTTTTGCAACTATCAACAACATGAAAACTTTTAATACAGGAAAGACTGCTATTTATTAATTTCTTAGGTCGTATAATCATGGTAGCTGAAAGAATAAGCTTAGATGGTGAGAGAGGAAAAAAAATGTCACTTTGAAACTTCAAAATACACTTCTGGGGGTTCTCTCTCAGAGAGGAACATACAGGAAATATACCTTGATAGTCATTGGTCTGAGCTCTGAGCAGGAGGGAATGAGAGCCCCCCAGCTGATGGAGGTGGAAGGAAGGGCCAGGTGCCCTTCTTTCTGTCTCCTTCTCTCCTTCACTCAGTTGTTCCTCACTCCTGTTTCTCCATGTGGAACAAGAGCAAATTATAGAAGATGTTGTCATAGATTACATCAACATCACCAGTCAGTTGCTGGGAATATACGTGCTGGTAGAAAGCACATCTATAACCAAGACTCTCTGAGTCATTTTATTTATTGGCTTATTTGTTTACTTTTCTAGAAGAGTAATTTTCCATGATAATAAATAGTCCAAATTATGTATTTATTCTACTCATGCATTGGTGCAGTATTTCAGAAAGAGCGTGAGCTTTGAAGTCTGTGATACCTTAAATTGATCCCTGCTCTAGGAGATGAAAACTGTATGACCTTGGGCAAGTGTCTTAAGCCTGCTGAAGGTCTACATTCTAACTGAAGGGAAAGCAATACTTTGTTGTCAAGTTTTATCAGAATTAATGGTCAGACAAGGTATGTAGGGGCATTTTCAAGCCCAGCACCTAGCTTATGGTGAGTGGTTAGTAAGTGTTAGTTCCTTTATATCTCCCAACTTTTTACTACCCTGATATGAGAGCCTGTGCTTCACCTGATAGCCATGGTTTTGGTATTTCAGCTTTAGATTTGTAGCTAAGCAAGACGCACTGGCTTCATATAGTTGCTTCCTCTCTTCCTGCTATCGTGCCCCTCTCCTCTTGCTCATGAGGAAGGACTGCAATGAAATTCATTAACCCCTTTTGGGGAGTCACATTGCTTCTCCCACTTTCCCAGGGTGACCAGCATTTCCCTGAGCTGCTCAAGTGTCAGGGAGACAACTGCTACTGAACTCTGGATGAACCCTTGGTTATTATCTTGAGGACTTCAGCATTATCTGAGGTATAATTACTGTGGTAAAACACAATCAGCCCTAAGGTTGTATAGAGTCTCAGCAAAATCCAAAAATTGCTGGGAACTCTTCCTTTTCAGTTATGTAATTATATTGCTATGTCCTTAAAGAACCAAGTTATCCATTCAGATAGCATGTTCTTCTATACCAGGGGACAGGGCCTTGCCTTGGACTATCCAGAGGAACACCATGGTTCTAGTACATTCAGAACTGCTGTGCATGCAAAGCATTGGCGGTATGGTGTCCTCAGCTACCAGGTGGGCAGACATGCATGCTACATCCAGCCTAATATGAAGTTGCATAACTATTCCAGCTCTACCTGTTTCCTTACACCCTCCCACACACTTTATTCCTGCCACCATTACTGTTATCTGCCGAAATAACATGAGCAAAGGGACTAAGCTATATAACAAAAACGCCTTCCTAGAGTGTGTCTTATTCCAAGATGACCATATTGCTTAATCCTGTAGTTTTGCTTTTCAGCATGTGAACATAAATTGCTCATTGAAAGGCAATGAGAAGGATGTTGTATATCAGTGCAACTCAGTTTCTTGAAGCAGGTTGGCAAGAACATATCTTACAGTTTAAATTTCAGGGCAACAAATGCCACCTCAAGAAACAGTGACTTGCCCCTTCTATTTGAACCTATAGTTAGTACTAGAGTTGATAGGTGTAAGTCCAAGAGACTTAAATCTTTGGGCTGTCCATGTGCCAGCTGGGCCCTGAATCTCAACAAAGTTGTAACACCTAATCTCCAGTTCATTGGCCTCACCCAAGACAACTAACAAGGAGATGATGATGGACAATGACTATCCCAAGGAACAGAGAGAGTCTGCAACTGCAAGCAAGATAGTCCCATCCATCTTCCCCATGGGATCTAAGCCCCATCTCAATTAGAGGCGGTGCGGGCAACACCATCCCAAAATCCACAAGACTGGGGAATGAACAATGGACTAAAGTAGACTTACTAGTGTTCTACTATAGACTTATTGTGATTCTAGCAATGGAAGAACTGTTATCACTGATGTGGAGGCAGTGGCCATTGAGGTTCTGAGGGGAGAGAGAGGGAAAAACAGGTGTAATATGGGGGCATTTTCAGGACTTGGGTATTGTCCTGAATGACATTGACATGACAGATACAGGACATTATATATCTTGTCATAACTTACTAAAAAATTACATGGGAGAGAGTGTAACCTGCAATGTAAATTATAATCCATGCTTAATGGAAATGCTCCAAAATGTTTTCATCAATTGTAACAAATGTAACACACTAATGAAGGATGTGGTTAATGTGGGAAAATGTGGGAGGGGTAGGGAGCGGGGCATGTGGGAATCCCCTGTACTTTTTATGTAACATTTATGTAATCTAAGTATCTTTAAAAAAAAAAAAAATTCAAAGTACATTAAAAATTTGCATTTCAGAGAGAGAGAAAAAAAAGAAATAGTAACTTTCTTAATTGCCAAAAGGCAATAACAACCCACGTGTCCGTCCACAGATGAATGGATAAACAAAATGTAGTATACTCATATGACAAAATATTATTCAGCTGTAAGAAGAAATGAAGGGGAGCAGATATGGCTCAAGACTGCTTTCCACATGGGAGGTCATAAAAACCAAAAAGACAAATAACAAGCAAACAAATGAAAAAACCAACTCAGGGGAGTTGTTATGACTCAGTGATTGAGTTCCAGCTTCCCACATATGAGGTCCTGGTACCTGAAAAAAAAGAAGAAGAAGAAGAAGAAATGAACTCATGACATATAGGACAACATGGCTGAATCTTCAGTACATTATGTTGAGTGAAACAAGGTAGACAGAAAAGAACAAATATTGTATGACCTCACTAATATGAACTAAATATATGAGCAAAGTCAATCCACGGAGATAATAGCTAAAAGATTGGTCACCGGAAGACAGAATGAGGATAGAGAATGTAGAACAGAGGTTTAATTGTTGCAGAATTTGTAATAAGGTTGATTGTAAATGTTTGGAATAGCATAGAGGTGATGATAGCACATTGAAGTGAATGCAATTAGCAGCACTAATATGGGGGTATGATTGTGATTGAAAGGGAAAGTTTAGGGTTGTTTACAGTGTAAGAGCTGAAAAAAGAAGGCAGGGCATCGCCTTGTTGGACCTTAGGTAGGAAAGTTCACTTCAGGCAACTCAAACTTTGCCTTCCCATACATATCAGCAAATGATTGGAAAAGAGCTGGGAGTATTGAATTTGGAGTTTCAAACAAATTATAGTAAGTAGGCAAATTCACAAATATGGAATCCATGAATGAGGATTGACGGTGTGATGATTAGGCTAATGTGTCAACTTGGCCAGGTAATTGTGTCCAGGTGTTTGGTCCAGCAAGCACTGGGCTAATTGTAATACAAGAGCATTTATGGACGTCGATCACCAGTGAGTTTACTGCGTGGATGGCTGATTATATCTGCATCAATCAGGGAGATTGCATCATCAATGGGTGACGCTTTTATCCAATCAGTTAAATGCCTTAAAAGGGGAAGTGATTTCAACAGTCAGAGAGAATTTCCCAGCTCGTCGTTGGACAGCCAACTTCTCCCAGAAACTCATCAAGGACCTTTCACCGGACTTTCATCGGAGCCCCTGGTTTGCAGCCTGCCTGCAGAACCTGGACTTGTGCATCCCCATGGTCACATGAGATACTCTTATAAAATCTCGTATTATTGACAGATATCTCCTGTTGATTCTGTTTCCCAAAAGAACCGTGACTAATACAGACAGTATCTATTGCTTACTTTAAAAATAATAAAAATCATCTTTCTTAATATTTAATGTAGAGATATACACTGGTTACTTCAAAGGTCTAGTCTATGCACCAGACATTCACAGGGGTTCAGTGAGTGGGATCATGAGAAAAGAGAGGAAGGGTTGATGTGCTCTCACTAGCACTTTGCTTTCAGCATACAGTATAATTTGATAATTTATGTGTTATGAGTCAGGTGCATTTTTGCATTATATTATCTAGTTTAAACTAACCTCATTTAAGCTGACAGCCCAGACAAAGATCTGAATATGCCATCCTAATAATGCAAGCAAAAGTTAACAGTAAGAAAATGACAGGGCTGATATCTATTCTAAGTCCAAGATCTTCATTAGTTATGTTACAAGGAAAATATAATAATAGTCTGATAGGAAATCAGAAAAAAAAATATGTGAACTAAATTCACTATCATTACCCATGAAACTCACCTTAAGTGTTTATTTTATATAGTAGTTCTATGTGAAATGTCTTTTTCCCACGAATTTGAACCATCAAACCAGTTATTGAAAATTAACTGAACCTAGAATCATATTTTTTTGTTTTTTGTTTTTTTAGAATCATATTTTTAAATGACTGTATCACGAAGCAATAAAATTATTTATTTAAATATATATTCCATGATAGTGCTTTTATTATTTGCAGTAAGAACAAATTTGTTTTTGTATTGTTAATAATACAATAAAGAATTATTTTTAAAATATTGATCATTCTACCTTTATCATATTCTTTTTCATTTTTATTTTTGCTTCTGTTTTATAATAGAAACAATATATTAAAATAATAAAACTTGCATAGTTATAAGTTTATGTGTGACGTGGTATACTCTAAACTTTTACTGATGGGTCCATGAACAAATATGTTTGTTATCACTGAGATAGAGAAAAATTTAGACCATGGCTAGACAAGCCCTTACTATCAATGGGACTTTGAGAAAATGTCTCAGGTTCCTTACCTGTAAATTGGGGATAATAATAGTACCTGACACAAATCGTTGTAAAGATTAAGTGAATTGTGCATATATATTAGAAGAAAGTGCTTGGCAAATAGTATGCACTGTTAGATATTATTGATTTTTCTTTTTTTAGTACAATGCTTCTCAAATGTTGTTCCAATGCAAGTTTCTAGAAAAGTGTCTGTATGTATTTGAACACTGCCGCACATTCTTTTCTTGGAGATTTGCAAAGCAAATTACTATGTCAATGGTTTTGAGATTGCTTACAGTAAAATAATCTGTCTAATTTTATTGACTTCCTCATTTCCCAAATGATTTGACCCCAGAAACCATTTTTTAAAGAAACATACATGAACACTTCCCAAAACACAGTTTGGGGAAACTGCCTTTCTAATTATTTATATCGTATCAATGTTTTTCTGCTGTTTGTATGTCATTAATATTTAAGTTCTAGTTGGTTGATATAAACCCTAAGTGTCCATAAACTGAGAAAACACATGCTTAATAAATGAGTGCTTATTCTTGTCAGAGCATTGCTCCTTTTTATAGTTCTTCAAAGAAATTAAAAAGACAGGACAATTTAATCAAATAATTACGTAGTGCTTTCATTGGGGCATGGATTCAATTTCTTAGGCTGTAAAAGCATATTAGCAACTCTTGACTTCTATTTGATAGAGCATGAATCATGTATGAACATGGCTGAGCACAAATTTAGCAACAGATCCTCCAAGGATA
The DNA here is from genome assembly GCA_026826555.1 of Tolypeutes matacus. Classification (NCBI taxonomy): domain Eukaryota; kingdom Metazoa; phylum Chordata; class Mammalia; order Cingulata; family Chlamyphoridae; genus Tolypeutes; species Tolypeutes matacus. The sequence continues at coordinate 25,909,817 of JAKSZT010054334.1, forward strand.
GTTTGCAAATTATTGTACACCACTGTTAATTTTTCCAGAAGAACAAGTATCCATTTCTATCTCTGGTCATTCCAGGTTCTTTTTATTCTTTTTGGTGCTTTTAAAATAATGTTATTTCCATAGTTCCCTGGATATTAATAGCATATATGGGTGTTTCTGGAAAAAAAAAAAAGTGTATAAAATGAAGTGAAAATCAAAATATAATGGGAGAATCTCCTTAAGCTGCATTAAAAAAAAACTTAGTTTTGAATAAGCATAACAATTTCCAGGAATAACAACAATGCTTAGAACATTTTCTCCTTTTTAAATAAAATAGCATATAGAAATATGTTTAATAAATCACTTAAATGTCTAAATAAAGGAAGCCACATAACTTCTTGGACAAAAAAAAATAGTTTTTATTAATTTATGTACTTTTAAGAACAAATACATCTTAAAAATAAATAAAGTCTCAAATAATTTGTTCTTCAGAGTGGCAAACTTTTGAACAATATCCAAGTAAATAAGATATAGTTTAAAATTCTGTTCTTTAAATTACAGTGATGATGAAAGATATTTTTTCTTTTGAAATGCTGTCATAGCTACTTTATAAATTTGTTCATTAAAAGCCAGATTTTTCATAATTAGATGATTAATGAGTCCATTTCTTCAGTTCTTGGGTCACATAAGGGTCTGAGTTAAAGATATTTCCTAGAGTTTATGAGAAGAAAGATCTACCCTTCTGTTTCCTCTTTTCTGACTAAGAACGTAGCAGTGCTGTAGGAAGCCACACCGCCCTGGTTCTCTAACAGCTGTTATTAGTAAGTCTGGTCTGGAAAGGGTTATAGTCTCTTGTTTTCCCAAAGAGCCTTCTACAGGTTTTCTTCCTGGAACTCATAACTGATTGTATTTCTCTTCTGTTCAAAATTCTTCCATAGCAGTACACAACCTCTATAAGTTCATATATGTTCAGCTCTATCTGCCACTGTACTATCCCTCTACTTCCTACCCCAACTTTTTTCCCCCTGTGGATACCTTAAGTTTCTGAAGCAACAATTGCCAACTATTATTCAAAGTATTCTCTCAGCCTAGTATTCCCAACGTCTACCTCTCTCCCCATCCGTGCCTTTAAATCCCACTGTGAATCCTATCTCCTCGAAGATGCCTTTCCCAATGCCCTTAGCCCTAAACTATCATTTTGTTAAATTCACAGCATCTGTTGGAACTTGAATCATGTCTCTTCTCACACAAATCATGTTCAAGTCCTAATCCGGGGTCCTGTGAGTGTAACCTCATTTGTGTGTAGGATCTTCAAAGGTCTCATCCTGTTAAGATGAACCCAAATAGAATCATGATGGGCCTTAATCCAGTATGACTGGAGTCCTTATAAGAAGAGGAAATTTGGTTGCAGAAGCAGAAGCCACAGGAGGAGTGAGGAGGAAACAGCAAGAGACAGATCATCATGCGAAGGAGGCAGAGATCAAGGAGGGGTATGGGAAAGAAAATAGCCGCCCCTTGTGAGGGCCTCAGGAAACATGGCTTTAGGGTAGGAGCAGGTTTCAGATCCGGTGAGAAGGCAAAAAGTTCAAAGACAAGGTGGAGGCATTGCAAAGGCCATGGGGAAAGGATTTATTGATGAGGAGTGATAAGAGATGGGGTCAGAAAGGTGTTTTACAAAGCCTCTTGGGAATTAGAGTTCTGAGACTGAAGAGTGAGCTGGGAGTCTTAAGCTTCTTGTGGTGGGAACTAGAACTGGGATAAAGAACAAGATGAGATTCATCCTGATGCTTAACAAGGAAGTTATATTAAGGCTGTGAATGCTGAAAGGACCAAGGAGTAGGAGGTCTTGCACAGAGCACACCATGCGCCTTGATACCTGCTCCCTTTTAGCTTCTGTCCATAAAGGCCTAAAGGCCACCATTGCAGTGTCTCACTCGGAGCATGTACCTCCCCTTTTGGACTCTGTCAATGCCATTCTTATTCAGGATTATACTAGAGATCCTATCTAATGTACTCAGATAGGAGAAATGAATAAGAAACGGAAATACCAGGAAAGTCAGAACAATATCATATGCATTTGCAGATGATATGACTGTTTACCTAGAAAATCAGAGTGACTCTTATGAATAACTATCAGACTTTATAAAGAGTTCAATTAAGATATACTGATACAAGAAATACAAAGAAAGAGCAATAGCTTTCATTATAAAGGCAAAAAACAATTATACAATGCATGCAAGGGAAGAAATATCCCATTTATAAGGGCAACAACCAAAATTGTTTATTAACTTAATAAAAATATGTAAAACTTATATGAAGAAAACCATCAAAACTTACAAAAATAGTATAAAAGTATAGTTTTAAGAAATGAGGAAATGTATCATATTTATGAATAAGAAGCCTAAGTATTTTTAAAGATATCTATTCTTCATGAAATATTTATCAATTTAATTTTTTTTCTATTCCAATAAAAATTAATTTTGTTAGAGCTTTATTCATTAATCCTGATAAGTAAATATAGAAAATTGGCAAGGAAGTTTTGGAACAGGTTGTAATGAGTGGGATTTGTCCCATCAGATTTAAAACTGTATTATAAGAGTAAGGTAATTAACACTACTGTTATTTGTGCAGCAATAAAGAAAAAGGCCAATAAAACAGAATACAGTACAGAAATAGTCCATGCATATAAGAACAGTAAAACAAAGGTGACTTTAAAAATCAAAGATGAAATGAAGGGTTGTTTAATGGTTTTGAGGCTACTGGTAAGTGTTGGGAAAAAATAATATAACTAGCTCACTCTTTAAAGTACAAATACATTCAAAGGGAATTAACAGTCAAATGCATAATAATCAAGATCGTATAAACAAGAAAAACAAATACTAGGAGAAGAAACATGAGATTTTTTTTTCTTTGAAATACAAAAAGGCTTCTATTAACATGACACCAAAGACATGAATTGGAATATAAAGTAGAGGTGGTGGCTACATAGTTTTGTTTTGTTTTTTTTTTTAATGTCTAAATGACAATAGCATAAATAAAGATGAAAGACAAAATTTGAAAAAATAGATACAAAAACATATACAAGTAGGAAAAAAAATAAGCCAAATAATATAAAATGGACAAACTATATGAACAAATAATTTAAAAATAATAGTGTAAATAAAATATGAAAAGACATTCAAACTCACTAATAGTCAAAGAAAGAAAACTGAGTCACCATTTATGACTACAAGACTGGCACAGATTAAAAATAATATGATTTCCACCATAGGTGAAAGCGAGAAGAATTGAGGAAATGAAAATTGCTACAAACATTCTGGAGAATGAATGTGAAGTATGTATTAATAATGTCAAAAAACATGCATATCCTCAAGCCATAATTGAATTTCTAGAAAATTATCCTCAAGAATTATTAGACAAATGTTTTAAGATTTATGTACAAAGATATCCAATGCACATTTTGTAATAGCTACTGTCAAACAGTCAAAATGGTTGTTGATAGAAGATGCTTAAATAAATTAGGACAATTACATAATGGAAAGTAGTTCCATTGCATGCACAAGTTATAACGGATGCCATATGTGTACATGCATTATTAACATGAAATAATGTCCACCGTATATTAAGTGAAAAAAGCAGGTTGCAGAGTAGTCTGTTTTTAAAATTTCATTCTTGCAAATGTATGTGTGTTTATATTCACATGCATGTGCAAGGTGTCTGTGTATTTTGTTGGGTAGAAAGATATACAGCAAAGTGTTAACAGTTGTGATTTTGTCCAAGGATGAAATGTGCATGACTTTCATTTATATTTTAAACATTGCTGAATCATTTACTGTGAGCACTCTCTTGTTTGTTTGTTTTTTCTATTTGGTTTACACATTTTAAATGGAGAAATATGTGCTGGAAATGAAAACTAAAGAATAACAGAATGGGGTATGTTCTACATTTTCATCATTTTAGATGACAGAGTGAGAGCAAACTTCCACTCAAGGGGTTGAGAAAAGATTAACAGAAGGGAAAGTAGAGCTGGTTCTTGAAATATAAGTAGTCATTCCTGTGGTTTTCAAGAGAAGAGAACCAAGTGTATCAAGGCTAAGGGGTGGGTCAAAATATGGGTTTAAAGAAAACCAGTGGTAATAAAGATGAAGAAGAAATAACTTGGGGCAGAAAAGACTACAGGACCTGGTGGCCAATTAAATGTAGCTGACAAAGATGAAGTTAATGATGTAATCTCATTTTCCACTAGTTAACAAAGGTAAAGTTAATGATGAAATCTGGTTTTCCAGGTTAGATAATAACACCAGTCGTAAAGCTAGGAAAAGCAAGATGCAGAGTAGATTTGGATGGAGAAGGCTGTGCATTCTGGTTTTGACATAAGTTGTTTGAGATATATGTGGAACATCCAAATAGATTCCAAGAACTGGTTCATGATCCAGGTATGAGACAGAGTTCTTTGTGACTTTGTAGCCTACTAAAAAGTGGTCCTTGGCTTTGTGGGGAGGGATCAGTGGTAGCAGGCGGCCTTTTATTCCTATCCAGCTAGCTGGGTCTTTCTGGAGCTTTACTCCCTGATGTGCAGTGGCCAACAGCTCTCTCCTCACAACCCAGTTGAGCAACTCAATTCAACGTTCCTAAGGCCATCCTCACTGTGAATAACCCAGCTACAAAGAGTAGCTCTGAAAGAGTCTTAACATGGCTTGAGCAAGTAGTACAGGCAGGCACTAGACTAAACTACTTACAAACAAGATCCCATTTAATCCTCACAACATGATTATCTTATGTTTATAGATAAGATATTGGAGCTCAAAGATGCTAGGGAATGCCAAAGATCACATAACTAATAATATGTGGCATAGACTTCTTTTATTCAAGCTTGGTCTCATTCAAAAATTTATGTTTATATTGACTAATTTCCACCCCATTACCTCTGTATTCACCACAATTCTGCAGGACTTGCTTCTTTAAAAATGTGAAAAAAATAATCAAACAAACAATAAACAAAACAGGGGAGGTGGGGAGAGCTACTACTGTCCAGCCCAACCTCAAACTAAAGAGAAGGAGACTTCAGTGGAGATTGCCAAGGAAGTCCTTTGACAAAATGATGCCTAATTTTTAGAGAATATCTTTCATAAACTGTTTACCTGATGTTAATGATTGTTTTCTAGATTTCTTACCTGGATTTTACAGGTGATAGATTCCAGAGCAGAAACTTTTACCAGCAATTACCTGTGTATGAAAGCAAAGGTGGTATATAAATCATTTCTGTCATCTATGGAGAACATAGAGGTCTGATATTTTACCCTTAAACCACTAAGTAAGTTTTAAGCATTAATATTGGAACAGTACTATTCAAGACAGTAAGAGAGAAAAGATAACTTTTGTCCTCAAAAGCTTGCATATGACAATTGTATAATACTAATTAACACCATGTGGTGTTAATAATAGAGGGTATATGGAAAAAATACACCAAATGTACACTATGGATCATAGTGAGTGGTAATAGTCTGATGATGTTCTTTCATAATCTGCAGCAAATGTTTCACAGTAATGTAAGGTGTTGGTGGAGGAGTGATATATGGGAATTTTACACGTTATGCATGTTTGTTTTATAAGTTCACAATTTCATTAATAAATAATATATGTATATATATATAAGCTTGCATATCACTGGAGAAATAAGACTAAGAGGAGAGCGATGTAATGCTGGCTTTAGTTGGGAGTGCCATTATGGAAAAAACAAAACAAAATTTCTGAAGCCCTGTTTCCCCTATGGAATGGAAATACAATGTCTAATGGAAATGGAATATAATGCTGTGACAGCTATAAAAATTCATTTCATGCATGCCCTTCCCCACTCCAACCCCCAACACACTATAAAAGTTGCCCATCTCTAGCTCTCCCTTCAATACCACCATACAAATGACACTTTTGGATATCTTACGATTTATTTCTTACACACCTTCTCTCTGCTTCAATGACAAATATCTTCTGCAGCAACGTCAACTTTATCCAAACTCATCTTACCAATACCTTAATGGCAAAAGATGAGCATGAATCTAGTCAAAGGAGCACAGACCTATTTAACAAATAATCAGTGAAGGAGGTGTGAATTCTACAATAGTCGCAGAGTTAAAGCAAGAATTGAGCTCTCCAAATTGGTAAATGACTACTTAATAAAAACAAAAATTAGATAAAATATATGGTATATAATAAAATAAAATAATTAGCTCTAAGTCCAACTTGCTGTAGTAGTCTGAGTTTTATTTATTAAGCTGCATAGTTACTTCTGTGTACCTCAGTTGTCTCCCAGTAAGACACTAAAGCCCCTTCTTATCCTAAGCTGTTTCTCACCACTGAGGCAGCATCTTGCTTAAAAGATTCCGATTTTAGCTTGAGAATTTGTGTCCATACTGTTGGTGGTGACATTGCCTGTAATAACCGTTTCTGGATATGCAAGGCATGCGTACAACTTTGAAATCTAGAAAAAACTTTGCTCAGTCACTTGGTCTCATAATTATTACAGAAAGTTGTGGCGTGGCTATGCCACTGATTGCCAGATAAGATAATTAGAAAATAGGATCCAAGTTTCCATTCAAACTTACCTCCCCAGGCAAAACTCAGCCAAGTGTAAATGCAATAAAACATGATTTGCATTTAGCAAAAAGTAGTGACCAAAAGAAAAAATAAGGTATTTACTAGTCAACTTATGTGGATCACTCATTTTTATTTTAAATAAAAAGGTCTGCTGTAAATTATTCAATGCCATAGGCTCTATACTGTATTTTGCCAGGTATATGCCCTAATGAAACCAATGTCTAATTTTTATCATTATACCTTATAAAAGGAAACTCGATACCTTTTTTTTTTTTATCCTGGAACTCTTAATTGCGAAGTTCTATTATTTTGTGAGGGATAGTCTCTAGAAGGCAGAGTTAAAGACGTCACTTTAAATGACAAAAGCTGAACACTTTACCCCACTTTCAGTCTCTCATCTATTCATCCTGTTCATTGTGAAGGATTTCAGCTTTCTAAGCTCTTCAACTACCTGCCCCTAATTTGTATTCCTAGGAAGAGGCCTGGTTGGTTATTTTGCATTTGTGTGCTAATGTTGATGAGCTTCGTTCTCTGGGGGAGGGGAGAGGAGGAGACTCCAAAAGAGTAGGAGTGCGGGTGAGGGTGAAGGTACAAGTTTTGCTGGGAGAGTCATGCTGAATTTTAATCTTGAATTCCTCCTATACAGCTTCTAACAAAGCCTTCCTGATTATGAGGAATAAGACACCCTGTGTATACACACGTTTGAAGCAAATGGGCTAGCCAAGAGGGAAATTTGGATTTAGGGAGACTATTTAATTATTATAATAATAACTAAAGAATAATAATGGGCAAGAACTTCAAAATATATGAAGACATCAGGAGAGCTCTTGCAAGTCATGAAACGGACAGATTTGCTGCTTTCAGAAAAAAAGGGAAAGAAGGAAAATATTCAATATTTTACCAAAATAAAGGAAGAATAACCTGTAAGAGCATTTTCCCTCCATTGTTAATAGAATATGTTAATAGAAAAAGATTTTCATTAAAATCTTATCAGAGATCGTTGTACTTTACAAATGTTAATATCCTGATTTAGTTCGACTGGAAGTTTTTTTGTTTGTTTTTGTTTTTTTAATAGAAAGTACTGAGGCAGGTTAGTATAGGGAAAGAAGGAAGAAAGCCGGACTGGCAGAGAACATGGCCATGAGACCCCGCCCAGAAACCCCCTGAGGGAAGGCTGCTACTAAGAACAAAGCTGTAAAGACCCCTCTGAGACCCTGACCACAAGGTCTCATTTGGAACTCTTTCTGGGGTCAAGGGGAAGCCTGAGATAACTCCAAACAGGCCACCCCCTTGGGTAATTCCAAACAAAAGTCCTCCCCATTGGTCCCCTGAGAACTAACAGGCAGGGATCTTAAGGCAGCCAATCGGAACAGCAAACAGCTGTGGCCCCTTCCCAACATTAGGAAACGGGAGGAGGAAAGGTTTAAAAGGCATAACCTGGGGTCCCACACAGTAGCACACTGGCACTCATGCCTCGTGGTGTGTACTTATCTTTTTTCTCATTTCTTAGTTTCTTAATAAACTCTTTCCTCCCTTGCCTACCCTATGGCTTGTCCTTAATTCTTTTATGCGACTTAGCCAAGAACTTAGAGGCCCAGAACCCAGAGGGTCCGCTAACAGTACCGGAGATCGAACCCCGGACCTCATACACAGGAAGCAGGCAGCCAACCACTGAGCTACACCTGCGCCCCTCATTTTGTTTCTAAGGGCACAATTCTTTGAGACCAAATGAATGCAATGCTTTTGATCTTCGATTTATAGAGCAAAATAATGATGTGCTTTCATATTTCTAAGTGAGTTAGCAGCAGTGCAATGAAGACCGCCCCGTTCTGAATATTTTATATAGTCTAACTTCTGATTAACTCGACAGGGTGCCAGGACATCCTCCAGAAGGAACGGTCATGACCCACTATGGAGGAGTTCTTTATTAACCAGTGTGCTAAAGGAAATTTTCATTTTTCTCCTAGCTCTATCCTAATTCAGCCTAATAAAAGCCTGGAACCTCACTGGCTTTGCCCAGTCTATAATTGTTAGAGGTTGCTGTGTGGCCCTTTTTGAAAATGAGAGTAAGTCATATCATTTGACATAAAACAACAACAGCAAAAACACAACTAATGTGTAATCCTGATAACATCTTCTGAGGGATAGTGCAGAATACTCTTGGAAAAAGGGCATTCATTTGGGATATTGTAGACTAGCAAATGGAATTCTGAAATAAAAGGTCAGAAATCAGAGATCTAGGGAAGCGGCTGTGGCTCAATCAGTAGGGCCCCTGTTTACCATATGGGAGGCCCCGGGTTCGGTTCCCGGGGCCTCCTGGTGAAGGCAAGCCCGCCCGCAGGGCGTGGTTAGCTGACCCAGCGAGCACAAGCAGCAAGGAGGGGATAAATGAATAAATAAATTAAAAATCTTTAAAAAAAAAAAAAAAAAAAAAGAAATCAGAGATCTATGTTCACCTTTGCATCCATCTACTTTGTATCGGCCTCTCATATAAACATTGACTCTTTGTCTTGGCATGTTCTCATACTCTCTCTGTCTCAGTTCTTTTAACTAATTTCTAAAATTAGGTTAATTCTGTACAACATAATAACTAAACTTAAAAAAAAAAAATTAAAATAGCTTTAAAATTATCTTAGTTTGCTAGGGCTTTTGTAGCAAAGTACCACAAACTGGGCAGCTTAAAACAACAGAAATTTATTATCTTACTGGCTAGAAGTCAGATTCAAGGTGTGAGCTGAACCATGCTCCCTCTTAAATCTGCAGGGCTCTGGCAGTAGCTTGCCTGCAATTCATGGCATTCTTTTGGCTTGTGGCATAATTCAATCTCTGCCTCCATCACATTGCTATCTTCTCTTTCTTTCTCTCTCTCTTTCCATGTCCAAATTCCCTTTTCTTATAATGACGCCAGTCATATTGCATTAAGGACCCACTCTACTGTACAGTATGATCTCATTTTAAATTGCCTAATTCCATCTCTAATGACCTTATTTCCAAATAAGTTCAGATACTAAGGTACTGGGGATTAGGATGTCAATAACTTTTTAGAGGACACAATTCAATCCATAATAGTTGCTTTACATCCATTTCCTCTGAGGTTTACCAACTTGACATAGTAATATCTGTCTTACCATGTTGTGTTTATTTTCATCTCAAGAACATGCTTGATGGGCTTTTCTTACAATAGAAATAAGCTGTTCACAACAAATAGATGAATTCATGATAAATGAAAACTAATAGCGTTTCAATCTGAAGTCTCTTGTTAACTGGACAGATGTAGTGTTCAAGAACACCAGAAAGAAATGTGCTTATTGTTTGGTCATCCCAGTCTGTTCTGGAGTTAGAGTCTAGGCAATATTCTAATGAATTGATTTTGCCTGTCAGATCAAGTTAAGAGTTTGGCATTTGGTCCTTTCCTCCATTGAAAGAGCTCAACATTGGCCATTCTACTGATTTATTATGCTCAGTAATTCAGTTAATAAATAATTATTAGCACATTTTGTGTCAGGTATGATGATAGGAAGATCTACGTCTCCAAGGTAATTGCAGTCTAGGAGAGGAGGCACACAAAGTAATTCTATCACAGAATGATAGGCAAAAACTTAGGTGTGTGCACAAGAAACTATGGAAGTTTAGAGAATAGATAAGGAAAGCAAAGAACTCTGGAAAAGGCAGTAGGAATGTTGCTAAGAACATTCTGAAGCTAACAGCTTGGGCATTCTAGTGTTGAAATTCTGATTTCTGAGCATGTATTCTCACTCCAAGAATAAAGGTATTAGGCTGTTCTCATTAAAATAAACATTAGGTTTAAATTTTAAATGACCATCTTAGAGACAGTTTTGCAGCATATGAAGTGCCTTCATGAAAATGAGCTATTGTATTTCCTACTACATACACATTTCTTGGTCAGGGTTTAACCAATATACCAAAGGTTGTTCCATTTAATTCTAACACCTCATCACAAGGGAATAGAGGCATCAAAGAGTTTTTGTTGTAAATAGTATGGGATAAGCTATATGTTGAAATTACTGTCCTTTGACAAGAAGAAAAACATTTTTTTTTAAAGATTTTATTTATTTATTCATCTATCCCCCCCTTGCTGCTTGTGCTCACTGGGTCAGCCAACCACGCCGCGCGGGCGGGCTTGCCTTCACCAGGAGGCCCGGGGAACCGAACCCAGGGCCTCCCATGTGGTAAACGGGAGCTCTACTGATTGAGCCACAGCCGCTTCCCAGAAAAACAATTAAAAGTGTTTTAATAAACAGAAAAACCATGCCCAATGCTTTTTCCCTTCCTCTCCATCCCCAGAGAAAGGTTCAGTCATACATGAACTCTTTTTTTTAAAATAAGGATTTATTTATTTATTTTTAACCCTCCCTCCCATTTTTGCATCCATTCGCTGGGCAATTCTGTGTTGTTTCCTGCCATTTCTTCTCATGTTTCTTCTCCTGTCTTCACCGAGATTCGATCCAGAGAAACTCCAATGTGGGGGAGAGGCATTCTGCCACCTGTACCACCGTAGTTCCTGGTTTTTTGGCACATCTCAGCTTGACTCTCCCTTTGTGTCACTTTCCTGTTAGGTCATCTTGCTGCGTGGCTCGGCAGGATTTGGCCGTGCACCCGCGTGCGGGGCATGGAGGCTGCGCACCTTCTATATTTTTATTTATTTTACCGGGAGGTTCCAGGGATCGAACCCAGGTTCCTCTATATGGGAGACAGACGCCTAACCATTTGAGCCACATCTGCAGCCCCATACATGAACTCTTGCTCATGCAATTATAATAGCCTCTCATTTTGTTTTTCTTACTTCCTTTTTCTTTCCCGTTGCAGACTACCTTTCTCAATGCTGTCTGATTTGTCTTTAGAAATAAATTATGTACAACACTCTCCTGCTTATAAACCTCCCTTACATGCTGAGGAGGCCCTACCCAGCTGAAATCCACCTATCCCCCAGGCCAATCTCCTGAAGTTCTAGACCTGTGCATCTCCCTGAAGTTCTAGACCTGTGCGCCCTCAACCCCTTGCCTTTAAAAACTCATGACTTTGAATAGGAGCTTTTCCTTACAAAAAATGATCTTCTTATTTTTTTTTCCTCTGTCACATTATCACTTCTGTGAGGTTTTCCCCAACCCTTTTGCCCTAGTTGACCATGGTTTTCTCATGTTTCCACACCCTTTGAACATAATCTCTGAATTATCAGAGAATTCATTTATAGCTTGGCAAGTCCTTACATGCTTTCATCTCCCACTAAACTAAGAGTTTCTGGTGATCAGAAACCTTTTCTCTTCACCTTTTATGAACATTATCTAGCGTTTAACATAAAATCAGTGTATAAATGTAATAAATAACCTAGATATTTTGTTTTACTATTAAATTGTCCTGGTAAACTGAGTTATAATGGGGTTGAATAGGAAGATTATTCTGTGAATGTTGAAAAATTCAAGTAAAATTGTATAAAAGAGTAGAACAACCATGGTCAGATACTGGTCAACTTTTCAGTGTAAGGATAACACAGAAGTGGCCTAGTACATTAATGTCTGTGTGTGTGTACAGCAACTGCTATAGTGATCTTTTTCACAGATATCAGATGAAATAATTAAATGGGTATGTTGGAGGAGTTGGACATTTGAACTGATGAAGGCTAACCCATAATAGCCTATATGGTGATGGAGCTGGTCATTTTTAAGATCTTCCTCTATTAATTTCTTTTCTAGCCTATTTGGAATATGCTGAGATTCCGAGAAGATCTGAGAAGACTTTAGGCCAGGATTTAGGCAAGAAACACACTCAGAGAAAAGAAAATGGAATACATATTCTAAGCTGTTTAATATTTTATGGAAGTATCATAGCATGAATCTTTTGTACTTTGTTTTCATTCTTGCCAAGTGAGAAGATGTCCAAGGAAATCAAGGCTTGAGGATGTTCTAGGCCTGAGAATAAAGTATCTACAGAATGACAAGGAGCCATACTTTTTAAATAGTTTATGCAAGGTTAGATACCATGTTCACTGTGCACATTGCTCTACATCTAGGAAATAATGTACTGTTTAGCATTTTAAATGTACATTTTACTATAATCTTAGGGCAAGGAGATTTAATTGGTGTATACTGTCTACCTTGTATATGTGTATGTATATGTATATGTGTATTTCCCCAAATACCTGGTCATTTTAAATTTCCAGCACTTTATATAGACAAATTCATCTGAGAATCTTCCACCTTAATAAGTTTTAATACAATTTTAGATATATTCTTCTTGTAAACCCAAATGTTATTAAATTTTCCTATCTAACATTCAAAGAGGTCTTTGAACTGAATAATCTTGATGTATATTAATTTATAAATCTTTCTTCGTAAAGAGATATAGTAACATTTGTCACTATTTTTAAAAATTATACTGTGGTTTGAACCAGACAAAATGTTATTGAAGTTAAAATATGTTTCAATCTTCCTGTTGATGTAGGTTAAAAGATTTCCTGCTCAGCAGTTATTGTCTTCGTTTGACAGTTCTCCTATGACATGTTTTGAAGGCTATGAGTTCAAAATCAAGTTGTCGGCAAGTGCGGTAAGGCAGGCTGAAGTCTGGCCAGCAGGCATAGCCGCGCCCAGTGGGGGATACGCGCAGCCCACCGCTCGGGTGTAGGGCGGCTGGAAGGGGCGTACTGCCCTCAGCCATGGAACGGGCGTACCGCCCTCAGCCTCGCCCAGGCAGCCAACATCTGCTTGCTGATAACCAGAAGAAGCCTGCCCACACTCACCCTCCCCCCTCCCCACACAGCTAGGGAGAGCCTCAGTGCCAAGGCCACACCTTAGAAGGCGTGGAAACTGCTCCCAGCCTATCACGGCCAGCCCCGCTCTCCTTTCCCCGCCCACAACCCTATATAAGCATCTGTACTTCCCTTAATAAATTAGACCTGCGTGCTTACCTCGTCTCCGCGGTGGTTCTTTCCGCCGTGCGCCCTCCACGCCTGCGAGCCCCCGTAGGAGCCTAGGCCTCTCCTACCCCAACCAACAGGACGCACCCCCCGACCGCAGGCAAGGCCATGCTTTCTCCAGGGTTGGAAGTGTTTGGATGCTGGCAGTCGTCTGCCACATAAGAAACTCTTTCTCATTTTCTAACTTCTCCTGATTTCTTGCTTCTACTAATTGACGGCATCCTGCTTTCCTCTCTTCATAAGGCCTCCAATGCACAGATTAAGACCTACCTTGATTCAATTAAGGTAAACCTTAAATGAATAACATCTTCAAAAGGTCCTATTTACAAATAGGTTCACACCCACAAGAATAGGGATTAAGACTTTATGTCTTTATGGGGGGCATGATTCAATCCCGAACAATGCAAGTCATGTCAAATGTCAGTGGTAATTTTGTGGTATTAGAATTATTCAAATCTGGATAGATTTTCTTTTAAAGATTTATTTTTATTTATTTATCCCCCCCCCACCATTGTTTTTGCGCTCGCTGTCTGCTCTCTGTTCTTCTGCATCTGCTTGTCTTCTCTTTTGGTGGCATCGGGAACTGATCCTGGGATCTTCCGAAGTGGGAGAGAGACGCTCAATCTCTTGCGTCATCTCAGCTCCCTGGTCTGCTGCATCTCTCATTGTCTCTCCTCTGTGCCTCTTTTTGCTGCATCATCTTGCTGCTCCAGCTCTCTGCCTGTAACAGCACTCTTGCACAGACTAGCTCATCACGCGAGCCAGCTTGCCTTTTTACCAAGAGGCCCCGGAAATAGAACCCTGGACCTCCTATATGGTAGACAGGAGCCCAATCACTTGAGCCATATCCATTTCACTGGATAGATATTAACAGATTAATTTAATTAGAACTGTATAAATGCATTGAATTTTGATCACATATTTTGATAGATTGGACCCCAGAGTTAGCAAATCAGTATTGTTTGTGAGTCTGTTAAAAGCAAAAATATGACAATGCTTCACATTTGGCTTTTTTGTTCCCTTATACCCTGGGGATGATCTCATATGCTTTAATGTGTGATGTAGAAGGAACAGAGGAAGGTGTGAAAAGAGTCTCTATCCCATAACCACAGATAAGATTGGGCCTGGGTTTTTCAGAGAATGAGAAGGAAATGGCTTTAAATTATTACAACTCTCCATCACCCCATCTGGTTTCATCATAAGGAATACGAAAACTCTCAACACTCATAGCAGCGCGTGTTGGAGGATAAAATAGGGGATATATATGTGTGTGTCATAAGTATGCACATAAAAACACAATAGTTTGGTTATGAAGCTTTCATCCTTTGTTTGGCATTATGATTGGGCTTGAAAGAAGTTTGATTTCATAGTTCCTGCCATTTCTTCATCTAATCACTTATTTATTTATTCATTTTTATTGTGGGTAAAAACCAAATTTTTCACAAACATCCTTCATCAGTGTGGCACATCATCTGCAATGGATATACACATCCTGGGGCCTTGCCACCAAGCATAGACCACACTTTCTCCCACACAGTTCTGCATGGTATATGCTGATGTAAAATGGCCTACATCTGTTGTCGAAACACCACTCAGGACAACCCCCAAGTCCCGAAAAAGCCCCTGTATTTCAACTGCCCTTCCCCTCCCTGCCCCGAGAGTGTCTAGTGGCCACCAGCTCCACCTCACTGTTATAATTTCTTCCATTGCTTGAATCACAATATGTCTACAACAGAATACCATTAAGTCCACTCTAGTCCATAGTTTGTCCCCCAATCCTGAGGGGACTGGGATGGTGATGTCCACTCCACCTCCAAGTGAGAGAGGACTTATATCCCATGGATACGGTGGGTGGGATTATCCTGCCTGCAGCTGCAGGCCTTCTCCATTCCCTGGGAAGGCTGTTGCCCATCGTTGTCTCCTTGCCAGGTGACTTGGATGAGTCCATTGAGCTGTAGGGTATTCCATGAAAGTCTGGAAAGCTTAACACTTTCTGTAAAAAGTAAAATGGAATTTGTCTTGCTCATTGAGTATGAATTTACCTATGCCTCACAGAAGTTACTCAAAGAGAAAGTCATCATTTCCTGGAAAAGAGAAGTGACTGTCACGATGTAATCACAGAGTACAAAATTTCCCCCACTTGATTAATTTTATTAAGGCATCTCCAAA
This sequence comes from Tolypeutes matacus, assembly GCA_026826555.1. Classification (NCBI taxonomy): domain Eukaryota; kingdom Metazoa; phylum Chordata; class Mammalia; order Cingulata; family Chlamyphoridae; genus Tolypeutes; species Tolypeutes matacus. The sequence continues at coordinate 25,925,490 of JAKSZT010054334.1, forward strand.
ATCAGGGTAGAATGGGTTACTTAATCTTCTCTCTCTTTTTTCCTGGGCAAGTAGTTTCATTAGACTTGTTACCCATTGTGCCAGGTACAAGTACTTATAAATGGAATCATTCTGTGGGTAAATTGTAATAGATTCATAGTTCTCCTTATCCATGTGAATAATTAAGAACTGGAGCTCTAGTGCAAGGAAGGCTACCTGCAGGGAAAAGCCTTGGCAGATGACATGAGATCTCAAGCATGGTGAGGAAGGCATTCACGCTTAGGGTAGCCTAGCATGGGTGTCACAGCCTAGAAAGGATGTTCAATCTGGGCAGCAAGGTTGTTTAGACCAAGCAGGGTGATGAGGGTGTCCACATGATGATGGGGAGGTGCTCAGCTTGGCGTAGAGTTTCAGAATCTAAGCAAGGCTAGGAAAGTGCTCATGGGAGCAGGAGGTTGGGGAGAGGCGGATGGCCTGGTGGGGGTTTCAGAACTGAAGTAGGATGAGGAGGACTTCCACATGTTGAGGGTGTCCCCAAGAGAGATCTTAGAGTCAGATATGGGTGAGGAAAGTTTCCATTCAGAGAAAGGCAGGTCATGGTGGCAATGGCAATTGATTACATACAGGAACCAATCTCCTGATTGATCAAATACATAAATATATGAATGATAATGTAAGACAAGCTCTTAGCTTCCTGAGAAGTTAAAAATAAGGAAAGGGAGAAAATTACAATTAACCTTGTGGTATTGGATTGGAATTGGATATTAATGTAAACTCATGGATTTTAAAGCAGGAAGATAGAAATAGAAATAAACATAAGATGTGAATGTCTATGTGTATACATAAGTATATTCCTTAATTCTGTGAAAGGGCTTGGGCACAATGACACTCTCACAACAATGAGTACTCCTAGAGCAGAAATCTGCTCTTCTAAATAGCATTCTCCACACAAAGCAACTAGAGAACCTTGAAGAAATGGCTGATTCCAGGACAATTGTGTAACCAAATTTTGTCTAGGTCCTTGGCTTATCTGTAGGAAATGAATTTCAAAAGCATATCACGTTGATTATGCCGGTAATTTATTAAGGTAGGAGGGAAGAGAAATGGGAAAAAAATAACAGATCATAGGTCCCAGGTAGAGAGGAAGGGACTGAAGAGTGATAAAGAGGACCGATTTACAGGCTACAATTGCCCATTATAGATTATAAATGCCCAGGTTTTACTTGCGTGTTGCTCCATGTGGGGAGGACATGGTGAGAGCCAGGCGAGGAAAGCAGGAACTGGGGCTAAGGCGCGCGCGCGAGAGAGAGAGAGAGAGAGAGAGAGAGAGAGCAGTTCGGCATTTGTGCTTGCTTTTTTTTTTTTTCCTTGCAATACACTTTATTTATTTATTTTTTTTTTTAAAGATAGATTACATAAATGTTACATGCACTTGCTTTTTAAACTATTAATTATTCTGCCCCTTTGCTAATGGCATGGGAGGAGTGCCAGCTGGTTGCTGTTTTGATTGATTACCCCACCCATCAACGCCCCAGGAGGGCACAATGATAAGGCCCCTAGAGAGTATCCAGAGCTTCTCCTTGCTTCTGGAAGAAATCTTGTTCCAATGGCAGAATCTCAAGCAAGGTTTTTCCAGCAGCCATCTTGGGGGTATCGATGTCCACGTGGACTTCTTGCCAGGTTCCAGATCCATCTATTGATTCCCTATCTAGCCTGCTTCAATTGTGCCAGAAAGCAACTGTACCAGAAAGTAAGGAAGGCATCAAAAAATGATGGGAGTGATTGGGGAAGATGACAGATGGAGTAGGAATCAGTCACTCCTCCAAAACAACTACTGAACTGGCAGTAACTATCTGAATCAACACTTTGAAACTCCAGAGTCCAGGGGAACACTGAGAACAGGAAGAAGAGGGTGGTACTTTGCCTTAAAGAGCAGTGAGTTTCTCCCTCCCTGCAGAAGCTACCACCCCCTCCCCCCAGCCTCCTGGAAAGCAGCACTGGGGACTGGAGCTCTTGCCCCTGGCTTAGCTTGCTGGTGGCAGGGTGGTCATAAAGGCTAGTCCTCCAAACACCAGCAATGTCTGTTCTGATCTCAGGTCTCTACCTTTGGCCCCTACTTCAGATCTCTGGGGGTCCACTCTGAGGGCAGCTCTTGTTACAACCCCAGTGAGGCAAAGGCAGCTGTGGAATGTTAAGACAGTAAACTTCCTCAAAATACAGAAAACAGTTAAAGGGCTGCATAAACTGGGCAAGGGCTGAGTCAAGAAAATACAGTTTCAAAAGCCATAGAAGAAGCTGCTGGCACCCTTGTGGTCCCTCCTCTACCTCCTCAGGCAGAATGGCGCCAGCTTGCACTCCTACTGTGGGTCTCTGGCCCTGTTCCAAGGCAGCACAGTGGCCCCTGGGTGCATACTGGGGTGTGCGTATGTCAGTGCCAACCCAGACTGAGCCCAGGAACATGTTTAAGGTTTACCCTCCCAGAATTTGTCCTGAGGGCAGAGAACTTGCTTGTGATAGCTGGGACAGTGTGAAAAACAATGAAATTTAATGGCCTGGAGCAAAGAACTACCTGCATTAAGTCACTCAATAGAGCACCTAGGAGGGGGAGGAGTTCTGCTCCTAGGTGGTAAAGGGAGCTTTCATTCAGATTCCTACAGACTGTAAACAGGGAATTCCTGGGGCCTCCAGTAAACACAGACCCTGGAGAAGAAGCAAGTTCCCAGGTTCCAGCTCCACACAGGCTCAGATAAGGTAGAGAGGACCCTGCACTTTCCATTTGCCTTGGGCTGATCTGTTTGATAAGAGAACTAAGTGCTGAAGGAGATACCAACCAAAGTAGAGCCAATGTGCAAATAGAGTAAAAGATGTTTTTTGCTAAGCTGATATAAAAAAAAGAGAGAGGAAATAAATAAGTAAAATCAGAAATGAAAAGGTGGACATTAATATTGAGCCCACAAAAATAAAAATAACTATAAGAGAATACAGTGAACAACTGTACACCAACAAATTGGATAACCTGGCTGTAAAGAACAAATTACTCAAAACACACAAACTACAAACCTTGACTCAAGAAGAAATACAAGATCTCAACACCAATAACTAGAAAAGAGATTGAATGAGTAATCAAAAATTTCTCAACAAAGAAAAATTCAGGAACAGGTGGCTTCACAGGGGAATTCTACCAAACATTCCAAGAAGAATGGGCAATAATCCTGCTCAAAGTCCTCCAAAAAATTGAAGAAGAGGGAACACTCCCTAACTCATTCTCTGAGGCCAACATCACCCTCATACCAAAGCCAGATAAAGATACCACATGAAAATAATTACAGACTAATATCCCTTATGAATATAGATGCACCCCCCCCCCAAGAAAATACTAGCAAACCAAATCCAACAGCACATCAAAAAATAATACAGCATGATCAGGTGGGATTCATCCCAGGTATGCAAGCACCCCTTCTTGATGAAAACACTTAGAAAACTAAGAATAGAAGGAAACATCCTCAACGTGATAAAAGGCATCTATGAAAAACCCACAGCTAACATCATACTCAGTGATGAAAGACTGAAAGCTTTCCTTCTAAGATCTGGAACAAGACAAGGATGTCCATGTGTAACCACTGTTATTCAACATTATACTGGAACTTCCAATTAGAGCGATTAGGCAAGAAAAAAAAAGCCATCCAAATTGAGGAAGTGGATGTGGCTCAAGTGGTTGAGCACCTGCCTCCCAAATGAGAGGTCCCGGGTTTGTGACCAGTACCTCCTGAGAAAATGAAAATGAACAATGAACAGTAAGCAAAACAAGTGGTAGGGCCAACTCAGGGGAATCAATGTGGCTCAGTGGTTCTGGCTTCCCATATATGAGGTTCCAGGCTCAATTCCTGGCCCCTGGTACCTAAAAAAAAGGACATCCAAATTGAAAAGGAAGTAGTAATTAACTTTCCCTATTTGCAGATGGCATAATCATCCATACAAAAAATCCTTAAAAATCCACAAGAAAGCTACTGGAACTACTAAATGAATTCAGCAAAATGTGGAATTCAGCAAGATGATCAACCCCCCAAAACCACTAGTGTTTCTGTTTACTGGTAATGAACAATCTGAAGAAAAAATCAGGGGTAAAAATCCATTTATAGTAGCAACTAAAAGAATGAAATATCTAGAAATACACCTAACCAAGGATGTAAAGGTCTTGTACACAGAAAACTACAAGATATTGCTAAAAAGAAATCAAAAGATTTCTTAAAAATGGAAGGACATTCTGTGTTCAGAGACTGGAAGACTAAATATTGTTAAAATGTCAATTCTACCCAAAGCAATTTAAATATCCAACTCAATCCCAATAAAAATTCCAACAACCTTCTTTTCAGAAATGGAAAAGCCAATCTTTAAATTTATATGGGAGAATAGGGGCCCCAAACAGCCAAAACTATGATGAAAAAGAAGAAAAAAGTTGGAGGACTCCCACTTCCTAGTTCTAAAACTTATTGCAAACTCACAGTAATCAAAACAGCATGGAACTTGCACAAGGACAGACATATAGACCAATGGAATCAAATGAGAGTTCAGAAATCAACCCTCACATTTATGGCCAATTGATATTTGACAAGGGTGCCAAATCCATTCAATGGGAAAAGAACAGTCTTGTTAACAAATGGTGCTAGGAAAATTGGATGTACATGTGCAAAAGGATGAAGGTAGACCTCTACCTCACACCATATACAAAAATCAACTTAAATTGAATGCCTTATCCAAATGTAAGAAACAGAACTATAGAACTCCAGGAGAAAACATAGGGAAGCATCTTCAGGACCTTGTGTTAGTTGATGGTTTCTTAGACTTTACACCCAAAGTACAAGTAACAAAAGAAAAAAAATTAGCTAAATGGGACCTCATTAAAAAAACAAACAAACAAAAAAAAACAACTCTTGTGCATCAAAGGACTTTATCATGAAAGTAAAAAGACAGCCTACTAAATGGGAAAAAGAAATATCTGGAAGCCACATATCTGAAAAGGGTTTAATATCCATAATATATAAAGAAATCCTACATCTCAACAATAAAAAGACAAACAGCCCATTTTTAAAAAATGGGTAAACAGCTTGAACAGACATTTCTCCAAAGGTGATATACAAATAGCCAAAACATAAAAAGATGCTTAACATTGCTAACCATTAGGGAAATGCCAATCAAAACCACAGTGAGAGAATATTTTCTAACCAATAGAATGGCTACTATTAAAAAAAAAAATTAACAGAAAATATCATGTGTTGGAGAGGATGAACATTCATTCATTGTAGGTGAGAATGTAAAATGCTGCAGCCACTGTCGAAAACTGACTGTTCCTCAGAAAGTTATGTATGGAATTACCATATGACTTGGCAATCCCACTTCAAGGTATATACCCAAATGATTTGATAGCAGGGACTCAAACAGATATTTGCACGCCAGTATTCATAGAAACATTATTCATGATTTCCAAAAAATGGAAGCAACCCAAGTGTCCATCAACCAATGAATGGATGAACAAAATATGGTATATACACACAATGGAATATTATTCAGCTGCAGAAAGGAATGAAGTTCTGATGCATGTCACAACATGGATGAACCTTGAAGACAATAAGTTGAGTAAAATAAGCCAGACACAAAAGGACAAATATTGCATGACTGTACTTATATGAAATAATTATAAAAAGCAAACTCACAGAGCCAGAATCTAGACTACAGGTCACCAGGGGCAGGGTGGGAGTAGGGAGTGAGGAGTTAATGCTTAAATATACAAAGTTTCTATTTGGGTTGATTGTAAAGTTTTGGTAATGGACATTGGTTATGATAGCACAACATTGTGAACATAATTAACAACACTGAATTATATATGTGAATGTGGTTAAACGGGAAATTTTAGGTTGTATATGTATTATTAGAATAAAAATTTTAAAAAACAAAAACAAAAAATGATGGGAACATGTCAAATGGATACAGAAGGAATGGTTACTTACTGGCCAAAAAATGAGATAATTTAAGCATAAAAACAAATACTGGTAGTCATGGATTATAACATATTAAGTAGAAATCTATGAGTTGATACTGACATAAATTAATATATTGAAAGGTTAATGAGGAAAGAACCTTTTTATATCTTCACAGAAACTTCACACAAAATACTTTTAGTTACAAAAAAACAAAAAGTAACTTCATAGCAGAGAAACCTGTGAGACACCACCTTAATCAAGAGATCATCAGTGGGGTAAGAGAAACTTCTAATTAGGATTAAAGAAAAATTGTGTGCCACTGGATATGAACATGGTATCATTCTGTAACATGCCCGCCAAAAATGCATAATTTGGAAACATCAGAAAAACTGAAATTGAGTGATGTTCTTTTTTTTTTTTTTTTTTTTTAAAGATTTTATTTATTTATCCATTTATCCCCCCCTTGCTGCTTGTGCTCGCTGGGTCAGCTAACCACAAAAGCTAACCACAAGCGGGCGGGCTTGCCTTCACCAGGAGACCTCGGGAACCGAACCCGGGGCCTCCCATATGGTAAACGGGAGCCCTACTGATTGAGCCACAGCCGCTGCCCTGAGTGATATTCTATAACATAATTGGTGTATATTTTCAAAAGTGTCAAAGTCTTGAAAGTTTAACAAAGATTAAGGAAACTTTTCAGACCAAAGGAGTTTAAAGAGACAACATCTAAATGCAAGTTGTGATTCTGAGCTGGATCAATTTCTCATAAAAGACATTATTGGGTCAATAGGCAAAACTTCAATGGAGTCTGAGTATTAGGTAGTATATCATGGTTAACTTGCTAATTTGGATGGTTGTATCATGCTTATGTAGGAAAGTGTCATTTTTGGTAGGAAACACACACTTAAATATTGGGTAGTAACGGGCATCCAATCAGCTACTCACTCTGAAGTGTATTCAGGAAAAAAATATTCTTTGTTCTCTACTTGCAACTCTTACTTATGTTTATGATATTTCAACATAAAACAATATTTTATGTAGTTAAAAAGAAAAAGAAGAGCTGGGTCTCTATAGTCAAGTTGCCTTAGCTTAAATCCCATCTCTAGCTGTGTGAGCTTGGGTAAATCCTGTAAGCACTTGGAGCTGCAGTAAGGTTATAATAATAGTAACTCCTATAAAAGGCTGTTTTAAAGTTGAAACCAAAAAGTCTTAGCATAATATCTGGCTCTTAGGAAATTTTATTATTATTCATTAGAGGTTATTTTCCTTACTTGTTTTATGAAATAAAAGAACTGACTTATTTATGTGTATATGAATACAAATTAGGATGGTAGAGTTGAGTTGTTCTCATTGAAAGATAAGGCATTATAAGTTCCTTCACCAGGAATCTTTTCAGTCATCAGTTTGGATTCCAAAATGTGATCTGGTTCAAATCCGTCAGATAAATAGTATAATTTAGTTTAACCATATTACAGTTTTAATGCCCTCTAATGCTACAATTCTAACAATGTAGGATGACACCAAGCTCTAGGTATGGAACTACACATATGTATAATACGCATACACGTTTACTGACAGAAATAATCTAGCATTATGGAAACCACAGTGGCAGAAACTATGCTCAAATCAGCAACAAAAGATGAGAAAATAAATTCCATGTTCATAAGGTTGCAGTTCCAATTGAGAAAATTCAACAAAGCTGAAAAAGTGAAAAAGAGGAAAGATGATGCACTGGTTTTGCTGTTGTTTTGATGCACTAACTTTTTTTTTTTTTATTGCTGCCATAACAAATTACAACAAAAATAGTGGCTTAAAACAATATGCATTTCTTATCTCATGGTACTGTAGATCAGAAGTCTGAGTGGGCTTGGCAGGTTTCTCTGCTCAGGGTATCACAAGGCAAACATCAAGGTGGCTCTTATCTGGAGGCTTGGTGAAGAATCTCCTTTCAAGTTCATTTAGATTGTTGGAAGAATTCAGCTACTTGCAGTTATAGGACTAAGGTCTCCGCTTCTTTTCTGGCTGTTTTCTGGGGTCACACTCAGCTCCTGGAGATGGTCTACATTCCTTCTTACATAGACCCCTCTAACTTCAAACCAGCGATGATGTGTCAAGTCCTTTCTGCTTGACTTTCCCAGACTTTCTCTGACTTCCCCTTCTGCCATCACTACAGATATTTCTTTGCTTTCTAAGGACTAAAATGATTGTTCTCCTTTTTTTTTTTTAGGTCCTCTGTGTCTCATATAATATAACAGTCAGGGAGTGACATCTCATCCATTCATAGGTTTCAGGGACTAGAGCATGGAATCTTGAGAACTATCCCTAGAAATTCGACCTACCACAGAACAGTGATAGGCTGACATGATTTGAGTTCTGAGTATAGTTCACAAAGAATGGGAAAAACAAATAATGCATTATTCTGTAAGGTGATATTTCATTTTTGCCAGGCAATTTAGAGGCATATTTCCTTGAAATGTTGGGAGCATATGAGTTAAGGTGAAAATATTGTAACAAATACAAAGAGAATCATCTTCAATGCTGTGTAAAAATGCAATCTAGGTAATTTTAAAGAGCATTTGAAATTATATATATATATATAAAACAATAATTTTCTCATGTTTCTACTGACCACCTGTACACAATTATTCCAATTTAAACTTAGAAATATTAGTTTAGTTAACACAGTTATATAGTATTAAATATTTAATGTCTTCCATACCTTCTGGTTCCTATTCTTATCTGCCAAATTGGCCAAATTATTATGTCTTCTTTACATGGATTTAACATTCACATATAGGAGGGAAGTATGACTTAGTGGAGTGGCATTTAAGGCACCATCAGCACAGTTGTCTATACCAGTTCTGTCTTTGCTGCCACAATGAAACAGTCATAGTTTAAGAAAATTTTGAAATATTTCAGAGAATTGTAGATTCGAAAATGGAAAATAACAACTACACTGGGCAAATAAAATTGCGTGGAGCATAAACAGTGGTCGCCAATATTAAGCAACGCCCTGGATGTTTACGTGCTTTCACGCACATGCTCCCAGGAGCGCCTGAATCTGGCCGCCCCCTCGCCCATGGTTCTATAGCTCAGAGGCTTGGTTTAGGTGGGATTGGAAATACCCTAGAATGGCTCTTTGTTGATTTTCCCTCGTGCTAGAGCCTAGTGTTGCTGTGAAGCAAAGTGCTATTGAATTTGCTCACTCAGGCAGAACACTCAACAGGAAGGAAGGAAGCGGCCATTCTTTCTGGTCCTATTGTCTGACCACCCGGCTTAAGCAATCAAACAGCTCTGGCCAGAGCTCGGTGCTTACAAGCTTGTCTTTTTTTTTTTTCCTGGTGGGCATAGGGGGAGGAGGTAGGGTAGATGGAAACTGGCTCTTTATGGTTTTTCACTTGTTTTTGATGTCTGATGGCATCTTTTCATGGTTCACCTTCAGGTACTCATTTTCTTTTTTTTTAAAGATTTTATTTATTTATTCATTTATTCCCCCCTTGCTGCTTGTGCTCGCTGGGTCAGCTAACCACGCCGTGCGGGCGGGCTTGCCTTCACCAGGAGGCCCCGGGAACCGAACCCGGGGCCTCCCATATGGTAAACGGGAGCCCTACTGATTGAGCCACAGCCGCTTCCCAGGTACTCATTTTCTTACAGCAAAGTGGAAAAGGAGATTCAGAGCCATGAAAACATAACATAATTTAGAAATGGAATAAGGGTTGCTGTATATTAAGCTTGCTCTATAGATATGCTGTGAACAGAGAAGTAAAAAATTTGTATCACTGATAATAAATTTTGTGATTTGTCAGTATTTTAAAAAGATAGTGATTAATGTACCTCTAACCGTCTGTCTTTGGACAAGTCATATGTCTTCTTTGCACCTCAATTTTTGTTTTTGTTTTTCTTCTTTCTAGTAGAATAAGGCTAATGATCCTACCTTTCTTATCTCTCAAGGTTAGGATAATAATCAAATGTGTGAAAAAGTACTTAGAAAAATATTGCACTACCTTAATAAACAATATTAGGATTCTGTTGAGGAAGAAAATGCCACCAATTAATATGACTGACCAAAGTGAGAAAGAAAATGTAATAATAGCTAAGAGTTACTGAATAAACATAATAAATGTTGCCATTAATGTATCTGTTTCTAAATTTTTAATAGCTACCACTAAAGTCTGAAACATTTCTCCAGAAAATTATAGCTTTGGGTCATTCCCATAAAACGGCAGTTAGTAGAAATCTGTATTTGGCATCAGATACTAGTAGGATGTAACTTTTTTTTACTAACCATCGTTCTCAATATCTAAGAGCAGTTTTTAAACAAGTTTATTAAAAGACTGAAACCTCATGTGATTATTCTTCATTTACATATGAATTTTAGGGAAAATGAGAAGTTAAAAATAAAACAAAATATGAAGGGTTGTTATGGCTAAATTTGGGGGTGGGGAGAAATGGTGTCTTTATTAAAATGAGCTCTAAATTTAAACTTTTTTTGACAAGCGTCCTAAGTAACTGCAATGATTATAGTTAACATTTTATAAAATTCAGAAGTCATGATTTTAAATTGAAATTTAAATTGGGGACTTTTTTTTTTTTTTTTTTAAAGATTTTATTTATTTATTCATTTATCCCCCCCTTGCTGCCTGTGCTCGCTGGGTCAGCCAACCACGCCGTGCGGGCGGGCCCGCCCCCACCAGGAGGCCCCGGGAACCGAACCCGGGGCCTCCCACATGGCAAACGGGAGCCCCACTGATTGAGCCACAGCCGCTTCCCGAATTGGGGACTTTTTGATAGTCTCTGAGGAAATTATGCCACAGTCTTTAATAGGTAATAACTTTTGCCCCCCTTGAGATGGCTCCCTTGTCTGTTTGCTTGTTGTTTTTGCTTGTTGTTTGTGCTCAATTTCTGCTCGTTGTTTTTGCTCGTTGTCATGTTTGTTTTCTCTTTAGGGAACCAAACCTGGCACCTCCCATGTGGGAGGCGTGCACTCAACTGCTCGAGCATTTGGTCTGGTGGATTTTTCCATTCTAGGGACCTGATGTCAGCTTTGTGGCTATTTTGTGAATGTATATCCTTAGGGTCTAGAGTAGCATTCAGATGGGCATGTTGTGATACTACCTGCTCATCTTAGAGTTTTCCATCCTTGATTTTCCATTTTTAGTAGTTGGGTAAAGAGGCCAGTCCCTCCTTCATGACTGCACCCACCTTTCCTCTCATTAGCAATTCAGCATTTGCCATAGTTGGTATAATTTTCCCAAGCAAAAGTAAAAGACAGTTCTTCTTTAAGGAAGAGTGAGACTCTTGACTGGAGAGTCTTTTTCATCCTGCTACTTAAGGATATCTATATTATAAAGCCAAGGTTACCAGAACTGTGGTGGGGCTCTCAAAAGCTGAGGGTTTACTGGGATTACAAGACATCTGTAATTCCTCAAGTATAAGCTAGACTTATATAGTTCCCTGTGCTATGATTTATACGGGGGCTTGGAAAGTTTCCTACCTGAAAAATTATTTACCCAGGTAGCCCGTTATTAAAACCTCATTGTTAAGAGATTATTCCTTTGGGTTAAGGTCGCTTATTTTTTAATATAACTTAGCATACTAGGTACTCTTCCTAGGAGTGGGTCAATGTGAAAACTCCAGAGCCTCCAGACTGAGGAAGAAATTGGTGCTGAAAAGAGAGAAAGCTTACCTGAGGTAGGGGGAAAGCATTGAAAAAGTGACTTTTCTTCCTTTAGATTTTGTCTTCAGCCCTGCAATTTTAGACAGGAAAAGATAGAGGAAAGATGACTAGGCTGAGAATCTAGAGAGCTTAGATCCAGCTTCTGCATTTCCACCAAATAGAGACCCGAGGCAAGCAATTCAAATTATCAATGCAATTTCTTCCTATATATGAAAGCCTGGATCAAGTGCTTTTTCATGTTGCTGCTAGATATAAAGTTCTATGGATTTTGGTTATATGATTAGGAGAATTCCTCACATATATTTGTTCAAAGCCAAGGCCAACTTATTCAGTTATTTCCATTAGAGAGGAGGAAAGGAAATTACCTATTTTATTGGTGGGTTTAATCTTTGTTGGAAGAACTTCAGGATGCCATTGTGGATAATCTGTTCCCAAGAAAGACTGCAACTTCTTCTCTGTAAAGTACTATGCTTTGCCATTGTACAAAGAATGCTTAGACACTAACCTAAATCATTGTTTTACTCCAGATAAATCTACTCTGCACCTGTAATCCTCAAGTCTGACAAAGGACAGAATGAAATCCAAAGTGGATTTTTAACTGACCAAAATTCTCCTCTGACGATTCAGACCAAGTCTGTGGAGCAATTTCTTCTACAGTATCTAGATCAGCAAAACTTCTTGTCCATCCTATGAATGGAACTTTCTCTGAAATATACCAATCCAAGTTTATACTTATAAAAATAAATTAAGAGACATATAAGGAGATAACAGTAATCATGGTAGCTAATATTTTTGTAGAGATTAACACAAGCTAGATATCTTCTAAGTGCTTTACATGAAAAACCCATGTAATTCTCACAATGATTCTATGAGGTAGATACTCTTATTCTTATTTAATAGATAAGAAAAGTGAGGCATGGGAAGGTTAAGTTACTTGATCAACACACCCAGCAAATACTAGGTAGACCCATAATGTGAATGAAAGTAGTATAGGCTGCTTTTCATGGCAGATAGTTAACCTTAAAATAGACTCAATCTCTACAGCATTTGATTTTCTAGTTGATAGAGGGATATACTTATTTAAAAATACCATCCTTCTTGATTGTAAAGGAGATGGTTTAAAGAAATAATTTACAGTGTTATATTCAATTTGCTTATCATGTTCAGAAGCAAATGTTTAGCAGGACTGATAGGATATTGGTATATATGCATAGTAGCATGACCCATAATCGGTTGGTCCCCTGTAGCTGGATTGTGACAGATAACATTTAAGTGATGGTTATTGGAGGTAGGTAGACACAACTGCATTGCTACTTTCTAGTTATAGTGATCTCTTTAATAGAAAGCAGAATTTATACTATTTGAAAAGATTTACAAATATGAGAATGAGCCTTGTTCTGTTCTTTTTCTTCCTAACCACAGACTGTTTATACAACATACTCCATCAAAGCTATGTGATGACATTTAACCAATATTATTAATTCAATATTATACTACACATTGCCACTACAAATCTTTCTGCAAAATTGCAGAGATGATAAGGCTTCTCTAAATTCTCTCTTCCTTAACTGGTATGTAAAGAACATATGCAGAATCATTAAGTTATGTTCAGGACTTAGAATTGTCCAAGTTCCCACCAGACAGAATGAAGTAGCCACAGTGAATAAATGAGGAGTCATAAATATCATGCTTTCATATGGGACTTTATTCGCTAGAGTAAAGACTATTCTAAGCCCACTCTAAAATTGCATTAAAATTTGCAGTAGGAGAAAGAGGGAGAGAAAAATGGCCACGTGACAGAGAATGAGATTGAATTATGGATCCTTGGATTTCACTACCAGAATGTTACAGACTTCAGAGAAAGGATAGCCTTGACAGCATCTTGATTTTAGACTGCTAGCCTCCAAAACTGTGAAACAACAAATTCATGTTGTTTAAGCCAACTAGTCTGTGGTATTTTGCTATAGTAGCCTGGGAAAAATAAAACTGATACATATAAAAATGGAAATATAAAGATTAAAAATATAATATTGAAGTAATTTCCTTTTGAAGTCATGAAAGAATTTAAAATTTATTGAGTGATGACAGCATAACTCTGTGATGAAAATGAAAGCTGCTGAAGTGTACACATTGAATGGATTGTACAAAGCATGGAACTGTGTAAAACAGGGAATCCAGTGGTGGAAGATTGACTGTAATTAACAGGAAAATATGAAAACAGTCTCTCATGAGTGATAACAAATATATAATACTAATATAAGGTGTTAATAATCAGGTGGGTTAGGGGAAAATACACCAAATATGGGCTATAGTTAGTAGTAATATTTTGATGATGCACTTTCATAGTTTGTAAAAAATGTTTCACACAATGCAAGTTATTGGTGGTAGAGATATGTATGGGAGCCTTGTATGATGATATGCATGTATTAGTTAGCCAAAGGGGTGCTGATGCAAAATACCAGAAATCTGTAGGCTTTTACAAAGAATATTTATTTGGGGTAGAAGCTTACAGTTACCAGGCCATAAAGCATAAGTTACTTCCCTCACCAAAGTCTATTGCCATGTGTTGGGGCAAGATGGCTGCCGACGTCTGCCAAGATTTCAGGCTTTGGGTTCCTCTCTTCCAGGGACTTGCTGCTTTCTGGGCTCAGCTCCTCTGTTTTCTCCACAAGGTCAGCTGTAGACTATCAGGCAAATGGCTCTGTCTCTCTTCCTGGGGCTTCTGCTGTGTCGAAGAGCCATCTCTATTCCTCTGTGTTCTTCTCCTGTGTGTTCACTTCTCAGGCTCCAGCTCAAAACTTGGCATCAGAACTCCAACTCTGTCCTTTGCCATGTCTTTTATCTGTGAGTACTATCACATCAAGGGGTGGGTACTCAACACCCTACTGATGTGACCCAATCAAAGCCTTAATCATAATTTAATCACGTCCAGAGGGACAGACCAGTTTACAAACATAATCCAATATCTATTTTTGGAATTCATAAATGATGTCAAACTGCTACATGCATGTTTGATAAGTTCACAACTTTCATTTATTTTTAATTTAATTTTATTTTTTTAAAGATTTATTTATTTACTTTATCCATTTTAAACCCCCCCTTCCCCATTTGCTGTTTCTTGTGTCTATTTGCTGCACAATTCTCTGTGTCTGTTTCCTGCCATCTCTTCTCATCCTCCTCCTCCAGTCTTCACCAGGACTCGATCCTGGAGACCTCTGATGTAGGAGAGAGGTGTTCTGCCACCTGCGCCACCTCGGTTCCTGGTTTTCAGTGCCTTCGGAGCATCTCTTCTTGTCTCTCCCCTGCGTCTCTCTCTGGTTACATCATCATCTTACATAGCTCTTGGGGACTGGCGGCTCACCGGCACACAGAGCCTGGCAGCCCATGCGCCTTCTAATATATTTTTTATTTTACCGGGAGGTCCTGGGGATCGAACCCAGGTCCCTCCATATGGCAGACGGATGCCCCCGCCAGCTCCGCCCCCAAGTTCACAACTTTTACTATACACTTATAGTTTATGTATATTTATGTATGAATGATATACGTCAATACAATTTTACCTTAAAAATACAATATTGGATATAAAGTTTTCATTTGCAGATTAGCTACTACAGAATAAAGAACTAACAAACTTGAAACATAGCATTAAAAGTATCAAACAAGAATACACAGAAAGAAGAATGTTAAAAATAAAACAAAAAACAATGACCCATGAACAATATAAGTTGGTCTAACGTATGTGTAATTGGAGTCCTGGAAGGAGAAGAGAAGAGAGAGAGAAGGACAGGAGAAACATTTGAAGAAATAATGTTTTTTGTTTTTTTTTCAAATTTCATGACTATAAATACAAGAAGCAGGATCCTGATCAGGATAAACACAAAGGAAAACATACTAGTACCAATAATCAAACTGCTGAAAATCAGTGATAAAGAGGAATATCTTAAAGCAGTCAAAGGAAAAAGACACATGATATACAGAGGAACAAAGATGAGAATGACAATAGAAAACCAGGCCAGCTGTCGACAATGGAACAACAGCTTTAAAGTGATGAAAAAACACAAACAGTAGCTTTAGTTTCATGGCTGCTACAGCAAACACAATGCAATGGGTTGGCTTAAATAACACTAATTTATTGGCTCACAGTTTTGAGACTAGGAGAAGTCCGAATAGAGGTATCAGTAAGGTGATGCTTTTTTCCTGAAGACTGTGGCATTCTGGGGCTGGCTACTAGTGATCCTAGGCTTTTCTGTCACATGGCAAATACACATGGAAGACTGTCCTGACTTCTGTCTCCATCTGTATTTTCTACTCTGCTTATAAAGGACTCCAGTAATCCAGATTAGAGCCCAGGCTGATTCAGGTGGGTCACACCTTAATTGAAGTAATATCTTGAGGAGATCTTATTTACAATGGGTCCACATCCACCAGAATGGGGACAAAGACAAAAAACATGTCCAAACTGGGGTACACAATTCAATCTATCACATCAATCTAGAGTACTATACCCAGTGAAAATATATTTCAAAAATGAAGGCAGAAACTTCCAGTTTCTGGTATGACATGTAATGAGCTAGGAAGTCATCACTTCTATCTTCACAAGAAAAAAACTAAAAACTGAAAAAACAACTCTTTTATATTCATCAAAGAATTGTGATCACATGGTTAAACACATGCTGAAAACTGGAGTGACAGGAAAATACTGAAAATCACAGTTTGCCAGAAGGAGAAACCAGTGCTGGAGCTAGCATTGAGTAAGACTGCTTAAGGAATAATTGACTAATTGCTAGAGACTGAACCTTGGCTAGTATGAGATATCAAAAACTCCTGGAAGCCCAGCCTTAGTTCCCCACCCCGAACATCATTTTCACAAATTTTACATCCAAGAGCACCAGTGACTTCTCACTGGGAAAATCATAGAAAAATGCCCCCAGGCTTTCTGCAGGGGAAGGGGGAAAGTTATAACTTGGAAATATGCCCAAAGCTTTCTATTCTCCTTAACAATGTCCTGTTCTTGAAGGAAACTATCTTACCAGAGCCTAACTAACTTGGGGGAAAGAAATACCCAATTCCAACCCCCTTTAGCCTCTTTGTTTGACCTAAGGGGTAAAAAAAAAAAAAAAAAAAAAAAAGCTGAGATGCTCTTGCAAAGATCACGGCCTAGATACACAGGCTTACTAAAAGGCTGAGATCTATTCTTAGGATTATAGAATGCATTAATTTTCCCCCAACATCTTACCACCACACTATTAGGGCTCCTTTACAATAACAGGGAATTAAAGCCGAAAAGAACTGCGAAGTTCACACTCTATGTAAAGAGGAATCTCTAGGGAAACTCAAAGACAACAGCAGAGATAAAAAACAAGGACACCAGAGGAAATTTTAATGTTTGACATAGAGCTACAACAAATAGTAAACACAGCCTAACTCCTAGACAGATAAACATATAACCTCATGTAATAGGCCTATTTTACCAGATTTTAAAAATCTGATACATCATTTCTGGATATCAATAAAAAATAAGAAGTCAATGCTAAAAGGCACAAACACAGTCTGAAGGGACAGGACAAGCATTAGTAACAGAATCAGATATGGCAGAGATTTTTGAATTAGCAGACTGGGAATTTAAAATAACTATGAGGAAACAAATGTGGCTCAAGCAATTGGGCTCCTGCCTACCACATGGGAGGTCCCAAGTTTGGTTCCTGGTGTCTTCTGAAAAAGACAAGCAAGACAGCAAGTTGGTGCAACAGGCTGGCATGATGGGCTGGCGTGGCAAGCTGACACAATAAGATGGCCCAACAAGGAGACACAAAGAGGAAACACAAAGAGAAACACAACAAAACAAGGAGTGGAGGTGGCTCAGGTGACTGAGCGCCTCTCTCCCAGATGGGAGGTCCCAGGTTTGGTTCCCGATACTTCCTAAAGAGAAGACTAGCAGACGCAGAGAGCATACAACAAATGGATACAGAGAGCAGACAACGAGTGCAAACAACTGGGGGGTGGGGGGATAGATAAATGAAATAAATCTTTGAAAAAAATAAAATAAGTATGATTAATACCCTAAGGGCTTTCATGGAGAAAGAACCGATGGGTAATGGAAATGCTACGAGAAAATCGAAAGTGAATGCTAGAAATAAAAAACACGGTAATTGAGATGAGCAGTACATTTGATGATGCCAAGGCAGGAATCAGTGGGCCCAAAGATAAGTCAACAGAAACCTTCCAAACTGAAAAGCAAAGAGAAAAAAAACTGAAAAAAAAAAAAAAAAAAAAAAAAAAAGCAGAATATCCAAGAACCTCTGACACAATTACAAAAGGTGTAATATATATAGTTGTACTTTTTGACTTGTAACAGATTGGATAGAGAAAAAAAGTTGAAAATTCAGAAGTAAGCCCTCACATCTGTGGTCAATTTGACAAGGGTGCCAAGTCCACTCGTGGGGAAAAAATAATCTCTTCAACAAATGATTCTGGGAAAACTAGATATTCACATGCAAAAGAAAGGAAATGGATCCTTACCTCACACTATAAACAAAATTTAACTCCAAATGGATAAAAAAAAACCTACATATAAGAACTAAAACTATAAACTCTTTGAAGAAAACATAGGAAAGCATCTTTAGTTATTGTATTAGGCAATGGAGTCTTAGATTTTATACCAAAAGCAAGAGCAACACATTAGTCTAATGTCAAACATACAAGATTCTTATTTTTCTTTTCAAACAAACAATATTCTTATTTTTCTTTCTTCAATGTTTGTGGTCTTTAGTGATTGTGGTTACTATAGAACAATCATCATTAGAACTTTATAATCAATCAATAAACTCTTAAAAGAATAAATTCAGGTTTTTACAGCATAACTAAGGATTTAAGTTTATGGGCTTGAAATAAACACATTAAGTCATGCTTGTGTGGCTAAAACATGATAAAGGAGATTAGTCTACTAGAAAGGCATTTTATATTGTGTTAGCTGTTTTGATGCATTAAAAATAGATAAACACCTATTGAAAGGATGTGGTTGTTAGCAGTAAATGACATATCAATTCACAGAAAATTTTACTATTTTCATTTTATTTCTGCAAATCCATTTTTCTTTTTAATATTATTCTAAATTTTTTCTGCTAAACACAAAGTAGGAATCCTTTCATCTGAGTTCCTAGCTTGCAACCTGTCCTATGGAATTTAGACTTGTGCATCTCTACAGTCACGTGAGACAATTTTTATAAAATCTCATAACATTTACGGATCTCTCCTATTGGTTCTGTTTCCCTAGAGAACCCTGACTAAAACAGATTCATTTCTTAGAAGACACCAGTATTTCTCTTTGGCTAAGAACTTTGAAAATATATGCCCAAACATTTGCATATAAAATTGTTTCTGAATATCAGATCCAGAGTTCAATACAGAACAGATTAAAAATAAAATCTTTTATTCCATAACTGTTTTTTACCATACATACCAGGCACTCTGTTGGACATGGGCATTTCAATGATAGGTATGATAAAATGTCTGCATATATCTGATTGGGGAGACTGACACCTGTATATACAGAGTAGGCCCAATGTAATAATCTGAACTAGAGAACCTCTGTCAGCTTACGTTTACTGCAAAGGCTTACATAAAACTTAATACTGCGAATATTCTTGCTGTCTTGATTTTGTGACAATCAAGGTAGGATAAATATTCGCTATATTAGAAACCATGCATGTGTCCCCAGACCTAGTTTTTCTCCCTAGGTTTGGTTTTTAGAATGCTGGTGATAAACTAAGCCTGATTTGTTATATGACCATCCTGTATGGGAAAAGACTGTGACTTTGGGTATCTTTGGTCAACCTTAAGAGATATAGCAGGGGGACAGATGTGGCTCAGGTGGCTGGGTGTCCATCTCCCTTATGGAGGGACCTGGGTTCAATCCCCGGGACCTCCCCATAAAAATAAAAAAAATATATAGAAGGCGTGTGGGCCACTAGGCCCCATATGCGGGTGAGCCTCCAGGCCCAGCGAGCCACACAGCAAGATGATGATGTAACAGGAGAGTGACACAAGGGAGGGCCAAGATAAAAACGTATCAAAAAACCAGGAACTAAGGTGTCGCAGGCGATAGGACACCTCTCTCCCACATCAGAGATTCTGTGGATCAAATCCCAGTGAAGACAGGAGGAGAAGGATGAGAAGAGAGGGCAGCAAACAGACACAGAGAGTTGCCCAGCGAATGTACACAGAAACAGCAAAAACGGGGGGGGGGGGAGGAAAAAAGGATCAAATTAAATAAATAAATAAATAAAGATTTCTATTCTTTAAATGTAAAAAAAAAAATCTTAATGACTGCATAGCTATCTTAAAGGTAGAAATACATTCTGGGGGAAAAAAAAGAATTAGATTCTCCAACTCACAATTTAATCAGTCTGGAACGTATCTGAATAAATGGGAAAAATAATCATCAGAGTACTAGGAAATTATATAAGTGGAATATGTAAGGAAATATCTTATATATCCTGAAACAACTGCCAAAAAAAGAAAAGACAGACAAATTGTACTAAACAAAAGTAAAATCTCCTTCAATGTGGAAAGCAAAATTCTACAAAAGTTAAGACTAAGGACAAACTAGAAATTTGTATATATGATTAAGTTTAATATCTATAGTTGTTTAAACAAATCAATAAGCAAAAGCCTAATACCCTTTTTAAAAAGTGGTTAACAGGAATGGACAAGCAAATAAAAAAAGATGATATACAAAAATTTCATAGATGCATGAAAGAAAATCAAACCTCATTAACTAATTTTAAAGGAAAATAAAAAAACAGGATACTACTTTCCACTTGGATAAGATTGGCAATGACAATAACAGTCATACCAGAATTGCCAACGGTGAGGGAAGCAGACTTGATTGGCTGCTCGTGTGGCTCTAAGTTGGTTAAAACACAGCAAACAAACAAAAGCAACTTTTTCTGGAAGACAGTTTAGAAATATACACGTAAATTAAAATGTTCATAATGACGCAGCAATTCCACTTTTAGGCATTGGTCTTAAATAGAGAATTGCATAAATGTTCACAAAGCAAGTAAAGAATTTTAACCTTAAAATGAAGGGCTGAAAAGAAACCATAGATCCACTAGCAGAGGATCGGTTATACAAAATATCACTTTTATAATGTAGATCTATAAGAACATGGAAAAAAAAATCCACAACCGATTAGAAAATGAAAAATGAGATTATAGAAAGCATTCATAGAATGATCCCTTTTATTTAAAATTGTATGTAGGTGAGCATGGGTATTCATAGTTAGCTGTCTGGAAGTTTTGTGTTCACAAAAATGTTTACTGTGGTCATTTCTGGGCAATGTGAGTGTGGGTGATTATTCTTTTCTTTTTGGAATTTTCTTAATCTTTTCACATTTCTTTTATAATTAGAAATATAAACAATAAAGCTACTTAAAAATAAAGAGACATGAGAGATAGCAATTATTAATAGGGAAAGATAAGGAATCACACAGAGAGAAAGATAAAGCTCATAAGGAAACACGTGTAGACGTGTTCTTACAATCTGACATTTAACTGGCCACTTACAGCGCTAGACCTTATTGCAGGAGAATCTGCAAAGAAGTTATAAACCACTCGTACTAATAAAGAGCAGTACAAAACTATTAATTTTAATTTTATGACTATGCATGTACCGAAACTAGAATTGCAAGGGACTCAGCAGTTTTGTTTGGATTGGACTTTGTTGAGACATTTAAACAGCTTTGACTTAGATGGTTTGAGGTACTGTAATCTTATTTCATTTGTTCCTACATGGCAAAACTCAATGGAACCAGCAACCAGCTACACTTTACAGACTTGGAGTAGTTAAATAAAAGAAAAACAAGATCATTGCATTCCACCACTGTGAATTATATTAAAGTAATAGAATTGTATGGAAAACAAACTATGGTCATAACTTTTTCTTCAGGATATTATCAAAGAGACTCAATGTTATCTGAAGCATAAAATTTAGTTCAAAAATTCAGGAAACAGTTTTTGAGAACATATGATGTGAGGTCACAGGGAAGATGTAAAAGGTTCAGAACATATCAGAGAAAACAATCCAAACTATGAAATGTGTTACTGTTTAAATAAGTATAAAATATTCTTAGGAAGTTGGTAGTGGAGTGATCAATTATGAAAGTCGTATGTGTAGAATGTATCCCCCAAATTATAAGTAATGTCTGTTGAATTAAATTTGTTTTCATTATACTTATCTCTTCTGCCTACAGGAATTATTGGAAAAACATTCTATTTCTTTCTCAGTTCTATAGATACACATAAGCACATATACCTATATCTGCAATATTTTAGACATATTTGTAAACCATGGAAAAAAGAAACTATTTGCCTCCAATCTGAAGTTATTAGGACATATTTTAGACTCTTAAAGGGAAGCTGGGAATGGAGAGGGGCAGGGATAGATGTGTGATGAGAATGTATATATTAGAAAGATCAATTTTTGTTTTTTTAGAGGGTGTTGGGGATTGAGCCAGGAACCTCATATATGGGAAGCACATGCTCAAACTACTGAGCTATACCTGCTTCCTTGAGATCAAAAAAAAAATTTTTTTTAAAGGTGATAATGGTATTTCACAGCATTCCAATGTACTTTCTTTTCAGGAGACATCTTGCTTAGGGTCCTAGGGTTTCTTTAGGTCTTATAGTATCTAAAAATCTTAAGGATAGAGCGTGTGATGGCTAGGCTAATGTGTCAACTCGGCCAGGTAATTGTGCTCAGTTGTTTGGCCAAGCAAGCACTGGGCTAATTGTAATACAAGGACATTCATGGGCTTTAGTCATCAGTGAGTTTACTGCATAGATGGCTGTTTACATCTACAATCAACCAGAGAGATTGCTATCAGCATTAAGTTACGTTTTATCCAATCATTTGAATGCCTTAAAAGGGAAAGTCATTTCGCATTCAGAGAGGATTTCCTAGCTTGTCTTTGGACAGCCAACATCTCATCAAGGATCTTCAACAGGCTTTTATCTGAGCCCCTGGCTTGCAACCTGTCTGTGGAATCTGGACTTGTACATCCCCATGGTCATGTGAGAGAATTTTATAAAATCTCATACTATTTATAAATATCTACTATTGATTTTGTTTCCTTAGAGAACCCTGACTAATACAGGAAGTAACCTAAAAAATTTTCCAACCCAATATCTTTTCTATTGCAAAAACTTTTTCATTCATGTTTGCAGCCAACAGTCCTCCAATTTCACTTGAATTAAACAGCAACAGAAACCTCATTACTTTGTGAGATGTCCATTTTATTTGCAAATAACTTTGTCGTATTTCCCCCTCATTTAAGACTAAAATGTATGAGTTTGTGATTGGAAAGTCTTCCCCTAAATCCTTTCATTGAGTTCCTGTTTTCTACCTCTCCAATAACCTTTTGGCTCCCAATCCTGTTCTTCATCCTGCTGCTTGTCATTGAACATGTATAATTTGAAACTGTTTCCAATATTCCAAAGATTTTCAAATTTTATTCCTTTTTTAGCCTTTCCCTTTCCTATGTCCAATCTTTCAATCTATTGAATGCTGTTACTAATTAATGAGATAACCATAATTTTTCTACTCTCTTACCCCACTTACAAACAAATACATACACTACAACACCCAGCAGGATCTCCCACCTTATAAATAGATATATTCTATTTCATTGCTTATTTGCTTTTTCCATCTGTGTTCAGTCTGATTCTCTCTTCTACCCTGGAGCAAAAACATCATGAGATATGCCATGTTCTTCAAAAAAATTTCTACATGGGACACACAAGCCATGGAACACCACATTATGAATGTGGAATCTTCTCTGTAAATTATAATTTTCAGTATGAGCTAGTTTTCATGTTTAATATTTCTTACCCAATATTCATTCTTTAATTCATTAATAAACAGTTATTGAATGCCTTCTATGTTCAAGCAATTGTGATAATTGTTACAGGGAGACAAATATGTTTAAGAAAATATTTTCCTATAAGAATCTAAAATCTACAAATAAGTAGACATGAACACAAATAATTCCAGTTTAAGGAAAAGTGACAAATCCACTCTTCTCTTCCAAGTAACCTATATTACCCATAAGATGTAGAGGATTTCAAAGCATTGGTGTGTACTAGGCTGAAATTCAATAGCATGGATTTGACATGGGTATAGTCAGTAAAATTTCCTTTGTTCTCTAACCATGCACCTCAACCTGGAATGATTGTGGAGAAAGTGGATTATAGGAGTAACAGGATTTGGGGGTTGATATGGCAGAAACAGTGGCACATTAAGGGAATAAGGGACTGAAAACAAAACAATGAGTTGTAGTAAGGATATGTGAACCAGAAAGGGGTTAGCATGCTGGAAGAATAGATAGTTTTTCCTTTCTTCATTTATTCAGCTTATACTTATTAATTTCCTACTATGGGCCAGACTCCACCATGAAAACAGTTAAGTAAATGAATTAGAAAGGCCAAAACTGCGTAGTAAATGATAGAATCTCATTACCCTTCCATAAATTGTAACCATTAATTTTCCTCAAAATTTAATGCTCCCCAAAATAAATACAGTTACTTATTTCTATTAATTCCATTGGGAACAGAATTTCCCATTAAAATAATCTGCTGTTGGAAAGCTGATAGCAATAGGCAACATCAAAGAGATATAATGTAGGACAGGGCTAGGGAAATACAAGATTATAAGCAGAGGACAACAATTATTAGAGAATTACTTTGACATATTTGTTCATTGTTATAACCATCAAAGCTAAATGTGATGATTATATAATTTTATTCTGTTATCAAGAAAAAGAAGAAAGTTATTTTAACAAACTCATCCACTAAAATATTTTCTTAGGACAAATTTGAAACATATACAAAAATAGATATCAAAACATAATATTCTTCCTGTACCTATCAATCTGCTTCCCTTGCGGCTATTCTTGTTTCCTCTATACTCATAACCACTTCCCCTCCTTTCACATCATTCTGAAGCAAATCTCATATATTATATACTTATATTATAAACATTTCATGATATCTCTTAAAAAATAAAGACCCTTTAAAAAATTACACATTTTCAAACATTTAGGAAAATGTAGTCAGTGTTTGGGAAATTCTGGAGGTGTTTTCCAGAAATTAGAGATGAGAACAATTAACTATGAATCTTATTCTTCAAAAATTGAAACTTTGTGGTTACCATAGGTTCTGAGGGGAGGGGGAAGGAAGAATAGAATGGATGGAACGTAGGGCATTAGAATTGTTCAGCATGATCTTGCAATAACAGATACAGGCCACTTTAAGTTTTGTCAAAACCTTTAAAAGTGTACGATCCAAAATGTAAACCATAATGTAAACTATCAACCATGGTTAGTAGCAATACTTCAGTATTTGGTCATCAATTGTAACAAATATACCATTCACATATAAAATGTTTTTAATAGGGTAGAGAGGAAAAAGTGGAGGGAGTTCGGTATATGTGAATCTCCTATAATCTCTATGTGACTTTTCTGTAACCTAAAGCTTCTTTGAATAGAAAATAAAAATTAAAAAAAGACACTGGGGAAATATATTGAAAAATGTCACTGTACATACAGGACAACAGATCTTAACAGTGATGAAAGACATAATGCCTAAAATTAAAAAAAAAAATGGTTTTATTATTTCAAATTAAAATTTAAAAAAATTTATTGGTTATTTTTAAATTATTATTTCATTTTCTTATTAATTTTATTTGGTTATTTTGTTGGCTTCATCTTTGGAGAGGTTTTGATTCACAAAAGAGTCACAACAGCGGCAGGGTAAGATCACTGGTACAGGGTGTCAGTGATGGGGGGATGCATGGGAAGGGGTTTACCTGGGGCATGCCTCTAAGGCATATGAAAATGTTCAAATATTCATGGGGCATTGTCTTGGTGGGTGGAGATCCACATAATAACTGAAAGAATATTGAATTCCCATCCTGGAGAATTCTGCTACATTCTCTAATAGGACAACAAGTGCAAGGACAGTGCCAACGAAGGAAGACAGACCATTATGCCAGACTCAATATTGATGACTATACTTGTGAACCTTTTCTTGTGAAATTGAAACTTAGGGTTAGTATTATATACTGCCTAAGAGTAACATCCTGAAAGCCTCCTTGTTGCTCATATGTGGCCTCTTTCTAAGCCAAACTCAGCATATAAACACATTACCTTCTCCTTGGTATAGGACATGATGCCCAGGGATGAACCTGCCTGGCACCAAGGGATTATTACTAAGTGCCAACTAGCAATGCATCTGGAAAAAGACCTTGAGCATAAGGGGAAAATGGTAAATACAAATGAATTTTTATGATTAAGAGACTTCAAAGTGAGTCAGAAGGTCGTTCCAGAGGTTACACTTATGCAAGTATCAGCAGGATCTCATTGACTGCCACAACAAACAGTGCTTCAAATAGCGAGGCTCCTGAGGGCTCTAGAGACACCCAGAAACTCTAAGCAGGGCAGACAGCTCAGGAATTCAGCACTCTGTCAGTGGGACTTACTTTGGAATTTATGCTCCCCAGTGTAACAGAGTTATAAGTTCTCTACACCTGGCTCTTCTACCCCTTTTACTTGAACCTATAAATAGCAATATACTTGATAAATATATGTCTCAGAGAAGTAAAGCTTTGATCCATCCATATACCAGTTGAGCCCTGAATTTCAGCAGAGTTGCAACAAATACTCTCTAGTTCATTGGACTTACCCAGGACAACTAAGAAGGAGATGGACAATGTCCACCCCAAGGAACAGAGAGTGTCTGCAACTGCAAGCATGATATTTCCATCCATCTGCATCATGGGATCTAAGTTCACTCTCAATTAGAAGCAGAGTGGTCATCACCATCCTCAAATCCTCAAGATTGGGGAATGAACAGTGGACTAAAGTAGACATTATTATTCTACTACAGACTTATTATTATTCTAGCAATGGAAGAACTTTTATCATTGATATAAAGGCAGTGCCACCAGAGATTTTGAGGAATGAGAGAAGGGAGAATAGGTGTAATATAGGGGCATTTTTAGGACATTGGAATTGTCCTGCATGACATTGCAGAGACAGATACAGGCCACTGTATGTTTTGCCATAACCTACAAAATTGTGCATGATAGAGTGTAAACTATAATGTAAACTGTAATCCATAGTTAATAGCAATGCTTCAATATATGTTCATCAATTGTAACAAATGTACCATACTAATGAGGATGTTGATGATGTGGGAAAGTTTGGGAGGGAGTAGGAGTGGGGCATATGGGAATACCTTATATTTTTTATGTAACATTTATATAATCTAAAGCTTCTTTAAAAAAAAAATTTAATTAAAAAAAAAGAGCAAGTAGAATTCACTTTCTGAATGAAAAACTGAAATCAGTAAAAACCAAGTATCAAGAATGAAATTACCTATCTCTAGAAATAAGACATATTGAGAGATTGCTAAGGAGTTGCCCAGATTTAGAAGCTTTCCATATCCAATCAACATAGACGTAAAGAGTGTGAGTCCAAGGAGATATCAGGCAAGAGGTTCCTGGCTCCAAATGATTCAGATTCCTCTGTAGGCCACAGTAAGGACTTTGGTTATTATGCTTAAGATGGGAAGATCTGAAGAGTGTTAAGCAGAGAAGGAATGTGATATCATTCTCATTTTAAAAGGATTACTCTGGCTGCTGCTGTGTGGGAAATGGACTCTTGAGTTTCCCAGGTAGGAACAGAGGCCACTTAGGCCAAAATCTCCCACACTCTATTGTGTCTACAAATCATAGGAAATCTTGTTAAAATACAGATTCTGGTTCCATCTGGGATGGAGACTGAGATTCTGCAAGGACTTAAGAGATTATTGCACACATCCAAGTGATAGATGATATGGCTCAAAGTAGTGATGGTGGAAAAGTAATGGGATTGTAAAATTGGTGAGATGCTAAATATATATTTAAAATGTAAATAACAGGATTCCCTGATGTTTGGATATAAAGTATAAGAGAAGAGGAGAAGTCAAGGATCACTCCAAAGTTTTTGCTTGAGCAACTGCAGTTATGAGGAAGATTATAGGAGGAACAAGGTTTGGTGGGAAACCAGGAATTTAATTTTTGACATCTAAAATTTAATACCTGTTAAACATTCAAATAGTGAAGAGAAGTAAGGAGTGAGAACACAAATTGGAAGTTCAGGGAAGTGGTTGATATGACAGCTAAAATTTATGAGTCTATATATAGTTAGTATTCAGTGCTATGAGAATAGATGAGATCAGTTAGGGAGTGAGGTACAGATAGATATCTAAGAGATTCTAGGCCTGAGGCTTGGTACCACTCAACTTTTAGAGGTTAGAAGGATGAAGATGAACTAGCAAAGGATAACAAAAATATGCAGGCATGAAGTAGGAGAACCAAGATAGTGAGTCCTGGAGAAAATGAAGAAACTACGAGCAGCAATAAAATGATGAAACTAACAAATATCGTATCTTAAGTCTCAGCTCTAGGATGCCTCCATAATTTTTAATTTAATCTGGAATAAGCAGTTTTTATGAGATTCTGAGCCATGAAGCTGTTTCAGGGACAGTTTAGGAGTGTTTAGGCTGAGGGAAAGGATCAGGTATTTTATAAAATTGACTCTCCTTAGTTTGCTAGACTGCTATAACAAATACCACATAGTGGATTGGTTTAAACAATGGGAATTTATTGGCCCATGGCTTTGAGGATGGAAGAAGGGCAAAATCAAGACATCAGCAAGATTTGCATTTTCCTGAAGTCTAGAGCATTTTGGCACTGGCTGCAAGAAATACTTGGGATTCCCTGGCTAGTGTTTCTGCCTTTGTGACATACTAATGTCCATACCTTTTCACTTCTGTGACTCCTCATTTCTCCTTATAAGGCCTCCAGTAATCCTGATTAAGACACACTGTCATTCAGTTAGGCCACACTTTAACTAAAAAGGATGTGTTCATGAGGTCTTATTTATAAAGGATTCACACCCACAGGGATGACGATTAAGATTAAGAACATGTCCATGTTGGGGTACATAATTCAATCTACCTCATTCTGCCTTCTCGACTCCAAACACACATGTCCTTCCCACATGCTAAATACATTTATCCCATTCCAATGCCCCCAAAGCTTTAAGTCATTTCAGTACAACTCTTGAGTCCAAAGTCTCATCAAAGTCAATTATGGGTGTGATCCATCCTAAAGCAAAATTCCTCTCCATCTGTGGACCGAGAAAACAAGTTATCTGCTTCCAAAATACAATAGTGGGGACAGACATAAAATAGACATTAGCATTCCAGAAGGAAGAAATTGGAAGAAAACAGGGGTCAGACAACCCAAACAAGTCTAAACCTTGATAGGGCAAACTCCATTAAATTTCAAGGTCTGAGAGTTGCCTGTGGATAAATGCTTTGACCTCTGGACCTGCTGGAGGGGCAGCCCCACCCTTTCCAAGAGCTGGGGCAGCAGCCATGCTTTCTCTGAATGAGCATTGGAGAGGCCTAACTCTGCTGGCCTGGGATCAGGCCTCACCCTTTCAAGCATTAGGAGGGTGACCATACTCTTCCCAAACACCTGGGTATAGACCTTATCCTCTCCAAGCATTCAAGGGCCACTGTACTTTCCTAAATGGGACAGAAGCCTCACCCTCTTCAAGTTTGGAAATAATGGCCTGCCCTCTCCAACCATATCTTGGCCAGAGATCTCTTTGGTCTATACCTCTGTTTCCATTGTTCTTCCCTTGAAATCATTTTTCCTTCAATTTGTCTCCTCTCTTGTCCAGGCTGGCCAACTTTCTGTTCATACAAAATTCTAAAAAAAAAAACCTGATGGTTTTCAATGCAATTCAAAGAGGTCCACACCATCAGACAAAAGGGTTTTCTACAAATCCTTCTTAGACAAATACATTTCCAGCCCTGACTTCTTCTGAGGTGGCTGACTAGATCCATGTTCAGTCACATTCTCTTTAAAATTGTTGTTTATCCAAACTGTGACAAGTTGTCCTGTTCTCTAGAAATTCACCTCCTGGTGAATTAGTATTAGTCAGGTATAAAATGGTCTCACATGACTGGGATGCATGAGTTCAAGCCAGAGACTCTGTTGAAGGTCCTCGATGAGTTCCCCAGGAGATGCTGCCTGTCTGAAGTAGAGATAGAAATTCTCTCCTTCAACACTGAAATCACTTCTCCTTTTAAGGCCTTCAACTGATTGGATGAGATGTCACTCATTGCTGATTGTACTCTCCTCAGTTGATTGTAGATATAATCAGCCATGGATGCAATCAACTCACTAATGATTAAAGTCCATGAAATGCCCTTGTATTACAATTAGCCCAGTGCTTGCTTGACCAAACAACTGGACACCATTACCTGGCCAAGCTGACAAGTTAGCCTAACCATCACAGCCCCTAATGGTGCCACTTCTGGCCCTAGTCTCAAAACATGGGTGATAGTTTGAATTATGTACCCCAGAAAAAAAAACATGTTCTTAATCTTAATCTATTCCTGTAGGTATGAACCAAATATAAATTACTCCTTTTAATGATGATAGTTTTAGTTAAGCTGTGCCCAACTGAATCAGTTGAGCCTTAATCCCATTACTGGAGGCCCTATAGAGAAGGCCACAGAGAGAAAGCCACCAGGGGAGCAAGAAGCTGTAGGTCAGTAGAGCTCAGAAGATATAGGAGAAGATGCCACCATGTGCACTGCCATGTGACAGGAAAACCAAGGATCTAGGATCACCAGCAGCCAGCCCCCAAACACCATAGTCTTTGGGGAAAATGCATTGCCTTACTGACACCTCTATTTTGGACATCTCCTAGCCTCAAAACCATGAACCAAGAAATTCCTATTGTTTAAGCTAACTCATTATATGGTATTTGCTTTAGCATCTGGCAAACTAAGACAGGATGATATCTGATAGGATGCGAATTTTCCAAATCATCAATTGCTGACTCCTCTGTGCATAAAAGTTCAGTTCTCAGTTTATCCCTTTCCTCTCACATTTTATTACAAGCTACAAAGAGAAATCAAGCTGCATCTTCCACACTTAGCTTGGAAATCTGTTCAGCTAAATATCCAAGTTCATTATTTGCAAGTTCTGCCTCCCCTCAAATATCAGAACAGAATTTTGCCAAGTTTTCTGCTACTTTTTAACAAGGCTTGCCTTTCTACCAATTTCCAATAGCACATTCATAATTTTCTTCTAAGGGCTTGCTGGAAGTACTTTTAACACCTATATTTTTACCAACAATCTCTTCAAAGACCTCTAGGCTTTTTATGTCAAGCACCTCACAATTCTTCCAGCCTTTACCCATTACCCAATTTCATTTACCAGGCTGCTATGACAATTACCTCACAGTGGGGTGGCTTCAACAAAGGGAATTTACTGGTTCATGGTTTGAGGCTAGAAGAAGTGCAGAATCAGGTATCAGCAAACCTTGCTTTCTCCCAGAGTCTAACTTCCTGGTGCTGGCTGCCAAACAATCCTTGGGGTTCCATGACTTGTATTCCTGCCTCCCATGACATGATAATCTTCTCTCCTTTCTCACCTTTGTGACTTACCACTTCTCTTTATAAGGCCTCCAGTCACCTGGATGAGGACCCTCCATCATTTAGTTGGGCCATACCTTAACTAAAAATAACATCCTTAAGAGGTCCTATTTATAATGGTTCATAACCATGGGAATACGGCTTATGAATAAGAACATGTCTATATTGGGGTACAGAACCCAATCTACCATGCTTATATACCATCTAAGTGGCTATATCATTTTTACCAAATTAACCAATTCCCTGAAACAACTGGAATTTAGTAAATAATTCATTTGAATTCCTTTCCTCTTTTGAAAAAAGGGACTGTTTATATTAACTAGATATTTTGGCTTCAGGCATAACTTAAAAATAAAACATATTTATCCCATTAAGAAACATGAAGAATTTTTTGTTTTATTATTTTTTTTTCTTTTTTGATTTTTATTTATTTTTATGATTTCTTTTTTCTTTCTTTTTTCTTTTTTTTTTTTTGGGTGTGTGTACAGGCATTTGTTATAGATATAATATGCTATATTAGCACTAATGACCTTGGAGCTCTCTTGAATTCTACTGTGTGCTCTTGGTGAAATTGCCTGCCTCAGTTTCCTCACTAATAGAGGGGAAATTATCCCTGTCTACCTAAATCACACACTTGTTTTGACAAAGTGAGGTAACAACCCTCTATGAAGACATCCATATTACAGAAATGGGAAATGTGTATGGAAATAGCAGTGGTGAAATTATTCCCTTGACCCAGCTTCTTTCTTATTCTAGGTGACACATGGGTATATCTTATGAAATTAGTACTCTCAGAAGTGAATGTCTGAAGTATTTTACCATTTAGCTACACAAAAATGTCTATTTCATGTGGTTCAAATTAATTATTCAGAGTATTCAAAAGTATGAAAGAGAAGATATTTGATATCTTCAGCAGTTTTTTCTACCATATTCTCATATAACAAATAAGAATGCTTCTATTGAGTCCTAAATGGGAAATTTCCATGTTTCCAGAAATGAACTCCCTGCATCCCCAACCCTATTTCTGTTGGTAGCTCAAAATTTATCACAGGAATTATAATGAAAACGAAAGAAGGAAAAAGTTAGAAGCGGCAACAAGATAAAGTATTTTAGTTCTCTCTCCATTTTCTCCCTTCCTTGCTCATTTTCTCCCTTCCTCCCTTTTTTAACACAGATGAACAAACAAAAATACCAGGGTTTTGTTGTTCAGACTAACTATAGTAAGCTGGAAGAAATAGTTGGTGATCAGTTAGGAGAAACTATGTTATGTTGCAACAAAAATTTCTAACTTTTATTGACTTAATTAAATTTTTTTTTTTTTTTTTTTTTTTTTTCACATTTACTCTATACATTCAAGTTGTTCTCCAGGGGGGCTTTACTCTTCATAATCACTCTGAGACTTTGGCTGGCAAATAAGTTATCTGGATAAGGCTTGCATGACCAAGACAGTGGGAAGGAGATACTGAGAATCACTCACTGGCACTTAAATCCTTTTCATGAGTATGACACACACTACTTCTGCACGTGTCACTAGCCAAACAAGTCACTTGTTCATGTTTAACTTACCATGTGTCAGAATATTTGTGGACATCCTTAGTGATTACCACTAATGCTTGATGAAGGAATGGTGTGATGATTAGGCTAATACGTCAACTCGGCCAGGTAATTGTGTCCAGGTGTTAGGTCCAGCAAGTACTGGGCTAATTGTAATACAAGAGCATTTATGGACTTCAATCACCAGTGAGTTTACTGCGTGGATGGCTGATTACATCTGCATCAACCAGGAGGATTGCATCAGCAATGGGTGATGCTTTTATCCAATCAGTTGAATGCCTTAAAAGGGGAGAAGTGATTTCAACATTCAGGGAGAATTTCTGTCTTTGGACAGACAACTTCTCCCAGAAACTCATCAAGGACCTTACATGGGACTTTCATCTGAGCCCCTGGCTTGCAGCCTGCCTGCGGAACCTGGACTTGTGCATCCCCATGGTCGCATGAGAGACTCTTATAAAATCTTATTTTATTGACAGATATCTCCTGTTGATTCTGTTTCCCAAGAGAACCCTGACTAATACAAATGGGAAGATAATAACTCTTACCTCATAGGTTTTTAAAAATGTATTTTTATTACAGTAGTTGTGAACTTACAGAACAATCATGCACTTGTGTAGAATTTCAATACAACAACCCTTCACCAACATACCACACCGTTGTGGAACGTGTTACAGATGATGAGATAATATCATCAGACTATTACCACTAACTATGGTCCATAGCATACTTTTGACATAATTTTTCCATACCTCCCTCTTATTAACACAGTACATTTTTGGTATTGTTGCAAGAATATTATAGTATTGCTGTTAATTATGTTCCATAGGTTACATTAATTGTATTTTTCCCATGCTTCTCCACATTCCCACCACCCTGCATTAGTGATGTATGTCTATTTTAGTTCACAGAAGGACATTCTTGCATTTGTACTATTAATCACAATTCTTATCCACCACTGGATTCACTGTGTTATTCAGTCCCTAGATTATTCTCTAGTTTTCTTTCAATTGACATTTACATCCTTAGACTAAAATTTTCAGCAACAATCCCATTTGTAAACCAGCTTCTACTCACTATAATGTGTTATCATTAACTCTATCCATTTCCAGTCAAGTTAATTAAAACTCCTACTTACATTAAGCATCAGTACTCCCTCACAGCCCTTCCCTTATCTCCTAATAACCTATAGTCTAGCTTTTAACTCTATACATTTATTCTTTGTATTTAGTTCATATTAGTGAGACCATGCAATATTTGTCCTTTTGTGTATGGCTTATTTCACTTGGCATGATGTCTTCAAGATTCATTCATGTTATCATATGTGCTCCAATTTCATTTCTTCTTATTGCAGCATAGAATTCCATCATATGTATTACCACATTCTGTTTATTCATTCATTGGTTGATGGACTCTTGGATTGTTTCCATCTTTTGGCAATTGTGAACAACACTGCTATGATCAGTGTACAGATACCTGTTTGTGTCATAGTTTTCAGTTCTTCTGGATATATTCTTAGTAAAGGAATTGATGGATCATATGTTAGTTCTATATTTAGCTTCCTGAGGAACCACCAAACTCTCTTCCACAGAGGCTGCACCATTTTACAATCCCACCAACAGTGAAGGAGTGTTCCTATTTCTCCACATCCTCTGCACACTTATTGTTTTCTGCTTTTTAAATAATGGCCATTCTGTGCGGTGTGAGATGATATCTCATTGTCGTTTTGATTTGCATTCCCTAATAGCTAGTGATATTGAACATTTTTTCACGTGCTTTTTGGCCATTTGTATTTCCTCTTTGGAGAAATGTATATTTAAGTCTTTTGTTCATTTTCAACTGGATTTCTTGCTTTTTTTATTGTTGAGTTGTATGATCTCTTTATATAGAATGGAAATCAAACCCTTATCAGATATGTGGCTTCCAGATATTCTCTCTCATTGGGTGGGCTATCTTTTCACCTTCTTGATGAAGTCTTTTGATCACAAAAGTGTTTAAGTTGAGGAGGTGTCATTTATGCATGTTTTCTTTCATTGGGTATAAGGTTTAAGAATGCACCACCTACCACCAGGTCTTGAAGATGTTTTCCTACATTTTATTCTGGGAGCTTTATGGTTTTACCTTTTATATTTAGGTCTTTGATCTATTTTAAATTAATTTTTGTATAAGGTATGAGATAGGGGTCCTCTTTCTTTATTTTGGCTATGGATATCCAGTTCTCCCAGCACCATTTGTTGAATAGATTATTCTGTCTCAGCTGGTAGGGCTTGACAGCCTTGTCAAAAATCACTTAACATAGATGTGACGGTCTGTTTTTGAACCATCATTTGGGTTTCATTGGTCTATGTGTCTATCATTATGCCAATACCATGCTGTTTTTACCACTGTAGCTAGGTAATATGAACTAAAGTCTAGAAATGAAAGTCCTCCAACTTTACTTTTCTTTTTTAAGATGTTGCTGACTATTCGGGGCCCCTTACTCTTCCAAATAAATTTGATAATTATGTTTTCCATTTCTTTAAAAAATTCTGGTGTGATTTTTAATCGGGATTGCATTGAATCTGTATATCAATTTGGGTAGAATTGACATCTTAATGATATTTAGTCTTCTAATCCATGAACATGGAATGTTCTTCCAATTATTTAGGTCTTTTTTGATTTCTTTAATAATGTATTGTAGTTTTCTGAATACAATTGCTTTACATACTTGGTTAAGTTTATTCTTAAATATTTGAGTTTTTTAATTGCTATTGTAAATGGAATTTAGCTGACTTCCTCCTCAGATTGTGCATTACTAGTGTATAGAAACACCACTGATTTTTGTGTATTGATCTTGTATCTTGACACTTTACTGAAATCCTTTATCAGCTCTAGCAGCTTCGTTGTAGATTTTTTGAGACTTTTTAGGTATAGTGTTATATCACCTGTGAATAGCAAGCAAATCCTTTCCGATTTGGATGCCTTTAGGATGAACCCTCCTAATGATGACCTTGCAGATTATTGTGAGCATATGCACCACACTTAGAACAAGTGTAGAGTAAACTCCATTATGTGAATTAAAATTTAAAAACATTTCATTGATACAATAAATATTTTTAGAGAATTATCAACTTATATGGAAACCATGATTACCTTTCCCTAATGTGTTCTCAGAGACTTTATGTGAAATCACGGTATTTTATTTTGCCATTCTTTCTCCAGTTCATTCCATGTTTACAAAATCATTGACTTCCTTTCATTAATGAGTACAGAGCTTGGAGAAGGACATCGATTTTACTATTCTGAAAACAAACAAATGACAATCAGAATATATTTCCTTATCAGATAGAATGTTAAGTCATCTTGCAAAGGATTATAGGTGACCCTTATATTCCTTCCTCAAATATTAGTGGTAATCACTAGGGAAGTCCACAAGTATTCTGATGCTCCTCCTTCTAGGCACATGGTAAGTTGTGCACAGACAAGTGACTTGTTTGGTCAATGGAACAGATGCCAAACTACTTTGGCTATTAAAAAAATCACTCCATCTAATACTTAACAATGAGTTATGTGGATAACAGAAAACCCATCTCTGTTGTGTGTTAACACAAATATGACTCTGACGTACTTTGGTAGGAGGCAATTAAATTCAAAACTGTGGTCAGTGTTAGATAGCAGGATAAAGTCAGGTCTACTCTACAAAAAGAAAGTGTCTGTGGAGGCAAAATACAA
This sequence comes from Tolypeutes matacus, assembly GCA_026826555.1. Classification (NCBI taxonomy): domain Eukaryota; kingdom Metazoa; phylum Chordata; class Mammalia; order Cingulata; family Chlamyphoridae; genus Tolypeutes; species Tolypeutes matacus. Next base: position 25,961,942 of record JAKSZT010054334.1, read on the forward strand.
TGATTGTGCAATGAGTTTCATCCATGTAGACAATACCAATCTTGATAAAGTAAAAAAAGGCAGGTTTTACTCAATGCATTTCTTTTGGACTGAATTATCTCAACAATTATCTTAACTCTGCACTTCATTTGAGGAGCTCTTTCTAAAGCACAGTCATGGTTTGGCAAGTATCCAGTCTTTGTACAGTGTAGTAAAGTAGACAATTCAAGCCATCGCAGTGCTTGGGAGAGCTGGAGATTTGTGAGCCTGGCTGGAATGATGCCAGCAAAGAACTGTAAAACTTTTATGCACCTGAAATTGATGATTTAGATTGTTCCATCTTGCCCTTCTTCTCTTGCCCTCTCCTTCTAGACATATTGTTGTTTTTTGTTTTTTGTTTTTTACCTAGGTTGTGCTGAACTTATGCACATGAGATATAGTATGGTCACAAAGTGTTCAGATCCTAGAAAAAGTTATTGTTTTTCTTTACCAAATGAAATATGGAAGGAATTTCAGGCACATTATAAACATAGTGATTAATAAAATAAAGTTAGAAAATAATAATTTTACTAGATGCAAAATCAAAGATAAATATAACCAGATGTAGCAGACCAATAAGAATCTGAGTATAATAGAATTTTGCTACGTCAAGAAGGGAAAAAGCATATTCTCAGGAAGTAAACATTGTGTTAGGTATTCCCTCAACATAAAGAAGTTTGTAATAATCTGTTTTATTCCAAGAAATTAGTAAAAATAAATTTAAAAATACAGTTTAAAAATCACTATTGACAGAAAGGAAATGTTCTATATGAAATTATTACCAAAGAAGGATTCATAGCTTTGAGTGAAAAAGGAAATGGGAAGATCTCAAAATTTTGGGAATCTAGGTGTTTCTTTTCAGCTGATTAGGAAGGACAGAATATTTCTAACAATGCTTTTAGTGAGCCTATTGAATAGAAATTTAACTTTTTAAATATGAGGTGGTTCTTTTTATCGTTTCAAGTTCTTAAAGGATACTAGGATTGGAAAAGATCAACTATAGAACAAACATCATTTTAAAAACACAATTTTTTATTACCAAAAATGAATGATCTAAGTCTGATTTAAATTCTCTCAGAAGAGTGCTCTTTGAAGGATGTACATACAGCTGCTACTGCTCTGTAAGAAACTCTTCTTTTCAGTCAGAGGAAACTTTATTGTCTTTGAGATGGTGGTTTTTTTTCTAATAGTCTTTTTATTTCTTTCTCGCAGTTGAAGATGTAAGTCAACATGTTCCTTTATTATGAGATTTTTATAAAGAGCAGATGTTCTGAGCTTTAAATTCAAATTATATTGTTAAGAAGCATCCTTTAACTCATTTTTTTTCTTCCTTGTCCCTCTTCCCCTCTTTTCTCTATTTTAAATTCTTTTATTATTCACAGATCTTTTCATAGATTTCCGAGCTTCAGAAGATTATGGTCTTCCAATGTTAAACCACTTAAATCTGTCCTTCTAATGGAAATGCTGTTTTATTTTTTCCCAATGGGTAAGAAGGACATTGCTTTTGAGATATCTGAGTCTAAATTTCCTCCCTCATTCTTTCATGTAGTTCTTATTTTCTCACTGTCCACACTTCTCCCCAAATGCTTTTTTTTAAAATTAATTTTAAAAATTCCAACCTGCCTCATGGCAGGTCATTCTCCACTCATTCAGAACCAAATCCCTTTTTATGGTTTGCTTTTATGATAATATTGCCAATATTATAATACCATTATAATACCTGTTATTTATACGGTGTTTTACAGCTTTATAAAACACTTGCATTTCTTTGTTTTAGTTATTTTATTTTGCTTCTTCTAAATGTATTTGTTAAAAAACATTTTTCGTGTGGAAAATGAGTAACAAATGAGGCGTATATTGTTGTAGGAACAGAAATAGTTTTCTTTTAAATACTTTCAGAATTATATTAATCCTGAAGTTTAAATAATCTCAGAATCCTGGAATTTGAAGGTATGAAACATTAACTGCTATTATCCTAATTTTTCATTCAAAAGTTACTTTAGATAATGACATGATTTTTTTCCCCCCTATGTAATGATTGTTAGAGATACTTCTAGTTTTAGTTGGGAAGAATAATTCCAATACATTAGCCACTTTAAAAGATAAATATCTCTCAAGGATATTCCTGGCTATGCATATGTGATAGTCACACATTGACTCTATTTTAAAGAAGGTGCTGAAATTATGAATGTAACATTGACTCTTTTCTTCTTTAAATCCAACATGATCTTCTTAGTGCTAAAAAGTAATATCTTCTTAGTGAGGAAAAATAAAGTATCTTTTTTTTTTATTATTACTTCTTAAAACAAAATACAATAGTTCAGTTGTCATTGTGAAGGGAATACAAAGTGAATGGGAGGTTGTCCATGATAATGATCACAGCTTGTGCTATGTCAGAGATCTTTTATTTTATAGAAATTTGTGGAGAACATTTTCACAGCAGAGTCCTTTATGCTGAAAACTCTCTTTAGTTACTTTGGGAATTCTGTCTACTTTTGGACGTAGTGGGAAATGAAATTACCCCTGATGATATGTTGACCTTGGAATAGCACTTTTCTGATAATTTTCTCTTATTCTCTCAAGAATTGTGTGAAGAAGTTGAATACTTACCTACTTCTGTGTAAGATATTATCCTTAACCTTCATAGATTAAAACAACAAACATTTATTACCTCACAATTTCTGGGGTCAGGAAAACCTGGAAGCAGCTTAACTGGTTGGGTCTGGCTTAAAGTCTCTTCACAGACTGCAGCTAAGATGTGGGTTGGGGCTGTGATCATCTCAAATTTGATTGTGTTGAAAGATGTGCTTCCAAATTCACTTATATGATTGTTGGCAGGCTTCATCTCTTTCCTGCTTTTCGGCTAGAGACTTCAAGGTCCTCATTTCAGGGCAACTAGCTTACTGTAGAAAAACAATACAGGAAGAAAGACACAGCTATAGACCCTAAGACATAAGCTGCAGTCTTTTTTATAACCTAACCTCAGAAGTGGCATACTTTCACTTCTTCTGTATGCTATCAGTTGCACAGATCAAGAAGAATAGCACAGTGGGAGGGGTCGACCTCAGAGTATGGGCACTAGGAGGGGAGATCCCTGGGGATATCTGGGAGGCTGGATATCACAATAGGCAAGGCAGACAGTTTATTAATAAGTCAACCAAGGCCCTAGAAAACAACTGATTTGCTGTAGATCATGCATGTAATTTTGTGGCTTTGAAAAAGGTGATAAATTTTCTGCTGTACCAGAATCTCATGCTTCCCACAAGATTCTTCTATAGTCATTGATTCCTACACTTATGATAAAAATGTGCAATTAAAAAAATTAAGTTATATCCCATAGGTGTTTTTCAATCCATGACTGGCTAATTTTTCAAGCAAAGAAAACAAGGCCAGCTGCACAAGTACCATTTCCATCAGCCACATGTTGAAGTACAGCATCATTTAGATGGGGGATGCAATGCTCCCTGCATGATTCCTGAATACACACATTTTCTCAGTCTCATCTCTTAGATTAGGGCAAACTAGCAATTGTAAGATGGAGAGATATGACTACAAAAGTCACCCTTCTCATGAGCACAAAGATTTGGAAAAGTTCTATGAGACAGCAATGTGAATGGTGTCTTAGAAAGAACTTAAAGAGGTTAAGGTTTTAAACTACAAAACAGTAACTGAAACATAATGTGGTAATTATCAGGAGAGTTTTCAAAGTTGTTCATATAATGAGGTACTCATAACACACAAATTGGGCATAGTCTTTTCCTCCATTAAGACTTTAAGGTTAACACATTGTGTAAGTCATACTTCCTGGTCATTACTATCTTCACAGCATGGCATTATGGTCCTTTACAGTTGGATTTTTACCTCTCAACATCTCCCACTCCCTAAATTTCTGTGATCCATTAAGTAATGATTCATATATTTTCACGTTTCCATATTCACTTCTCCTTTAGTATATGAAATTCATTAGACAGATACAAAGCACATACAGGGAGAGGGTGTAACTCAGTGATTGAGCACCTGCTTCCCATGTATGAAGTCCCAGGTTCAATCCCAGCTACCACCTAAAAAATATAAAAAGCACATACAGTTACCACACAGTAATCCTTTCCATATGTAAGGGTTAGTGGCGCAATGCCTCCTTGACCTGGAAAATCTGCATAAAGATTTTTGGCTCTCTCTTCAATGTTATACAGTGTAAATCTATCTGTTGTAACTTTTCTTCTTCTTTCTCCTCCTCATCTGGCATCACTTCTTGTTTGGAAATAGTCAGCTCCATAAACTCATCCTCTGGTTAATGCTTCTGGGTTGGTGTTGAGTATCTCTTCAACTTCCCCTTCTTCCATATCCACAAACCCTTCTCCACCCACCATCTTAGCCAAAGTCACAATGTTTTTCAAAAGTTGCAAGTTAACTTTTTCTGGAGTATAATCTGGAGCCTTGGAAAAGCCAGATAATATAGGACCTTCTGGCCTATCATTTTTCTAGCATGAGCTTACTGTCTCTGACTTGATAGCTTTTGTAGCTCTCTCAATGACAATGGCATCGATCATACTGAACTCCTTCCATAATTTCATTACCTTGTCTTTGTTAGCGTTTTCTCCTATAGTCTCTATGATCCTCTCCATTGAGTAGTGTGTGTAGTGTGCCTTAAATGTCCATATCACCTCCTGATCAAGAGGCTGAATGAGAGACATTGTATGATGTGGCATGTAGACAACTTCAGCACCTTCAGCGTGGAATTCATGGGATTCTAGGTGGCCAGGAGCATTGTACAGAGGCAATAAAAGCTTAAAGGGCAATCCCTTGCTGGCAAGGTATTTTCTAACCTCTGCAACAAAACACTGATGGAACCACTCAAGGAAAAGTGCTTTGGTACCCCATGATTTCCTACTGAACATCCAGAAGATAGGCAGCTGTCTTCAAAGCTCGACGGTTAGCAGCTTTATATATCAAGGCTGTCTTTATTATGAACGCTAAGACACTGGCACAAAAGAGCAGAGTTACCTTATCCCTTGTGGATTTAAAACTGGGTCTTGCTTCTCTTCTTGGCTGATGCATGTCCTCTGAGGAATTTTTTTTCCAACATAGGGCAGTTTCATCAGCACTGAATATCTGTTCCGATTTGTAGTCTTTCTCTCCAGTAACTTCAGGGTTTCAGGAAACTCCCTAGTTGCCTCTTGATCCACAGACTTTGCCTCTCCTGTTACTTTTACATTGCATAAGCTAAATCTTTTTTAAAAATTTCATACCAGCCTTTGCTGGCCTGAAAATCCATAGAGGTAGACTCTTCACCTTCATTTTCCTTTAGGGAATCATATAAGGACTTAGTCTTTTCTCTTATGATGCCAGTGTCTACTGGATTGCATTTTTTAATAACAATCCTACACCCCAAAGAATGCTGCACTTTCTATGTGAGAGAGAAGCATTTCTCGTGGTTTATGCAAATGATTTGCAGTTGGTGTAGCTGCAGCAACAAGTTTCACAGATTTCCTTATCTTTTTTTTTTCTTGATAGGCCTTAAGGTTGACTCATTAACACCATAATGGCGCCAACTGCAGCAGTGTTTTGCCTGAAGGAAGCATGTCTAACAATTCTACTTTTTCCTTCTAGTGAATCACTTTCCTCTGTTTCTTAGGAGCATTTTCCAAACCACTAGGAACACTGCGCTTGGAATCCATGATTTTAATAGAGGCTATGGCGTTTCAATGACATAAGATTGAGAAACTCATGATGCAAAGATCACTGTGAGGTCACCGCGACATGTCACATGAGAGATTGCTGTAAGCACGCTTGGCATCCCAAGCTAATGCACAGAATTACAGTTCTTTTATTTAAAAATTAATTTTAAGAAAAAAATTGTGTATTTGTTCATTTATGTTATTAAACAGTAAAATAAATACTGCACAGGTAATATTATACTATATATAACAGTACACACATTTTATGCATTTATGATTTACCAACCTTTTTTTTTTTTTTCTGAGAAGGGAAGATCAAAAACATCTTTGTTTTATTTATACACGAGAACGGCTTATTTACAACAACCAGATCTGGACATAAAAATACAAGAGTCGTTTTCTTGAACGGTGATCACTGTATAAATTAAGACTATAAATTTGAGGGGTAAGTTCTATCCAAGTGCACAAAACCTTTTCTCCATTCCTCTTGGGGACCTTGCCTGCCTTCCTCGCTCGTCCACCCGGGGCCCCAAGGCGCAACCCTGGGGTGACCCGGCAGGGACTGCGGGCAGGGCCAGCAGATCCCCCCGGGCAGCAGCGAGGTCGCCTGTCCGCAGAAGCTTGCCAGCGAGGGGCAGGCTTGGGCCAGGCGCATGCTCACTCCTTCTCACTTCTAATTATCGGGGTCAGGAAAACCCGTCTGACGTAAATAGCGTTGTTTTAAATCACCGACAACATAATAATTTTAATCAATCCTCTCAACCCAAAGCCAAAGTCTTCTGAGGGTAGGACGCTGCTGCCGAAGCTGCACTGTCCCCGTTCTTTTCTCTGCCCAGGCAGCCTCCAGGGGTGCCCACCCACCTGCCTGATCAGCAGAGCAGACACCCTGCTTTGGACCCAGGTCCCAAGATTCCATGAACTCCTTTCTCCTTTTTAAGCCTTTTCTACTGTAAAAATCAAGCAATATCTGGCTGATAGATTATTATTTCAACTTCCCTCACCCTAAAATGACTGTTCTGTTGGGAAACGAAATTCCAAAATGGGAAAGGGGCCACACCACTTTTTCCCACCCAGGGTCACTTGCAACGAGGCAACCATGTCATGGACAGAGCATGAGAGCCTCTCACCCAAAAGTCCTCGCCCATCTCACACTGGGGCGGGGGCAAGGCTGTGGCACCTGGGCCTGGAGTCCCCGGGAGGACCATGGGTGGGGGGCACTACAGGGCACCCTCGGTCAGGGGAAGGCTAGAAAGCAGCGGCAAGCAAGATACTGATCAGCCATCACCTCCTTCCAGGGCCGGGGCCAACAGGAAACAGATTTACCACACTTTTAAACATCTTATATTTCTAGCTTTTGTGGGTCATCTGCTGGCTTTCATGTTCTTTTCACAAACGTTAACTTTTTACTTATTTTAACAATAAAATAAATAAATAGTGTATATTTATGATATTAAAAGATAAAATAGGTCAATATTATACAATACTATACATATATTTTAGGCATTTCTGAGTTTCTAAACTTTTTCTGCGTTGTCTGTTGGCTTTCAAGTGTCATCTCTGGCTTCTGCAAAACTCCCCCCAAATTCCCATTTCATTTCTTTATGCTAACCCATGATATATGGAAACTGCAATGGAGAAAGCTGAGATTTGGAAGGTGTAATTGTACATTGTGCTAGGCACTGGACTGGATGATAGAAGCCACTGAAGAAGACAGACAAGTTCTCACCTTTCACGAGCTCCTTAATGTCTCTGTGGGTGAGATTTCTGAAGAAATAATTATGGAAAAACTTATAAAATTATAATTCGTAAAAATGGCATGAAGGAGGAACACAGGATATTGTAATATTACACAGTAGAAGGATACAATCTAATGTGTGTGTGTTGGGGGAGGGTTAACAAAGCCTTTCCTGGGCAAGTTTTTTTTTAATAGTCTGAAGTTCAAATAAAGCTTTGCAATAGCAGATACTCAGGTATTTTTAAGATTGCTTTTGAATATGCAATTAATTTAAATGGGAATTTCTACAAACAAGTGAGGCAGGTTACTATAGGGAAAAAGGGAAGATGAGCCACATCTTAGCAATAAGTTATGTAAAGTTATCTTAATTCTATGCTTAAATTCATGCTTTAATTTCACTTATGGGACCTGGCAGGGAACATGGCCATGAGACCCTGCCTGGAAACCCTTTGAAAACATTCCACTACTAAGAACAAAGCCGGAAAGACCCCGCCAAGACCCTGGCCATGATGTCCCATTTGGAACTCTTCCTGGGGTCACAGGGGAAGCCATGAATAACTCCAAACAGGCCACCCCATTAGTCCCAGATAACTCTAAACAAAAAGTCTCATCATTGGTCCCCTGAGATCTAATGGGTAGGGATTGTAAGACAATCAATCAGAACAGCAAACAACTGCGGCCCCTTCCCAACATTAGGAAAGGGGAGGAGGAAAGACCTTAAAAAGGCCTAACCTGGGACCCCATGGCCACCTCTCACCCTGTAGCATGCCCGAACCCATGTCTGGGTTGTGCCCTTTTTACTTTTCTCTCATTTCTCAATAAACTCTTTATTCCCTTGCCTACCCTATGGCAGGTCCTTAAATTCCTTTATGTGACAGCCAAGACCTAGAAATCCAGAGCATTCTGCTAACACAAGTGCAATGTTACAGATATTATGCTGCTATCCTTTGAGCATTACTATAAGTGTTTAAGCTTTGGCAAACTGTTTTACACAGAATAAGTGAAAGTAAAGCATGAATTTAAGCATAGAATTAAGATAACTTTACATAACTTATTGCTATAATTGGGGTATTCATTCTTCTATTTAATTAACTTTTTTAAATAATGTCTCATGGTGACAAGAGAATGAGTTTTGGAATCAAGAGGGATTTGGGGTTGAATCTTCACTTTGGCATTACTCTTTTATGGTTGCTTTCATTGAGATTTAGTCTACTCATCCATACAATGGGGACAATAATAATTAATTTGAAGGCTGTTGACATAATGTAGTTGAAGTATCTAGAAACATCTAAGCCGTTGTTACTCCTCAATAGATGGCAAATATCATCATCATATTCTTATTCTCATTATTACTTGCCAGGAATGAAAATAAGCTGGATTGGTTTAAGCCATAGTAATTGCTCTGTAATTCAATTGTGGAAATGTTACTAAAGTGCCAATATCTTAACACAGAGCCCTAGAACTATATTTGTAATTATCATTATCCAAGAGAGCTACTTGACTACAATGTGTCTTTATAGAATGTTATAATATATTCTAATTCAATAATTAGAGGTATTGAAGAACCACAGGTTGCACATAAAGAATAGGAAATAACTAAATGGCCTTGATTTTAGTAAATTGCATTTATGTTTATGCTAATATATGTAATGAGATTACAATTACTCAGTAAACAAGGAATGGTGGGAGTTGATGGTGGAAGGTAGAACCAAGGTAGAATTACAGTGAATTTTTAGGAAGTAAAATTGGCAGGTTTTTTGTTGAATTGGATGGTCTAAAGGCAGGAGTAGTGTTTAAGGAAATGGATGACTCAGAGGTAGTTGATGGTATGGACTGAAAGGCAAGGGCCATGTTCTAGTCTACTAGGCTGCCAAAAGCAATATACCAGAAATGGGTTGGCTTTTACAATGGCAATTTATTAGCTTACAAGCATACACCTCTGAGGCCATGAACATGTCCATATCAAGAAGATACCTTCTTCCTGAGGACCAGCTGCTGGAGACTCTAAGCTCCTCTGTCATATGGGGCTGTCCACTAGTCTCTTCCTTTTCTTCTGGGTTTCGTTCCTTCCAGTTTCTTCCTTCTGTGACTTTCTCTCTGTGTGTGTCTGAATTTCATTCTCTTATAAAGGATTCCACTCTGAATGAGGTGGGTCACATCTTAACTTAAGATCCTACTCAACAAAAGATCCTACTTACAATGGGTCCACACACAAAGGAATGGATTAACTTTAAGAACATACTTTTCTGGGGGCCATCCAGCTTCAAACTATCACAGCCAGGTTTGAAAAAATATTTCAAGAGTAAAAATCAACTGGACTTGTTGATTAAGTGGACATAAGGCAGGTGAATGTATGGAGTGACAGATGACTTCAGGGAGGTGCTACCTTTTGAGTGAGTGACAGAGAGTAGCTGAGAAATGTATTCAGACAGGGAATTGATAATTTTTGCTTTAATCGAATCTCTTGAATTTAAGGTGGTTATGGGACATCCAGGTAATGATAACAGGTAGCTGTTGGATAATGTCCGACTTCCTTGAAAATGTAACTCTGGGAGATATAGACATACATGTGACAGCTGATCCTGCAAGTGGACTATGTCTTTTACAAAGCATGGATAGAATGAAAAAGCAGCACCACTCTTAACTTATTCTCTAATCATATTCAACAAATCTGTTGTATTAGTCAGGATTCTCCAGAGAAGCAGAAGCAACAAGATACATATGTGAATTATATAGAGTTATAGATAGATTTATTATAAGGAATTGGCTCATATGGCTGTGGGGCAGGTCTCAGGCTAGAAATGCCAAGAAATGTGATGCTGATTTCCTTAGTCTAAGTTTTCCAAGGAAATCTAGTTGGCAAGAAATTCTGGCAAGAGTCGATGCTGAAGTTAAGGCAGAAATTTTTATTCTGACCCCTGAAATCCCCAGTTCTGGCTTTTAAAAACTCTGACTGAATAAATAAGGAGATTACCCCCATTACTGAGGGCAATCTCCTTTGTTGATTGTAGATGCAACAACTGATTGTGGATGTTCCATTTTTTAAATACCTTGACAGTAACAAGTAGGCCAGTGCTTGACAAAACAACTGGACAGCATAACCTAGCCCAGTTAATACGTGAAATTAATTATCATATCTTTTTTATTCACCAAGAAATATCTTTCCATGTGTTAGCTTTATTACATTATTCCATGTCAGGATACTGATTCGCGTCCTTATTTACTGTCCCTGAGAACCTCTTGACAACTCTCTCTGCCCTCAGTCTCCTCCACGAGGGCCACCAGAATTCTTTTCTGTAACAAAAATCTGATCTGTAATCATCTGATTTGATGATTAAAGGTCATTAATGCCTCTTCAAAGTCAATAAACCAGACTTTGTACCATGAAATACAAGGAAGGTTCATCTCAAATTATACCTTCCCATGTAACCTAGGTCTTCAACAAACTTATTATCATCCACTGCACACAAACACATAATCTATGTGTCTATATCTTTGCTTAAGCTCTTGGCACTCACTAAAATATCCCTCTCCATCTTGTTTGCATGGCAAGCTCTTACTCAACCTTTAAGTACCACTCATATGCTATTCTGTTTTCTGGAATTTTCCCTGACTCCTGAATTCCTATCCCATTCCCAGTTTGGGTGTATGCATGAATCTGTGTATGTGTGTGTGTACATCTACATGTGTATTCACATTTGTTCACATGTTTGTGAGTCCTTCAAGAATAATCACATTGTCTTATTCATCTTGCTGTCTCATTGTTAGTGCATAAAAGGCATCCAATAATTGCTTAATGAATTGAATATGGCAGAAATGAATTAAGTAAAATTTTGTGGATAATGTATGAAAAATCAGTAGATTAGGTATTTGTTTGCAGTGAGAAGAGCAATTTAGACCAGGGCCTGATTACAGAAAAGTTAATGCTTTCTCAATTACAGAGAATCTTGAAAGAAACAGATAATATAATGACTGAAGGAAGAAGTAGGAGTAAACTAGGGAGAGGTTCAGGAAAAACAGCAACTGTATATACAATCTTTATCACTGTGAAGTTGGACAAGATAACATTAATTGATGTAAGACTGAAATTATAATTTACCTTGTTGTTATCCACAGTTATATCATACTTTATACTGCATCCTACAGATGAGCTATTGTACCTACATGAACTTTATTTGTTTTTAAAGATTTATTTTATTATATTTATCCCCCCCGTCCCCGCGACTTGCACTCACTATCTGCTCTCTGTGTCCACTTGCTGCGTGCTCAATTGTGTCTCCTTGTCTTCTCTTCTCATCTTCTCTTTAGGAGGCACTAGGAACTGATCTTGGGATCTTCTGACGTGGAAAATAGGCACTCAATCACTTGAGCCACCTCAGCTCCCTGGTTTGTTGTGTCTCTCATTGTCTTTTTCCTCTGTGTCTCTTTTTGTTGCATCATCTTGTTGCGTCAGCTCTCCGTGTGGGCCTGCTTTTGCCTTCACCAGGAGGCCCCGGTAATCGAACCCAGGACATCCCATACGGTAGACGGGAGCCCAATCACTTGAGTCACATCCGCTTCCCCACATGAACTTTAAACATAATTGAAACTTAAGTTGCAACTAGTGATTTTAAATAATATTAACCATTACCTGAAACAAATCTCTAAAAAAAGCATCACACATTTTTTATTCTTCATCAACTGATATTTTTCCTTACTAGTCAAGGACCATCTTTACAAGGATAAATTATGGTCTAGTATAAGTTTGTGTGTATAGATAGCTAGATAAATGACAGATAGTTTTGCAGAAATGAACACAGAAATTTGATAAATAGAAACTTAATCTTTATAAAATGCTTATCATTTTCTCTGATTATAAAACTATGCATATTCCTGTAGAAAAATTTGAAATTTTAAACTTATTAAAAGAAAATGAAAATGACCCCAAATCCAGAGTAAATGACGACTTTTAAATATTTGCAATGTTTCCATTTTTAAACTATTTAAAACATTTGCTACCTCTATTTCCTCACTGCCTGTACTCCCTTTAATCCACAGGCCCTAGGCATCTGTTGTAATGCTCCAATAAAGATCACCATGACCATTTTTTTTTTTCCTTAGGAGGTACTAGAGATTGAACCTAGGACCTCGAAAATGTGAAGTAGGTGCTCAACCACTGAGCTACACCCACTCCTACCACTGACCTTTTAATAGCAAAATTACAAGACACTGTACTTCATCTTAGTTGGCATTTTGCAACTGTTGTAAAGCAATGGCTGCAGCTTCTAGTATCAGACGCATTTAACTTCAAATTCTGTCTTTGCCACTTCTAAGTTGTGTGACCCTGGGCAAATTATTTACTTCTCTGTGGTTCAGTTTTCTCATCTGTGAAACAGGGCTCATTTTACAGATGTGATTTATATAGAATTGCCAGAAAATTGGATAAGCTACATATCTAAAGAGCTTGAAGAGGTGTCCAGCATGCAGGAAGTAAATATCATTTGATATTTACTATGATATTTAAACTATTGACCACTTAATTCCTTTTAAAAATATCTCCTTTCTTGGCTTCTTCAGTAGTCTTTTTCTTAGTTGTCTCCTTCCTACCTGTCTAATAATTCTTCAACCTCTTTCTTTGATTGTCTTCAAGATTCTCTTATTTTCATCCTACTCATGCTCCATAACTGACACAACTCTTTCCTGGGGTATTTTTATACCTCCCTTTACTGGCTCGCCTTCCTCGACTCATCATTAAATGTGTTAGGTCTTCAGGGTAGACATCTTCCTCGTCTCACTCTCCATTCTCTCCCTTGCTGCTTCATTCATGAATTAAGAATTCAAGGAAGCGGCTGTGGCTCAATTGGTGGGGCACCCGTTTACCATATGGGGAGCCCCGGGTTCGATTCCTGGGGCCTCCTGGTGAAGGCAAGCCAGCCCGCGTGGCTCGGTGAGCTGATGCAGCAAGATGACCCAACAAAGGGAGACAAGCAGATGCAGAAATAATGCAAAGCAAAATGGACACAGCAAGCACAAGCAGCAAGGGGGGGATAAATAAATAAATCTTAAAAAAAAAAAAAAGAATTCAACTACCACCTATGCACAATTGATTCACAAATATTGATTTAAACCTCTCCTCTGAGTTTCATACTCATATTTGATAGGAGTCTGCTATCATTTGACTACTTGATATCTTCTTAATTCTCAAAGGCACCTAAAATTCAATATGGTCGTGAAAAACAATTTGATTTCCCAAAAACTCTTCCTCTTTCACTATCTCCTGGGTATCATCCTTAACCTCTTTTCTCCTATCCTCATCTCATCTGTCACCAAAGCATTGATTTTTACCTCCTTGACATTGCTTGAATTCACATACTTCTCTTCATCTTCACCACCAGCTTCCTGGTCAAACTACCATCATCTCTTGTCTGAAACTTCAGTAACCCCCTCCCCAACCCCCATGTGTTCTCTTCATCCCCTGTGAGAGTCCACACTGCTTTCTCCATCATCCATCCACAGTGATTTTTTTCTTATACAAATCTGGTCAGGTCACCCTCCTGCTTAAAAAATTTCACTGGCTTCCTATTGCTTTAAGGATAACGGGTGGGGGTGGGGGTGAGTCCAATCTCTTTAGCATGACATATAATACAATCGCCCCAAGTATGTCTCTCCCATCACACCTTTTACCACAGTTTCTCCCCCTCACTTCCTCCCCTCCCCCCAACTTTACTATTCAGTTGCCCTAATACCAATGCTATTTCATATTTTCACGTACTTGTTCATATAATGTCCTCTGTCTGGAATGCTTTTTTCCCAGCCCCAACCTGCCCAGCAAATATTTAATCTTCATTCAAGACTCATTCCAAAATTACTCCCTGTATAAACCTCTGATCTAAACCCATTGAACACTTTTTCATCTGTGACTAATCTCTACATGGCCAAACTTTCTTCCTTCCTTCCTTCCTTCCTTCCTTCCTTCCTTCCTTCCTTCCTTC